>VYZX01003154.1:79547-361208 GCA_013401335.1 Brachypteracias leptosomus
TCTAGTGCAGGGTAGTTACAGGCAGTAGGATTGTTTTTATGTAAGAGACAATAAAACTAGATCTAGTTAGTTATTATGAACTTTGTAGTTTTTAACGATTACCTGAGATTTGAACACTTCACTCTCCTTAAAGGCAAGAGAAACCATGTGTTTAAAACCCCCTGATGACTTTGAAATTTCTAGCCAGCTCATCTGAATTCTGCTGAGGGACTGACTCTGTATATGTTCACGTAAATCCCATTAAAGTCGGTGGAAGTCGAAAGCATGTCTCTGGGGCAGAGTGGGACCCCCTGCTATCTAGTCAGTGCAAATTAACAGCTGGGAGGGGAAGGAAAGTAAAAAAGCAAAATCTCTTCACAGGGCCACATTGATATGCAAGGGATTTGCTTGTCAGAGTGAGATGTGTGATATGAAGTGAATGTTTATTGCACGCTGCAGGGAGCTTCCAATAGTAACCAAAAGGAGATATCTATAGTAGATCTGGATCGGAAGCCATCTAAAAACCAAGGCAAAGTGAAAGGCTTTTGATACAGAATGCCTTTGTGATGTTACTTGCTCCTCATTAAAGTGAAAAAAAAAAAAGCCAGTATTTGCAAGTTGAGGAAGAAGAAATTTGGAATCCTGACATTTCACCAGCACTCGTAACTTGACTATTTTGAAGTATACACATCAGTTAGAAAACTCACAAGGTCATTAAAACAAGTCTGCAAAGCACTTCAAATGTGAATGCATGGGCAGAGATGAAGTGTTGTGTGTCTTCAGCCTAGAATCACACAAACTTTGTTGCTGTCAGTGCAAACAGTCCTGCCTTTGAAGCTCTCACTAGGATTAGCACATACCTATCCCTACTTTTGCTTTTCCTCCCCTCTGCAGCACAGCCTGGAATAGCCTTGCAAAAAGGGACAAATACTTTCTGTAAGTACCAGCAAACTGCTATGCTAATGCATAGGATATTTTAAAGCCTGACATATTTCATATGCTTGTATCCAGAGGTTAAAGATGGGAAGAAGTGCTGCAATAAATATTTGGAAATAATTGGAAGTAATAGAGCAGGAAGAAAAAACCAATCCAGATGATTATGAATGCACAGGGACTACCACTTCACTTCTTTGAAATTATGTTAAATATTCCTATATACACAAATCCAGTTTGACTACTGATTATATACATGTACACTCTATTACTTCTGGATTGGATCTACATGGAGTCTATTTCGATGTCTCCAAGTAGATGTGCTCGGCAGTCACACCAGTCCACCAAACTAGCTCTCCTGAGCAGATAGAAGAACTCTGGGTCTATCTTTAAACATATTCAGTGAGGATGTCTTGTGCCTACCAGCCCTGTAGCCTCTTGAGTCCTTTTGAGTCCTCCTGGTTACTTGAAGTGTATCTCTTCAAGTGCAATTATCTGCTAGTGCTAATGGGAATTAAAAAAGTAGGTACCTAAATGCCACCAAGGATCAAGATACACAGGCTCTGGTCTGCTGTTTACTGCTGTAAGGAAAAATAGAGGATTTGTCTCTTCTTAATGCTCTGCCTTTCTTTTCTTTCAGATTGAAAATTGAGATCTTTCCAGCAAATGCTGGGGCAAGAGTTATATCAGTATGTATTACCAATTTGGGTTTAATCCTAATTATTTCTTTCCCACTGAACATCTGTATTTGAGCTTCTGTCCTCCAGTCTTGCCGGATGACGTGTTTCTACAGTCTGTCTCAGTTTAGGTTTGTGTTTGCAAAGGTGGGGAAGGGTGGTAGAAACCTTTGGCATTAGCAGGACATTTCTCCCCTGATCTAAATAGCAGCTCTAACTTGGAAAGCAGAGCCTGTCAGCCAGAAGGCGCTGGCCTGGAGCCCCAGCTCTCTTTTCTACCTTCCTCTGGCATTAAGTTCAAAGAGAAGCTTAGCAAGAAATTGCAGCTATGTCCCTAGAGTTGTCACCAGCACACCAGCCTTCCATATGAGGAAATGTAGCACAAAAAGTACCTTTCAGGAGGCTTCTGCCTAATGCTGGAAAGCACTGATGCACTCTGGCTCCAGGGAGAGGTAAAAAGTTGATTGCCACCCACTCAATAACCATTTCCTTCTGTGTGATCAATGGATCGTCGTCAAAGCCCGGTCTGGTGACAGGAGCCCGTTAGCTATCGGAGACAGAGGACGAGAGCGGCTCTGTGATAGATGTTCCTGGAGAGGGAAGCACTAAAGAGAACAGCAGCAGTAAAAGGAATGAAATAGGCTTCCTGCTGAATGAAGGAGCAGGCAGTAGGGTAAACGAAGGGACATTGATTGAATCAGAACATTTCTTTAAACTCAGAGCCCCAACTACAGCACTCTCATCACGCTGTGTAAAGTTTCTTCCAGTGCATGCTTAGTGACATCTTGACACACTGATTTTAGTATTGCTCACTCTGTATCCCCAGGGGAAGTTATCTGAGCTCTGAACAGTGCTTTTGTCATATCTTCCAACTAAACCCATTTTCCTGTTCCCTTTCTGCCAAGGTCACTGAGTTTCTGATCTCACAAGCAAAAGCTTTAGAGAAAAGGTGAATGGAAAGAGGAATGAAGGCTTGTGTTGCTTTTTCAGGGTACCAGCTGGTACAACTCAGTCAGTAAAGTTTGAGGACAGCATTAGCTGACGTGATGCTTAAGCTCCCCCACGTTGATTGCACAGTGAGACAATCTTAGCAAAGTGCTGTAAGCTGAAGCCAAGTTGCTGCTATATCTACAAGGGAGGCTGGGGTAGCCCTGATGGTATGGAGTAATTGATGGCAGGGGAAGGGGCTGTGGATGACATGTGCCTGTCCTTATACTGTGCACCTCTGGCTGTTGCCTGGGATGGAGAGGGCAGAGAGTAAACCAGCTCTTGTACTGGGTGCAGGAGCTGCCTCCCCTCCTATTACTGCAGGATTAGGAGATAAGAGAACTTCTAAAGCAAAAATATTTGGGTCTGAATAGGAAAGTCTTTCCTTCCCCTGCCTCAGGTAAGCTGTGGTGTTACAGCAGCTCTTTAACTATCCTCTCCAGCCCAGTCTGTGAGATGCTGTTGCATAAACCTACATGTTCTCAAACACACGGTCTCTATCTCCATGTCTCTCTCATGCTGGTACTGTCTGAGCCAGCCTGGCTGCAGGGACAGAGCTCACTCACGTACTTTCACACACATGGGTAGAGGGTGAATAAAAAAGTTAATAAGCTTCAAAGCATGCGACACGATAATCATAAGTTCACATCAGGACAAGGAGAGAACAGTAGGGCTTTGCAATGGACAAATAAATGACCTCTGAATCCTGTGTTGCCTGTGCATTCATACACTGACCAGACTCTGTTACCAACACCTCAGTGCAGGCACAACCCACTTGGAAGAGCAGTCAGTGTGACAGTACCTGGATCCCCCATCATCAGTGTCAACCAACTTCGAGCTCCTCCCCAGGGCAGCGGATGCTATTTTATGGCTTGTCTCTTTTAACATTACCCCCTCCACAAAGTGTGAGCAGCTGGAGTTTGGGATTAAGTTCACAGCCTCAACACATTCTGAGGGAGAGGGATCTTATCACCAATCCTGAATGCAAGTCCTTGGAAACACTGGGACAATGGTTTGCTTTCTACACACAATTCATCAAGCCATCAGACAGCAGAAACAACTAAAATTTCAGTTTAATAAACCCCATCACAAGGAGCCTTATGGAATATCTTATGGCTACCACTCCAGAAGCTTGCAGAAGATGTCAGAAATTATCATAAAAAAATCAAATCAAATAAATGATCCTTCCATCTGTAAATGTTTGGAAAAAATACATCCAACTAAGGCTTTAAGACACAAATTTCCTCCATGAAAAAATAGAATAAAATACATCCACCAATTCAGCACCATGACACACCTATCTAGGGTTATCTCGAAGGTACAGATTAATGTTCACATAAAACACTATAAATCTACATCTTATTGGAGTCATAATTTGAACTTTTCACAGGAATTGCTTAAATATTTTTATACATCTGTTAAACTGGGAATAACATGAGATTATGTTATATTTAATAGTATAAAGAAAACTCTGAAGCTTCATCTTCCAGATTTTTACCCAGGGAAGTATTAGTCATTACATCTGTGCATTTTTTTTTCCTTTTCCAGATCATTGGCTAAAATAATTCCCATTTCAACCAATCCACAAGGAATTAAAAAAACCAACAAATAAGCCCCTCTGAAAAAAATTACTTTTTATTAATCAGAAAAACTTTATTTAAACTGAAATTTTCTTTTGGCATTATCTTACCCCTTTCAGAGTTCTTTTCAGGGTTAATTTCTAAACCGAAAGGCCACATTCAACTGAAAAGAAAAATGTTTGCAATAGATAACTACTAAAAGGCAATGTTGCAATATTTAAAGGAAATTGTTGTTTTTTCTCAATTAAATTATTCCATAAATTTGACTCAAGTTGTTAAGCAGTTCTATTCTGAAAAAATTTTTTAGCAGATCTGCTGTTTCCAAAAAAGAAAATTATCCGTTGTTGAGTTTTGATATTTACAGAATAACCATTGGGAGTAAAATAAAGGAGTAAAAGAATGGACCCAAACACAGCACACTAAATAACTGGATGTCTTGTCTAACTCTAGAGTGGTTCAGGATGTTACCAGAAGGGATTTTTGAGCACTGGTTTACACCAACTACCTCCACTACCTGGCCAGAAATTTTCAAGTGAAGAATATATATAAAAATAAATTTTAATTATATATACTTATATGCTTACAGATGCATTTTTAAATGAGATTTTGAATGATTGCTTTATTTCCTTTAAAATTTATATGAAAGAAAAGTGTATTTCCATTACCAATGTAATATGTACTCCCACAGACACATATATAAACATATATATCTCTCTGAACCATGCACTTTGTGGGTCATAATAAATGTTTTACTGCATGTCTTAAATGTCCTGAAATTATTGTAAGGAGATAGCTTTGAAGATTTTTTATTATTATTGATATCCTTAGAAAATTCAGAAACTGTTGAGATACAAAGGGTACCTCAGAGAATTTCATTATAACTGCATAGCCTTTTTTTGGTGCTACATAAAAGGCTTTCTTCAAAAGGTTGCAACATGCTGTACTGCTTAACTGAACTGAGCATATTTTCCTGTCCTTCAAACATTGTCAGCCAGACATGGGAATGGAGAACTCCAAAGGACATAAAGGTTCAGCCAGGCAATTAAGGAATGGTGGGTTGTAGCAGGTGTACAACCACCACCTTGATCATGGGTGTCCTGAGCCAGCCTGGACATGGCAAGCCAAGACAGCAAGACCAAACAGCCCAATGACTCTCTTGTTCACTGTCAAATACAGAGAGCTGAAGCATAGAGAAAGGGGAAAAAGGGGAGAAAAGAAATAAAAGTGTTTAAAGCTTTTATTTCTAAAGTTGCACTATGGGATCTTCTTTATGCATAAAATCCATGAAAATTCCAGGAAAAAGTCTGTCTGCCCCAAAACTATGGCAGCTCTGCTGACAGCCGTCTCCTCCTGTGCTGACAGCAGCATAAGAAGGACAGGCTTTCTAGGACACCAGGAAAACATGTTATTTCTCCAAGGTAATCTCAAGCCCAGGGGCCAGATCGTCAGCTGGTATAAATTGCTATATCGACTTCACTGGAGCCCAGGTGATTTATTTCAGGGTCCTGCTCTTCACTGGGTGTACAGAGTCCACAACAACACAGCACAACTTATGCACCCACCATCCTGCCTGCCTTCCATCATGTCACAAAAGCCCCATAAAAACTGGATTTTGCAAACACCACCACACTGGGCCAGTCACGGTCAGGAGATAGGGCACTCCTTTCCCCCAGGGTCATGGCCTTCAAGATCCTGCCTCTCACTTCTAAAAAGTCATAAAATGAAGTAATCCCAGGCCCTGCCTGGGGAGGAAGCAGCAGAGCCCTCTTGGTGGGGCTGCCTGCCTCTGGAATGCATCCAGCCCTGAAATTAGCTCTTGGAAATGGTACGGACATCTTAACAACCCGTGTTTAAAGGAGCTTGTCAGATGAGAGCAATAGTAATGTATCATACACAGCTCCCTCAGTGCAATTCTGGTCATCCCTTTTCAAGACAGCCAAATTCACAGGGAAATATGTGCAGAGGAAGGCTACTGAACTGACCAGGGATGTGGAAAGCCTGTCTTATGGGACAAGATGAGATGTACAAGCCTGAGTTTTGTTTAGCTTCAGAGGACAAAGGCTGACACAGAATATAGTTGCTATATCTAAATATCACATACTTATATACACCATGAAAACACTGCTCAAGCTACAGGATGATTGTTTGCACAACAACTGGAGAAAGCTGCTTGTGAAGACACTTAATGTGGAACAGGGATTTTCTAACCGTCAGACGAAGAAGGTTTTGAAAACATAAGAAAAGTTGTGAGATTCTTTCATGAGATCCAGTCAAGTACGTCATGGAAACGTAGAGTATTACTTGAGCAGAGGGACTGGAACCAGCAAACCTTCCCATCCCTTCCACCCCTACGTAATATAAAAGCCAAAGGGAATTCTGCTGCAGATTTAATTGGGCTCACCCTGAAATGTTAATCCTATCAGCGTGTGCATGTGGCCTAATCAATTTTGGGTCTTCAAATGATTCACTACAATTTTTTCAGACCAGATATGGACTTTAACCTAAATGAATGAATAAATTGTATCTTCAGCAGCAGGACTCCAGACCTGGGTGCGTAGATCTCAGTGCATAGAGTAAACTGTGGTGGCCACAGACACAGTTTGTTAATCAATTATCTCTGTTTATTGGAGACGAGGATCTTCCTGCAGCTGCTAAACCCAATGACATGCAATGACAATTATGTAAACTTTCATGGAACTCCAGAGAAGCTATCAGTGGTTTCCTGGCTGTAATTTTTGAGCTGATCTAATCTGACATATGGTGATTTTTGGAGTCATTTGATAGTGTAGAGAGCTAAGTAAACCCCTCTCCAAACAGTCATAAAAAGTGACCCTGCAGTTTTTTCTACTTTTGGAAACTCAGAAGCACGTTGCTGCAAACAGTCAAGCATGAACACAGGAAGGATTAGATCTTACAACAGATCTTGACCTTGAGTGCATGAAGCCTTTTTAAAACTAAAATATGTTTTCAAATAAACAACCTATTTTTATAAAAGGAGTCAGACTTCTGCAAAAGAGCATGACTTTTCAATCAGAAAGTGCAAAATCTAACAGACAAAATGTTTTCATCCTATCATAGGACTTTTGTCAACAGTACACTTGCTAAAAAAGTTCAGTTTTCAGCCTTTGAAGATGAAAACAATTGTAAAGGCTGTTGGTTTTTTAGTTTAAAAATGGCACTAGTGACTCATTCACAAATGGTGGAAATTTATTCTGCTAATAATTTTCACCCAAACATTTTCCAGGGCCATTTTTCAGTCTGTCTTAACTGGACTTCCATTTCTTGCATTAGCTTAGGTAATTCGATACTCTGAGAACTGATTGATCCCATAAATCAACTCTCTAGATATGTAAAACCCCTAACTTTTACACTTCAGAATAGGACTACATATCCAGACCTGTCTCTTAAATGTCTGGGAAACACAGACCTATAGGAAACCTATCTCAGAATATCAGGTTTACAACTGATACCTACAAGGTGAAACAGAGATTAGCCTAAACAATTTATATTAGCTTATGCTGAACTGCATGTCTCCCTTACTAGTAATGCCACATCTAAGTTTAGTGGAAACAAAATGTTTATAGAAATCTGAAGTACACAAAAACCTTATCTCACTACCATGCAGCAGCTTTTGGGCAGAGCTGAACTCATCCTGCTTCACCTCCATCAGCATCTTAATAATAAAGACTCTGCGTGTAAATGAGATTCTTTGTTTCCACAATGACAATCTTGCTTAAAGTTGCTGCAATGGATTTACAAGCCAGTGACCCCACTTAGAGGTATAAGGGAAGGTGCTGGGGATGTGAAGGGATCTGGCTGCACCAGTAGCTGTAGCTGCTGTCTGTGTCTTATGGCAGCTGGCACACGGGGGAAAAGGAGGTGAAGAAACAGTCCTAACCAAAGAGTAGAAAAGTGGACATTGGTGTGTAGCCCATCTGTCCCGGTATTCATGCCTGAAGCTGAAGCAGAAGCAAAGAGTGTCATGTCAGAAGGAAGTTTATCCTCTCAAGCTTTCCAGACCCATTTTGCACAACAAAGGGATCTGGTTCATTCAGATAAGGGGTGAATGAACATCCCAAGCTTATTTATCTGAGGCACTCCACCCTTCACTAAACATCTCCATTCCTAGAATGATGCAAGTCCCTTGATTAAAACAACATGGCACATTACTAGAATACTTCAGTCCCACTGTGTTCTCTCTGCCTGTCCCATCATAACACCTGATTCTGTTCTCCGAGTTAGCAAAACTCCCACCACCCTCAGTACTAGGCCTGGGTAAATATTTTCTATCCATACATAGGTTGCCTTATCTTGGCATTCTCAGCAAGGGAGGATATTCCCACACACACCTCTCTTAAATAAAGTTTTTCTTTGGCTTTGTTTATACAGCAATGCAAACACCTTGCATGAAAAAGATCTTTTATTCCAGCTGCTGAAACAGCAACTGGTCACAATAATTGAGAAGAGCGTGTATCAGTAAGTCCCTGTGAAGAAGAGAAGACAACCTTGTCATGGCATAGATCTTCCTTTCCTTTTGAAATCTTGCATGCTTCAGTCAAGCTCTTGTCTCTCTCCATCTGTATGTTCAACCTTTTTTGATATGCTGACTTAGAAGACTGCTTGATCAAAGAGAAAATTCTTGTATAGAAAATGTGAGTCTGCAAAGAGACCTCACTTCTTTTAGCTATCTACTACCAGCCAATTGGAAGTGCTCCCTACTCTTTCTTTGATGATCCACATATGGAAAACCTTTCCTGCTCACCAGCCTTGCAGAGACCTCCCAAAAAACAACCCTGACTTAGTGAAATGTCATTTATCTATCACAGAGATGGAGCTGCTGTCAGGAAAGCTGAGCTACAAATCACTTGCTCAAGTATCAGTACAATAAAATTGCTGTTCTGTACCTGGCTAAAAATACAGAGAGAGCACAAGTTCAAATGCACAACCAAACATGGTTATTTTTTCTTCAGCGAACTCCAAATTACAATCCTTAGGTTTGCCCCATCATCCATTACCCTGGGGATGGCAGACCCTCACTGTCTCACCTTACCCTCTCATCTGGCATCAGATTCCTGCCAGGCCCTGTCAACACTTAAAAATATCTCCTTTACATTCATGTGTAAGTGAATTAGTTCATAGTTTCTTCCAATATTTTCACTCTTTGAATATTTCATTCTAATGTATTTTTCCAGTGCCTATTTCCATCTCCTTCACTTGGCTGTTAGACTTCAATTGACTTAACTTGAATAATCACTTACTCTGATTTATTCCATATGCAAATCAATTTTGTATTATTTGTTTGAAGAAATTTTAGCTATTGGTTGTATGCAAGATGCTACACATTATTAAGTTTCATTCTATGGCATTAGCACAGTTAAACTTATTACCTAGTTTGTATCCCTCACAATTTATGTAATGAGCTAAAAATTAACAATGTAGATAAGGGCCATTAGAAATGTGTATTCATCTTTAGCAAAACCAAATCATACAGCAGCAATAGAACACATCATTTTATGCATCGTGGTAGAAAATGACATGACTCCAGGAATTTCAGCATTTTTCTAAGACTGATAATTATCACCCTGCACAACATACAGAATTCCCCTAGACATTGTCTGCAGATAATCTACCACTGTAGATGTCTGCATAGCCTTAAGACCTGACCTGAATACACTTCGTTGTTTTTTCTACACTCACATAAAAAACCTGGCATTTCAGCAGTTTGTAATTAATCAATTAATAGGTCACTCATAGACTGTGATGTAGTCAAATATTAACATGAGAAAAGAACAAGTGACCTCCTCCTGTCACTGTAAAACCTTTGCAGTGATGACTTCAGTAGGTTAAAAAAAAAAATTACCAGCTCTGCTGGGGTCTCCATAAGTGAACATCCCACTATCAAACAGTAAAACTTCACTTGCCCTCTGGAATATCACAACAACAATCTATCATATATTAGGGATTTCTCCTTCATGCTGTTAACATACCTCAGACTCAAATACCAGTAATTAACAGGCTTGTTCAGGAAAGAGAAACAGCTTACTTAGCGCTTGTCTATATATGGAATAATTTCTATACCAGTGAGGACAATCCTTTTCTTGAACCTATATTAATTCTAAGCTTGCTTGCTTATTAATTTGCACAGAGAGGCAGGACTGTGAATCTAATGTGCACTCTTGACCCTTTCTCTCAGAGGATGGACTTTGTGAAATGTTGCTCAGGTTTTATTTCCTCAAGCCAGCAGATAGACCATTTTAAGCCCCAACCTTGTCAGTTATCAGGAAGCTAAGCTGCTCTGGATCTGGATCTTGCCCAGAAAAAAATTAGAAGCTGTAGGTTATGGTTCGTGCTGTAAAACTGGTGCCAATGATTTCGTGGCAGATAGTCACACATCTGAGTCAGATCTAAACAAATGTGGCTAGATCATGTCAGAAGGGTACAGAGCCAACAGAAGCACTGTCTTTTAGATTAATCATAAAAGCAAAGTTCAATCCTTGCCTCTGCAGGTACATTAAAGCTAGTCCCTCCGTGTGCTCTTTGTGGGCTACAAAGATGTCTTCTTAAATCTCAGCCTGGGGAAAGATGACAGGTACCCCAGTAGACATTAGTAGGATAAAGGTATTTTTTGTTTTCTCGGAACCTGTAGTCAAGCTGTTCTCTGGCTTTTGCGTGTCTTGTCTGTGGAAAAGAAAGAGAGATTTAATTTTTTTTACAAAGTAAAATTTCCCTTCAGAAACTTCTGAGGTTGTCAACTCTCTTTGTCACTTATTTCTTGTGGAAAAACTCAGCATATCACTGGCTGGGAAAAAAAACCCCTAAACTACTATCTAGTTTCTGAAAGCTCAATATCTGAAAGTCTATGAACCATTTTAATGAAAAAAAGTACCTTCCGAAGCTCTCACCAGGAAAAATAAAGAAATAATTAGATTTAAAAATAAATTAATGAATAAATACATAAATAAAAATTCAACAGGTTTTGTCTGTAAAA
This sequence comes from Brachypteracias leptosomus, assembly GCA_013401335.1. Classification (NCBI taxonomy): domain Eukaryota; kingdom Metazoa; phylum Chordata; class Aves; order Coraciiformes; family Brachypteraciidae; genus Brachypteracias; species Brachypteracias leptosomus. The sequence goes on from VYZX01003154.1 coordinate 90,692, forward strand.
GGATTTAGTTAATGCTCTTAAACAAAGGCCACCTTTCACCTTACAGACCTGCCTGAACTAGTCCAAATTTCTTTCTCAGCTCACCATTTCCATGCAACTGCAGCTCTGGGAGGACAGACCTGATGTTTCAAATCCTTTTGAGCTGATATGGATACTCTTTTTATGCTGATACAGATACCTTTTTTTATGCTGATACAGGCCAGATGGGCATCAAAATGCCCATCAGAACTTGCTGACCTTCTTGCAGTCCTCTTGTGCTTTATGGAACCATTTATTCTTATGAAACTGGTGGAAATCTGGGGGCAAAAAAAAAAATAGAAAGCATGCTTCAATACTGCTGGGCAAGAATAGGGTGTTTGCACTTCTTCTGCAAGCTGCATCTTTACAACCATATTTGTGAACACTGAGAGGATGGTTTGGATCAGTCATTTTTGCAATGAGTGTTAATAAATCTATGTCCATAACATCATAACTCCCCAGAGATCCCAAATCCAGTGATCTTCCCAAAGCCATCTAGCTTCCAGAGCCATGTACAAAGTCACACCTGTGATTATGACTGTGAGAGACAGACTACATAATGAATAATAGAAATTAGTAAGAAGGGGAGGACACAGTAACACCTTCTCAGCTTAGGATTCAGGGAGTGAATCTAATTATCAATGGGTAAGAGTAAAGATGGCAAACCAGGTAGTATAGCTCTCTTCCCTATTCTCCACTCCATGGTATCAACGGGAAGGAAATTTGGGTGCAAGAGCCAGGCCTAGAAGGGCATTGCAGCCCTGTCCAGGAGACCATGATTGCAGAGGAAGAAGAGCTGCCAATCTGTGTAACCTCTTTGATGGCTGCGGAAGGGGACGGGAAGAAGCAAGACCTAGTGATTACTAATTTCTTCATGTTGGAGGCAAGTTTGCTAGCAAGTAAACAGGTATGTTAGGACAAAGAAAAGATGCCATGATTTAATAGATGGCAAGAAAAGAGATTCTAGGCTTTTCTGTGGGGACATGTCTGTGGAGATAACCTCCAGCCATCCTGAATGGTGATAAACCATACCAATAGTTGTCTCTACACTTCATTAATGACTGAGCAGAGTTTATAGAACATGCTTCACTTGGGTGCTCAGGACAGGTCTCTACTCATGGTAGAAATTAAAAGCCAGTTGCTTTTTTACACTAATCAGCTGAGTGACAACTGACCTTTGGGTAAACAATGAAAACTTCTCTCACACAGGCAGCAAATTCACTTTCTTAAAGTGATTACCCAGTTGTAAACCATCAAGGTTAAAAAGACAAAGAAAAGGAAAAGGAAAAAACTCTTTCAGGATTATTCACTTTTTAAAATTATCCCTTTCTTATTCCCATAATGTCAGTTCAACAATTGTCCAACTCTCCTCTTTACAAATTAAACCCCAAGAAGAAAACACTTTTCCCTTTTCAACATAAAATGTAGGTACGTAAAAGTACTGACCCTATGAATCAGGGGGCAATTATTATTTCTAAATGTGTGCTTACAGACAGGCAAATAGACGCTGGACAGACCCCAAAAGGCTGTGGACTGTGTTCTGGCTGCCTATTACAATCATTAAGCAGGTGATTCATTACCTAGTATTTAGGACTGCCAGACTGTGTCTCTCTATGCAATGAAGAGGGAGAAGGAGTTGCAACATCAAAGTCAGGCACTCACTGTCAGCCATCTGCCTAACATTTCAACTTATGTTCCTTTATTGTACATCAATCAGGGTCTACAATGATGTATTTTGATCTCCTACCAAACATCAGAACTGTTCTAGGTGCTTATGTTCATATCAGGGGCCCTGCTTGGTGATAAAACTAGTTCTATCTAATCTGGGACATGAACAAAACACAGAAGATCACTGCAAACAACACATGAAGGAACACTGGCCATACTCTATAGAAGAACAGCAAAGAAAACAAATTTGATGCTGTTTTTCACCTGCTGTGGCTTAGGTTTCATGGAGTGGGCATTTGGGCTGCAAGCCCACAGCAATGCAGGACACTCCCCACTCCCTCAGCACGTCTCAGGGCTAATCTCAAGATGCTTTGCTGAAATGAGTGAATATTATTGATCGCCATTTTTCTGAGGAAATGGAAAAAAAACAAGTGCTTGCTTGCCAGAGTCCCACTTAACATCGGGAGGAAAAGCTGTAAACTGGCCTGCTACCAACCTCCAAAACGGCATTTGAAGCCAGGACTGCACTGCTAATCCTGGACTTAATCCACCCCAGCACTGTACAGTAGCAGGCAATTAGCATGTCTTTGTTACATGCACTCTCCTGCAATGTATGCAGGGCTGTCAAAAACACAGGTCTGCTGTGATCCTCCTACTTCAGACAAGGCATTAATCCTGGAACCGAGGGAGCAGGTGGAGATGTTTTGGCAAAGGTTCTCTTCCCTCAAGAGTTGGAGTGCAAGCCCAGTCCTGTTTGGTCAATTAATCATACAGCTACAGGTTTGTTCGTTTCCAGCTCTCGCTCTCGTCACTGGGCTGCGTAAGACCTGCCAGACTTCACATGCCAAGCACAAGACCTGTATGTTTGACTCCTGTCTCTGTCTCTGGTACTTCAGGCAGTGATGGAGCAATGCCGCAGGTGACACTAGCAGAGTGAATCACTGTGGCGCAAAATAGATGCCATGCATCACTGAAGACGTATGTGGCACAGCCAGGCTACCGGGCAAATAGTGGCAACAGACTGCAAGGCTCAGGATCATTCCCTCACACTCAGTTTGCATTTCCTATTGCTAAGAACAAGACCAGGCCATGCACTGGCAGCAGGGAGGGATGGTGGCTATCAGGAGCAGTTCCAGAAAATAGAGTTGGGTGCTATGGGCAGTGGGGCCCTGGTGTTTTGGGCTCATCCTTGTGTGGCAGGGCCACTGCATAGGACACATCCCTGCACACAGCCACTCCTACCACTGAGAAATGAGAAGCTCCATACACTGTGTGGACAACTCTTTGAACCTGTGAAGTCCTTTAATAGAACCAGTGGTTTCCAAGTGAGCTGATCAGCTTAGTATACCCTGAAATATTCACATATCTGAATACCTCATTCAGCTGAGTAGCTAGTCTGCGACTTGCTTCTGAGGACAATATTTAGGAAACACTGTTGCAATAGTAATATATTTATTCCTGTTTGCTGATTTGGCAATTTAGAGCCTCACCTGTTTTAGTTTGCTCATTTCTCTTGCAAAAACACACACACTCACCTAATTCATTGAGCTCACATAACTCTTTGTGTTCTGCTGCTGTGTTTACTTGAGATTCACACATGCACAAACACTTGAGAGGGAGATAAAATCACTCTGGCTTTGAGGCTTTATCTTGCCTATCTGCTCCTCAAATGGGTCCATTTGACTTGGAAAGGAAGAGAATAATTTTATTCCTAACAGAAAATGTCCTCCTTTAATCCAATGTTTCTGCAGAGTTACTCATTCCCCAATAGATCTTTTCTGTGTGATATTTTTCTTTTGTTTTCCTGTCATATTTTACAATAACACATTTGAGATAACCCACCCTTCTCCCAGGGAAACATCATATCTAGCCCACTCACAGCCAGGAGTAACTGTAAGATTCAGCACTACCTCCTGTACCATCCTGTGTCTTTAGATGATAAAACACTATCTGTCTGGTCTTGCTTTTAAGCCAGCAGATGCTAGTATTACTACATTTCAAAGGACCTCAATCAATCCATTTCCTTCATTGTCCCACTCTCACAAAAACCTAGACAGAGAAGCCCGAGGCTTTCTGGTTTTTGAAGTGCTCTAATCTGGACAGATCTTAGCTTTGCTGTCATAATTGATTAAGCTGTTGCCAGCATCCCCTGCATCTCCTGAGAGCTGTCATGGTTCACATTCATCAGAGCATGCTCCAAAGTTCACACACTTCCACAAGGCACAGCTCAGCAAGAGTTGGGCATCATTAGAATAATAATACTTTGCACTTGCATCTCGCCTTTCATCACAGGCTCCTGAGGCACTTTGCAAATACTCAGAGTCCATTTCTGCTACCCATCACCACACTCTGTTACACTGTACAGCAGTCTTCCCTCCTTCCAAAAATGTTCAAAAAATGCAGAGCAAGATACACCAAGGACAAGTAAACACTTAACAAAAAAGTGTCACGATTCTTTTAAAAAATAAGTGCTATGCCTGTTTTACAAATGGAAAAACTTAATGACTGTATTTGCACTGATGTGCTGAGGGTGGCTGAAAGCTGCCAATGAGACCAGATTTGACTGTCCCACGCTGGGTGTCAGCAAGCATTGCCTCAGACAGGATCAAAGTATCCCCACGCAGGATTTTGTGAGCCCAAAATATAGGTTTTCTCGTACAGGCTGCTTGCAGACAAAGAGAGGAGGACCCATGCAGACAGGAGGTGGGTGCATTGGGGAACGTGTAGCATTTACAGGTGATTTGGAGCATCTTCCTTCAGTCCTCAACGTGATTTACCAAAGAGGATGCAGACGACTCTGTGGGAGCTAACAGAGAGCAGTGTTCCTAAATTCCTGCTTGATGTCTAGTCACTAGAACTTCCCATCTTTCGCTAGATCATGAATTCATTAGCTATTTATTTATTGGCTGTCAAAAAGTACATATGAAATGTATTTTTACAAAAAATAAAATCTGAATTTTCCACGATCCAAAGAAATAGAAGGATACTCATCCAATCCCTGTGCACAGACACAGAAACAGTGGATACGTGTCCTTTATAGGCATATTTAATGAACATGCAAAGCTGGGAGTGAAAAAAACAGGTACATGTTGATCTGGGTGCTCATTCTGTAGAAAAGGAGGCTTGCTGTGTGCATGTGCCAGGTAATTTTAAAACAGAGTGATTTCTTCAAAGGGAAGTGTGTATAGAAGGGGACATTACCCTCCATAAACAAGTGGGGGAGGGGGGATATCCCTTTTTCAGGCTGAAGGTCTGTGAGCAAGCGGCCAAACAAGAACAAGGGAAGGGGCAACAAATGAAGATAAGAAGGCAGGAACAAGCCCCAGTTTGACTGAGACACTCGATGTCTTTACTGCTACAGAATAGCACAAAGGCAAGATTCAGAACAAGTCAACATGGATAAAAGCCCTGTCTTCACAAAGAAGTTGCAATTTGCCTTATCTCTACTCATTTCTTGCATGCTTCTAAAGATGATGACTTTGTACCTCTACTTATCTACTCTCTCCTTTCCTTCTGTCCAGACTTAAACAGAGAGACAGCAGGTTAGTAAAATAAAATAAAACAGTTCACTAAAGAAAAGGCAAACTGACTTGGAAAACTAGGAGCCATCTCTATTCCTACCAGCTGGAGTTTCTCCCACTTCTACAGCCATTAAAGTTATGATATGTTTGGATGTTTTACTAATTCCATTAAGAACCAGAAAGTCTGTTCCCACCATGACCAGAAAATGAAACAGCAGCAATCACACGGGAAAATGCTCAGCTTTCCAGACTCAGCAGTTTTATTAGTGCAAATACCTTCCAGATAGACAGTCACACATTTGACTGCTTCCTTACACTGAACCCTAACTTAGCCTGCAGAGGCTGACCCAGTGTTACTAACCTCCTTCTCCAGCTCCTTTCACCAGTGAGGAGGAATGGCCCACAGATGAGGACTCTGACCTAGGATTCAGACACATAAGTTTTCTTCTCTGTCTTTTGTGGACTACCTGAACAACTTTGGGCAAGTTGTTATTTGCGTCTGTGTCTCAGTTCCCCAGCTGTGAAATGGAAATAATAGCACTTCCATGCTGCAAAATGGCATTAAGAAGGTTAATTTTGAGGCATCTGATATATGATGGTATTAAAAATCTTGGAACTACCGTTTCCCAGGCTCGGTCTCTATTCTGGGTCTAATTCTTCCCTAGGACTTCTCTAGAAGCAGCAAATGTTAACGTGACAAGCACGGGGCTTTTTTTGTGGTGTTGTGTATGCTTTTTCTTTGATCACTCAGCTCCTGGGGTCATGTGGTTCTGGATAATCTCACTCTTCATTAAAACAAAGCCTAAAGTTCCATAATCAGGAGTTTGCAGGAAAGGAAAGAATTGAATACTTACAAGCATGAATGCAAAAGGAGAACAACTGAAACAGCCTGACATGAGTTATTTTAAAGTATTAAGATTTCTAATCTGATAGAGGTTTTATTAAGAATAAAAAAATGTTTTGTAAGTGAAGAGCTGACAATACCAAGTTTCGTTCTTCCTGGTTTTTCCCCTTCAGGTACTATTGCAGTACAGATCAGATCAGCACAATTCACTCCAATTCACCAGTACAGGCACCTAAATTACAACTCCAGCACTGCCTGAGTCTTTGAGAAAGTGAGACTGAGCTCAGAGCTGCGTTTTTGAAGCCAGCTCACACTACAGCAATCTCGCTCGCTAGGCAGCAATGTGATGAGTGCATTAGCACTTAGCAAAGGTGCATAAAGTCATGGTCCCTGCCTCGAGGAGCTTACAACGCTGCAAAAGAGACAGAGGGACTAGAACAGGAAGCCACATAAAAAGAAAAAGAATTAAGCAGACATGTTGGTTACATAGTCCTGCAACCACATCAAGACTGGTCAAAGGGAGGAAACTGTTGTGTCCTTGAATGCAACCCCTACTCATGAATCCGGGCCCTGTCAGCCACGTGCGGGTTGGCACAGGTTGGAAGGGCTTCCCAGAGCCCTTTCTCAGGGCCAGCCCACTCTCCTATGCTGGGCTGCTCAATATGCAATAGATAGGCATGCACAAGTTAGCTGTGAGCCACATACGTAATGAAATAACTGTCTGGTTCAGCTAGTGAAAGCAGGCATGAGCTACATACAATCTGTCAACATTTTCAAACTCAGTCATTAAAAATTCCTCACTCCAGCCCATGCCAAATGGAGTGAGTAAAGCCTACATGTCCCATGGCACTGGTGCTCCCATCACAAGCCACCTTCTTCCTACAGCAGCCGTATTCCTGGCACAGCTGCACAGACTCCAGCCCCTTGTAACCCAGAAGTGCCAAGACTCTCATGCTACCTCTTCTACTCAAGGGCTGGGGTGAATTGTGTGTGGTCTAAGCCCGAAAGGAGGGACAGCTGTGTCTGGCCTGGGTCTCACCAGAAAGGGGCTGCCTGTTCTTCCTAGGAAGCTGGAAAATTCCCAGGCAAGCACACAAAGCAAAGAAAATCTTCTTGAGAGCCAAGGAAGAAAGTCAGACACCCAAGACCATAGAGGGGCTTCCTCAAGGTCACGCTGCAAGTCATTGCTGGAGCTGGACTGAGACACAAGGACCCCTGGTCCCCAGGTTGTACTATTCTGTCTTTCTATAAACCTACTCAGACCAAGGCAAATCAAGATAAGAAAATGATGAGCCTAGGGAAGCTCTCTCTAATATTAGGGATACCAGCACCTCCAGATGATGCTGGTATCAAGAACCTATTCCTAAAGCTGTACAGAAAGTGATCTGTCCTTGACTTCTCTGTGGAGCTTAACTATAACTAAGATCTGAATTCAGCTTCTTTGGGTATCCCAAGTCCAAAATAGCAAATTTCACAGTTTAAGCCACCTTGTACAGGCACAAGGAGCAATGTGACTGCAGAAGCAGTCGGTATCTCTCAGATATTTAGCATTCCTCTATAGAAACCCATCAGGCTGCTGTGTGGAGCGCTGCATATCCGGCTCTCCCTTTGTATAGTTTATTGCTTGCTTAAGGAGAAAAAGTAAATGGGCCAGATCTGCAGCTGACGTAAATCAGCATCTCCCTCCTGAAGTCAATGAAGCTACACCAGCGGGCACTAGCTAAAGATCTGGCCCAGTGAGTTTAGTGCCTTGAGGTTATGAATCACTGTTATTATGTGGTGCTGCATGTAATTGCCTGATCCCTTCTCCCCATCTCCCCAAGGGGTCCAGAGCAGTCCCCCTTGTAATGCTACCAGCAGCAGGGGGAGATGAGAGTGTTATGTTCAATCATCTTTTGCATGTTTTTCCAATAGTAAATCACAGCAGGGAATGTGACCCCCTGCTAATTGGAAGTCATGTCCTGTGGGGTTTTCTTCTTCACTTTTGCTCCAATGTATATATTTGTATTAAACACTGATAAATGGCACAAATGCATGGAGGTGGTAGATTCTGTGCAGTTGAGGCTCTAATGAAGATTTCTCTCACAGATCTGTTTTTCTCTAGTTGCAAAAACGTGCAATCATGTTTATGCTAGGTTTTAGCATGAGAGACTAATGCTGATGGAGATTTCTTCAGCCTAGCATGACTTAAATCAACGGAGCTGTTCCTGTGTTATAGGAGGATAATGTTCCTTTCACTATTATCTACCACAAGGTCTGAAATCCCTCCATGACCGCTTTGTGTTTCAGAAAGAGTGAAACCTAGAGATGGTAATGCAGTAGACGGGAAGCATTTCTGTGTAGCTCATCAGCAAGCCAGTTTAGGTTTTCAAAGGGATTTAATCCTGGTGAAATTCAACCCCTGGTCAATGAAGCACTTACATTCCTCGTGAAGCTCAGCAATAAGGCGCAGGCACTGGGGGGTGAGATTGTCAGGCAGAGATTTCCCAGGGAGGGATACACAGGCTGTGACACCCTGCTGCCACTGCAGAGTGATGGGTGTGATCTCTCCTGTCACCCCGGCTCAACAGCACATCTCTCTCTGTTTTGGACCAGGGTCACCAGATGTTCTGGTGGTGTGTACTGTCCCACTGTGGAGCTGCTACTTGAGGCACTGTGCAGAGACATCACTGCTCTCCTCATTCTCCCTTCACCCCTTAGGTCTGTCTCGGGCTTTCACAGCCTTGTAAACCCATGAGACACAAGTACCTGGTCAACTTGTTCTACATGATGTCCCCAGCATGGGGTGGCTGCTCTGGAAAGAGCACTGGACCATAACCAAGCATGACCTCCCGGTAACGTTACCACCAACCTCTTCCTCAACTCAGTGCCAACATATCAAATATGCTCTCATCCCATAAACCAACCCAGCCCCATCTCACGCATGGAAGGATGATACTTGAGAAGCCTGTTACATCATGATGCTGTGAGACACAATTACACACCTTTGAAATGTACCAAGCACCTATTGCATCATGAGAGATGTACCAAGAATATGATTAGAGAAGGATAAAAGGTGTTTCTTTAATAACACATTAGTCAATGTGTTTAATGAATGTATTTTAAATGCCAGCTGTAGACAGAACAAGGTATATTTCAACACACATTAGCTGATCAAGGGAAACCTCAGGAGGAAGTCTAAAGGGAACAAATGAACTTGGCAAACTGGAGAATCCAGCCCACAGAGAATTTAAAGGGAATTAGGGCCCTACTTCAACAAGGTGTTTAAAGACAGATTTTTAAAGGTACTTAGTGAGTTAAACATTTTAATACCTTTAAAAATCTCATCCACCAACATGTAATGATCTCTAAGTCTGTGTTCAGACCCATCCTCATTCATTTCAACAAAGCAAACAGTACTAAAATATTTTGCTGAATCAGGACCTAAATCAAACTTAACAGGCTAATCCAGAAATTATCTAAACTCTATACAAACTACTAAAGGAAGATTCCTCCTCCCATTTTCAGGTTCTGGAACCCTCTTGTGAAATCACTTCTCAATATTTTATTAAATTCTGTGGGTTAGTTAACAAAAAAAAAAAAAATCCATAGCTAAGTAATCATTTTGTGTCAAATTCTGTCAGACCTTCTAAGAAGAGCAGAGGTTTGAATTTCAAACAGTGGAATCAATAATCAACCACTGTACAATAATTTGAAGATTTGCAACACAGAAGTATCCACATGACCCATAGAAATGATGTTTTATAAACAGCTCTTCTCCCATTTTATGTCTGATTAGGAATACGAGTCACAGCTGCCTCTGAAAACTATCTCAGTAGCAATCTTTGAGGAGGCAGAAGTGAGAGGAAGCCCAGATCCCACAGGGATGGGCACTATGTAAGAGTACAAATCAAATCTACTGAGTCCTGTCCTCAGCGTGTGAAAGTGGCAGAGAATTAGGGCAAGTCAGAGGTTTAGATAATCTTTCTCAACTGTATGGGATTCCCCCAGTCCAACCAGTTGTTCATAAAAAAAGTTTGCAAACATATTTTAAGAGGGAGCAGGAGGGATTGAAAAAGTGAAGAGGAAACTCTTGACACTCTTTGGTTTTTTCACCCTTGCAGTGAAAGCAAAAGCAATCTTGGACAGATCTTGAGAAAGTAAGAAGATCAGATACTGGTGATACTACTTTAAAGTGTCTCCAGAAGTGGCTCACATCCCACACTGCAGTGAAAACCTGATAAGAACTGGGTACTGGACAAAGCTTCAACGTAAGAGCTTGAAGTGTAATGTGCCTCTTTTGACCCCATGGAGTCTCTGCCCACATCTCCAGAGCACAAAGTTCCCTGGTTGATAGTTGTACTGCACAAACACCATGGCTTTGGCAGGTTCTGGATCAATTCTCAACGTTCACGTGTAAGCAGCTGCTACAGCAAGAAGGTGTGATGGCATCCCATCCCCTGTCACCTCACCAGCCTCAGGGATCAGAAAGCTCCACCGCTGCCTTGCTTTCCTCTCTTGCAGCCCCCACCCTGTCATGGGCAAGTGTTACCCTCAAACAAAGTTGAGAGTATTTTTTCAATAAGGGCAATACGGGAAATATTTCGATCTGTACTGCAAAATTAACCACTCTACAAAAAAGAGGCCCCTCATGCTTGTCAGTAGCCCCAAAGGTGCTACTCTCAGTATGCACAAGTGTAAGAAATCGGACTACACATGTCATCTACTCAAATTACTATGATGAGGAAGGTTTATGGGGTGATGAGGTTTTTGGTGAGAATAGTATTACTTTCAAAAAGGTATTTTAAACTACACTTTTCTTTAATAAAGCAAATTATCATATGCTTTGGGCCCAACTTGAGCTACAAAGAATCAAGTACAGCTATTTGATTTGATGTGTGGAAACATCATGTTCCTGAACAAAATTGTGCTGCTAAAACTAACTTGCACTGGTGTGAATTATGGTGATAAAACTCACTCATCAGCATGCAGAAGAGTTGTTGGTGTGATTCTGCTCCTGCTGGTTTCATAGTGAAGGAGTGTACGATATTGATGGTATAACTAGTATTACAAAACGCTTTAGGCTGAGGTGGGATTCTTGGCTTGCTAAATAACTGCAACACCATAAGATGCAGTTGAAATGTCATTCCCTTTACACAAAATGTTCCTGGCCAGCAGCTCTGCTGGCAGAGTGCTTTATGTGCTCACATATAATACCTAATTCCCTTCAGGAAAAATCACCAATAGTCGCTCCTGCTGTGGGCTGGAGTGTGGAGCAGGGCAAATTGGATGTGGGATACCCTGCTGCAGGATCAATAACCTTCTTATGGGGAGGACAACCTCTTCAGCCCACTGAACTGCATCTGGAAGAAGGCAATTATGTACAACTTTTCTGAGAACATAGTTTGAACCAGGATAATTTCACTTTACCTGTCTAGCCTTTCTTACCAGCCAAGCAAAATTAGGCAGACATCACCTGAGTTCTTCATCCTGTTTCTCATCATATTCCTAGCCACCATGATAAAGATTTGGAGTGTGTTTGTGGCATCAATACGCATTCATATGGGGAGTTCTATGGACGCAAATACACTAGCGCACAGTGACAAGAAATCCAAGGTAGCCAAGACAGCCAGTGACTTCCCTGCCCTATCCACACATGCTATGTGTCCTTCTTCATCTGAATCTGGCTCTGCTGATTGCCCTTGTTCAAGAGCTGCAGGTGATCATCCCTCAGCTCCATTGCCACAGCAGAACATGTTGGTTCTCCCTCCAATTCAGGACCAGCAGCTGGTCTGTTTCAAAGTACTTGGAATGTTTTGAGTAACCTGGTACAAACTAGACAGCATCTTTTCTATAGATGAGCAGTCCCTCTTGAAGGCTGTCTTTGGCAGAGGGTTAATGACAAACAAGCAGTGGGCATTCATGAGTTAAAACAGATATTTGCAGCCAGCAGTTGCTGTAGCTGGAAGGATGCTAGCAGCTCACCTCTGTGCTTAGCAACAACATAGAAACTCTGTGGAAACTCTTTAAAGCAGTAGCTTGCCCTGGTCTTCACTTTAATGATAACATCAGAGGTATCCCCCTTGGACTGCCCACTGAGACTGTTTCCAAGTGGGAATGAGTGAAATAGCAGTAAGAGAAGAAATGTTAGTAGCTTAAGTCAGAACCCAGTGGTACAGTTACAATGGACTAAGACCTAATCAAAATCTGTGGAAATCTCAAAATTCAGAGGAAACAATTACAATGTTCCATTTCAGAAGATAAGTAGAAACTTAAAAAAATTCCTTGGGGCACAGAAATGGAGAAGAAAAAGAGAGAGAAATTATTGAAATAAGCAAATGATGTTTAAATTTCCCCCACTATCTATAGTGGCTTCTAGTGCTTCTTCAAATGGAAGATCTGAACAAAATCCAGACTTTCAGAGTTGGAGAACAGCAGCTGCTGACTTCTGAGAGCCTGGAAGAGAAGCCTGGTAGTGTGAGTGCCCCAGCATAAGCTGAGATAGTCAGATTTTCCAAACTCATAGAATCATAGAATTCTCCAATAGAATTCCCAAGGGTATAGTGGTGTGACGAGCAGTGGCTCCACAGCCTGGTGGCCCACCAGCTCCATTTCACTGTTTCTGTGCTGATGTAGTGTCAGAGACTCTATGAGCTCTAGAAACTGAAGCCTTTCGGACTGTGTGCATGAGATATGGGCTCTAGGACTGTATTTTTCGGAGGCCTGGGCTCCTCACTATTATTCAGCAAGCAGAGAAGAAACTACACAGCTTTTGACAGGAGTCTACTTGGTCAAAGCCTGTGAAGCGAATATCTAACTGCAGCTGACCATTTTTCCTGTGTTTCTTCCTGAGGAGCCCGTGAGGTCCTGGAGGAAGCCAGGAGTCTCACATTGTAAGCTTCTACACACTTGATGAGTCCAAAAGAAAACCTAGACTCAAGTGCTGGGAACTCTAGGGTCAAGTTCTTCCTCCACTATTGGCTTTCTCTCGCCTTGTCTAAGTTTTGGCAAAACATGAGGGTGTCTGAGTTACTATTTTTAAAGCACTTGGGTGATATAAAGTATCATGTAAAGAGTTATTCCCACAAGTTAAGCTTTTCAAAGGTGGACTTATGGGTAATTGGTTGCTATGAACTTTATTTTTTATGTGGGTTATTGTGTATATATGTAGGTCATGTGTATATTTTCCCACATAAACATTTCTTTTGGTGGCTGCATGTAACTCAAAACTGTCAGGTTTGATTTCATATGTTGGGCAGAAAGTAAGAATAGGTTGTATGTGTCCTACAAATCTTACACGAAATCTTTACAACTGCCCATTGACACAGTGTATGAAATTGCATACACTAGAGTGAGCATTTTTCCTGGTTTTCTATTGAGAAAGTGGGAGGAAAATACTGTTTGTTCTCTGGCAAGGGTTTAATTTATGTGCAAATGTTCTTCAAGCTTCCTGTGGATGAGAAACCAAACATAGTGAGGGGAAAAAAGAACCCAAACAGCAGTATCCACACACACGCACACACCCCAGCACATAAAAGAAACATGAAGTTTAGTTTTTATGAAAGCATCTCACATTTCTAGTGCTTTTCAGCAGCATGTATTTGATGAAATAACTCAGCAAATGTGAATGAAGAGGCAAATTAAATAAATCAAGCTGGTCACAAAAATGTATTGCCACTGGAACAGGCCTGAAGAAAGGATTAAGAAACAGAGTCACCAGTATGGGCCTAAAGGTTCATAAGTAGCTACTAATTTCAGTTTATTAGGAGAAGATGCTTGAAAAGGCCTTCATTTCCAGAAAGCAGTAAATTGTAAAGGATTTCTGGAAGATGAGCCACTCAAAGGTAGACTTGCAGGAGAGCAAAACATAAATTAAAATCAATAAGAATTAGTTACATCATAAATAATTTTGAGGACCTAAGTATTATTTGCTCCAGATCTAGTTGTCCTAGTAGTTTTGGGATGAAACCTAGACCTGCTTCCCACTGAAAAACCTTCTAGGACAACCAGAGTGCTCTGAATGCATCATGCCACTCCTGCCACTGCAACAAGTATCTGGGAGTAGATGGGTGTCCTCTTCAATACCAAGACCATTCAAAAGCAATCCAAGCTGTGCAGTAGTGAATAAAAATCCCTAGTTAATGAATCTCAGCAGATATTGTTATCTTTGCAGCCTTTTGAGTTAATGATTTCTTTGCTAGACAACAACTTTAACAGCTATCAATTGCATTCTTTTTCTCTGAAGTTCTCATGCAGTCTGAGCATGCATTTCACTTACTTTCAAAGTTAAAGAAAATAAGAAATAAGTCTTTTCAAACCTTCTATGTTTAAAATCCTTAGCAATCCTAGGACGTTTTTTCTCACCAATCCTCATCTTGGTTAAAGACCACCTAACATCTATGTATTTGTATGCATCAGAGCTGCATGTGTCAAACATATATTTAATACACTAACGTTAACTAAAAGTAATGGAAAGGCTGGTCATGGCCCCATATCAGGTCTTCCTCTCCGTGAGCTGCAACCTTGGAGTCCAGTCTGTGGAAGAAGTAATTTGTGAGTAGATTTCAAGACTTTAGAATTCATTTCTTCCTCTATCACTGTGGTTGCAAAGGGGACAGGATTTCTTGCAGCTTCTACCACAGACGTATGAGAAACAGAGCATGCTTAGTTCTCTCAATTTAGTATTTCAGCATCATTTCTATGGTTTTGGTCCTCATTGGCATTATTTGTGTTTTGTATCCTGTGACAGGTACAATGAAGCAGCAAATTTGGGAGATTAGGATGATATAAATTTAAATAAATAGAGACATAACATCACATTACCCTTACCCCAATGTCACAGCAGGCAGCCACCAAAAGAAGATGCCTGGATCTAGTCTATTCCCACCCCCAGTCACCCCTCACATCAGATCTCACAATCACCATGAGGAAACAGGTCTGTTTGCTAAACCAGCAGAATCTTTATTTCTTGTGTGTGGTTAGTTTCCATGTCAACTCACCGCACACTCTCATGATCTGCAGATGCTATGTGAGGGACAGGTAGGAATATGTGAGCAGGGGCAGAGAGGGTAAAGTAGGTTACGCTAGATTAAATTTAACATAAAACTGCACCCCAAATCCCCAGTGGCACATCTAAATCTACCTACACAGTCATCAGGAGTCTGAATGGGATGCTGAACTACATGAGAATCCATGAAGGCTTTTTGCCATATAATGAGAAACCTGAAGGTTTGAGGAGTTTCAGCTAAAAGTTCTAGACTCTGTATCAGATATCAGAGAATTAAGGCTGTAAGCTCAACAGTGAAATTAATGTTTAATGATTTACTTTAATGTAACAAAGATCATTTAATTCCAAAAATAATAGTAATCAACCTACAGCATATAATATTTAAAGACTGAAACAGTATTAAATGGAGAGTAAGGACATTTTATCATCAATAGTCCTTGTAAGTTATCCCTATCATTAGGATTTGTTTTTCATTAAACTTGTGAAGTTAATGTTTGACAACTCTATGATACTGTAATAAAGTGAGTACTACTTTTACTAGCTACATGAAATGTACCAAATGCTATGTACCTAGCCTATTGGCATACTTCATGCAGCATACATAATTTGGATTTAGATATTTTAAAGAAAATTAATATTTGTGTTTCTGTTAGAGGAAAATATTTAAAAAAACCCCTCTAAAAACTGTTATTAGAGATCTTGCTTCTCATTGTATGATAAAAAAACTGTTTAAATCTCAATGTATGAAGGTTGTGATGAAGAGTAATGAAGGGTGTTTATCTTGTAACTTGTCTTTTGTGCTGGATAAGCAAATGACACTCTACAATCATCTGAAGGCCTTTCATACAATTGCAGAAAGCTAAATCCTACTAAACAATGTGCATTTAAATGGTCTAGAATTGTCTCTATCTTTATTAACAACACACAATAAAAAGTAGACTTTTTAAAGTATTTTAGTAATAAGTAGAGCATTACCAATAACTTTTCTGGAATATAAGGTCCTATCATCACATGCATTTTCAAAAAGGATTTTGATAAGTGTCAGTTCAGAAAATAGATAAGAAGATAATGTGCTTTACCAGCTAGATCTGTCAGAAACATGGTTGTAGCACACACACAGAGTTTGAATTAATTTTAGCAATTAGTTCAGGTATTGATGTTGAAGCTTATGCTAATTCCTGCCTGTGCCTATGCAAGCCCTACTAAAGACAGCTTGACTGGCTCTGCAGATACTCATGGCTGCACTCTAGACTAAGCCAGAATGACTTTTGAAGAAGGTCAGGAAGAGATCCAGAAATACGACCTCAGCTCAATAGTAAACTCTGAGAACATTGAATTCAATGGGATGGGAGCAAAAGTGTAAAATTAAAGACGTGCTTTGCAGCATCACAGCCCATCAGATGAACAAACATTATCAAATGCTCTGCAGACAACCACAAGTCCATCAGTATTTTGAGAACTGACTCCTTGAGGATGTCCCTGCATTTGCAATTTCATGGACAAAGAATGTCCAGTCATGTAATAATTTTTCTGAGTTTTGCATTTGCCAGAAGGGAATCATATTGCCCCAGATTTTCATGTTGCGAAACTACTTGCACTTTCCCAGACACTCACACTGGTTTGAGACATAAGCTCACCATACTTATTCCATTAGTCATATGGGACCTTGATGTCTGAACCGAGTGTTCCCTTACTGAAAACTGGGCCACTCTTGCTGAATCTGACAGATAAAATATTTATGAAAGGTGTGAAGAGCTCATTTGTTAAGATATGACTGGTATTAGCAGAGTGTCTCTGACTGACATGAGTAATTAATTAAAAATACACTGAACTGCCTCACAAAGGCAGAATAAAGATTTGAGGAGGGAAGTCCAGGCAAAACCCATGTTTCTCCTACCAGCAGATGGTACTGGAATCCTGTTGCTGGAAGACCACATTCCCTCTCCACTAATTCTCACCTTTGTGGCTCTGCTCTGAAAAACACAGAATTGCCATAGTATGAAAAAAAAAAGCATTTGTCCTTTGGCAATAGACTTGTTACAAAGTGCTGGTTCAGCAGAGCAGGAGAGGAAAGAGAGGACCTGACTACTGCTACAGAGTACTCCCTGCTGGGTTTTCAGTAAAAGTTTGACATTAGAAAACAGTTCCTCCATAGAGTAATCATTTCATTTAGCAGAATTATGCATGTGCGAAAGATAAAAAAAAAATAAATTGAAGCTTCTAGAAATTAAGCAATCGCAGTGAGGATGAAAAGCTATCTATAAGCCATGCATTTGCTAGGAAAAAAAAGTCCTTTGTGTCTAGAACAAGGGTGAGGCCCATGACTATCCTTCATGTCACAGTTGCATCTACAGACCTTAAGAGTGTTATAACCTTCATTCAGTAAGTGTACCAAAGGAATGGGGAGGTGAAGAGATTTGGCTGGGGGAATGAGAATTTGGCAGCAGCACTGACATGTAGGTGAAGTCTACACAAGAGACCTACACTTCTCTGTGCTAACTAGCAGTATAATTCTTTGCTACTACCCCCATGTTCTACATCAGGATGAACACCCTGCTCTAACTTTCCCTATTGACAAAGTTTATTTCTTTGAGGAAAACAAAAGCACACTATAATCTTGACTGTTTACAGTTCCACTAAGTTCTGAGGATTTGGTCCTGTGGGCTTCAGCTCATTCACATGTAAAACAGAAGTTATAATCTTTTCCTCCCTCATGCGAGCACTACAATTTGTTCCTTAGTATGATATTATTAATTATGTAGAACTAAGAACTTACTGTGAAATTTTCAGACTACTTCTTTTCCAATAAAGTAAATAATGCCAGGGTCATTCCCAGGAAAGGTATCATTCTTGAAAAAAAAAATCCTTAGGCATGTATGCTTGCATGGACCAAAGACCATTCCCAATAGGGGGTTTGGATGCAGTCAACCCATCTAGTATGATAAAACAGATCAGTTGTAGGAGATGGGGCACTTTAGCCCAGTGCTAGAGGGTGGTTCTGGTTACCATTACTTGCCTGGATGTATGAGTGAGAGAAGAACATGGCAATTTGTTAGTGGTTTTAAAACCATATTTATCACTGTCATAGTTGGGCACACAAAAAAATGCACAGGCTGTTGCTATCACTAACTATCCTTGATGCCAAGTCTCTGTGGCTACGTCTGTACCAAGTAAAAAAGCCAGAGTCTGTCCCTTGATGGGATGGCTGATGCCCACACAGCTGGACTGCCTCTTCACTCCTCAGTCAGGCTGCCAGCTGCTGAGCCGTCAGCCCAGGCTGCCCTCAAATCATGCCAGAAAACTGTCCAGGAGAGATGGACTGAGCTTTAATCCATGCCCTGACCCTTCATGTTGGCAGCTTATACATAGCTCTGTGCTCTGGAGTCCTTTGCAAATATAGACAGCACAAATACAGACAGCAG
This sequence comes from Brachypteracias leptosomus, assembly GCA_013401335.1. Taxonomy (NCBI): domain Eukaryota; kingdom Metazoa; phylum Chordata; class Aves; order Coraciiformes; family Brachypteraciidae; genus Brachypteracias; species Brachypteracias leptosomus. The sequence goes on from VYZX01003154.1 coordinate 109,151, forward strand.
GATGAACACTTTTACTGAATACCTGCAGCACAGTCTGCTTTCTTCCCAGTTTTCTTTACCCTTAAGCCACAGCATCAGTTTAGCAATGTGAGGTCCTTGCACCTCCACCTCATCACGGAACTTCTCAGCCAGTGACGACGCACGTGGAAACAATCCAGGGCTCCAAAAGGAAATTCCCTTTTGTGGGAAGCAGGTAGCAGAGGTTCCCAGCCATGGACTGGTTTTGTGTTGATTCAGCACTATGAAAAATTTTTCTGTCTTCATTCAAGGGATGCAGAAATTTTTCTTAACATCTTTAGGTACAGAGCTGGAAAGTAGGTCAGGTAAAATAAGTGTGACAAGACAGGCCACTCACAGGGAGGTGGAAAGTTCAGCTATTATAAGTACAGTTGTGACAAGTTTAGATTTGGCATTTGCTGATCAGGATCTCTCAAACATCTAATAACTTCAACCTTCTCCTGAAAGGACAGTGTGCCTGTGCTTGTCCTTAAAACATTTTGTGAAGTTAACAGTAGAAACGAAAGGATTTATTTTAGGAGCTGAATATTCCATTAAGTAGGCACTTACTAGGACAGCATAATACAGTAGTTTCAGAAATTACACTTAACATTACACCGTCAGTTTTAGGGCACTTCATTTTTAACTACAGTATGTTAATGAGAAATATCTGATTAACAATAAAGCTAACAACCGTGTATGACATGATTCAGGCTTATTAAGAATTTTTAATGTAATATAATGAAACATTTTCAAATCATAACATTATTTATTATGTACGAACTACCTAAATTTAGTTCTGTACAGAAATAAGCAATGCTGGTGTTATTTGCTATTTTACTTGTAAAATAGCATCTAGCTTCCAGAGAGATCTCAATACAAAAATAATTATAATAAATCCATCATTTAAAATGTGATTCCTTAATATAGATACCAGTAAAGCTGGAGAACTTATATCATCTATAACATACAAAGCCTACAAAAAACAATTAAAACTCCAAATTCCAAACAAAGCAGTTATAAGTCTGACCACTTACAAGCTACTGGATGTTAATGTAGAGTTCATAAGTTTCTGCAGCCTGCATATCAGACCCTGCCACACATGAACAGAGCCATACGCATCCAGTTCTTCTCACCAACCAACTCCAACAAGGAAGACCCAGTCTGATGTTCCTGTTGCATTACAGAAATTTGTAGCACTATTGTCATTAAGACTGACAATGGGAGGAAGGTTGATTCATCAGGACACTAACTTAGGGTTTCGGAGATGTCAGTTCTAGCATGTCCTGAGTCACAGGCTCTGAATCATGGAGCATCTATATTTAAAGATTCCAGAAAGATTATTGTTCCGCTTCCTACTGCAAGGTGTGCAAGGAGGAACAAGTGATGCTCCATGGTGCTCAACTACACTGGTGATGAGGGTCATGTAGACACCCTCAGTGGTTCAGTACTTTCTGTTGTCACCACCACAAGTCCCCATTCAACATTCCCACACTTAAGGTTTACCCCGATGCTAAAACTGGGGTGTTCACCTACAAGGTTTCTGTGACCTCAAAGTAATCTGAAAACTCATTTGAAATGCAGCTATTTGCAAACTTTATGTACTAAAAGGCTACCAACTTCTGATATATTTTTCTTATTTTTTCGAGAAATGCCAGAAGCCTGATGTATTTGAAGAAGAGCTACACCTTGTTCTCAGAGACTTTCTTTGCTAACACGTGGATTTCCTGCTAAGTGCTCCCGTACCATAAAAAATCTCTTCTCTGACGTCCTACCACTAGCTCCAGCTTACACACCACTACTTGCTTCCCTGGAGCACAAAGGCATCTCAGGACCAGCAGCACTTTGTTTTGGTCTTGCCTAAGCCAGGCTAAGCTTCAGAGATCAAAATAGACTTTCAGTCTCACACATCTACAGGCAGCTTGCTCTGATGCTCAGAGCTGTGAGACTCTTGGGAACAGACTTTTGGCACAAATTTCCCCACATGTGTGCTGCTTACATAAGGACCACAGAATTATGATAAATTGTGCAGTTAAAATTACAGAGGGTTTTTAGAAATATTTGGACATTGTTTTACAGGGTTTTAGACCTAAGAAAGTCATTGATAGCTAGGTGAAGTCAGTATAAATTACTTTTCAATTTAGAAAGGCTACATTTTACACTTCACAATCATTCTACTACATTTCATATTCTTCATAATTTATAGTGTGCCTTAACAATAATAATCAGATATTCTGAGCTACCTTTCACAAGGAAAATATGACACATCTCTCCTACAGCCATGAAAACTTACGTGAGACATCGTAACTTTTGGAGTTTCCTATCTTTTCAATGCTTCATATCACATGCGTCAGACTGTGCAAATGCTGGGGGATTTTAGGGGTGACAGGAGACGAGGGGGTTCTGATTTTGTTTTGGTCTCTTCTTTTGAGGTGGGAATTTGTTAATTCTTGTTTTGCATGTAATTTCATAAGTATTTTTAAGCACAAAATAAGGAAATAAGAAAATCTGATGCAGTGTCTAAATTTTACCTATTCTCACAGTTTTCAAAATCTTTATTCCATACAAACCTTGTGGGTGAGTTTCTCCCTGTGAGTCTCCTCATTGCTTGCTTGGAATCCCTCATACGTGGAGAGTTTTGCCTTTAAATCTATTTGCATCTTGCAGCCTATATTCTTATTTGATTTTCCCAGAGTTTGGTTTGTCTTTGAAATGTTCAGCATACCCATAAGTCATGCACCCAAGTCACCACACACACATTAGGGGTCCTGTGGGGCTCTCATATGACGTACTATTAAAGCTCACATGATATAAATGTGCACCATGCACAATGGGGCATCACAAGCACAGGCCCATATTTATCTGTCTCTGTTTGTGTTTAAGCACAGTGTAATATCTGGGCCTTTTCCAGCAAAAGGGAAATACTTCCTCTTTCTGTGCACTGTCACTTAACTGTTGTTTGGTCACCCATCATTTCTTCAGGAAGTAATGTTCAAATATGCCATACTTGTACAGGAGCGAAACCAAAGCTAAGTCAGGCCAAAGCAAAGGTCCATAAAGAGACCTCATAGATGTTGAGGGTCTTTGCAGCTAGTTCTGGCTCACACAATTTGATATCTAGTGGTTGAAATGCTTTCAAAAAGAGCCTGCCCTTCTTTGCCACATCCACACCGTGACATGAACTATACAGTACGGAGACATTTGAAATGGTAGAGACATTGTGCAGCAATTACCTATCTGTAGATAAAATCAGTTCCCAAGATATATTAGGCATGATATAGAAGACATTTGCAACCAGATTCAGCAGCATTAAGGCATTTACATTTAATCCATTCCTTGGCTGCTGAGGCAGTCACAGAGTTGTACCACACCAAGCGGTACAGCAAACATGCTTGCTTGCTTGATCTTTACACATTTCCTTCTCACCCCAAGGGCAAACATGTCCAGAGGCATATGACCATGTCGTACATAGTATGTTTACTACTGGTAGGATATGAACTACTTTGGCATACACTGTAGCCTGGCCCACAACAAGCAGGTGCCAAAGTCAGCACAGGTATCACATACACCTGGCAGCAGAAGTTTGGAAACCACTGGCTTACAAATACTGGCATTAAGCTCATCTTCTTGGCAAGAGCATTCCCAAACCCAGAAAATTTGATGCCCAGAGAGTGATGTCCTAGATAGCTGCACAAACAGAAGGGAGCCTTTCTGAAGGCTCTCTCAATAGTCTTCTCTTGGGCAGCTGTTTGCATCTCTTCTTTCAAGTAAGGGTGTGGGTTGGTTGGTGGTTTTGTTGTTTGGGCCACTGATAGCATGTGATTTCATTAGACATGTGAGTAAAATTGTGAGTGTTGTATCTTCCTCCTGTGAACTCCCCTCCCACTTACCCCATTGCTTCCGAGAAAGAGAAGCTGAAAATGGCTGCTCGAGATTTTCCTTTCTGTCGAACTGAAAGTGAGAGAAAAGCTAAGGCTTTCTGAGCACAGCTGTACTTTCCTAATCAATAAAAGCTGATCGAGAGCCCAAAATGCTCTTTACACAGCTAGGGCCCTGCATTTCCTGTCACTGCCTGAGGTGAAACCTTCCATTGCCTGCTGAGATGATTCATTTCCAAAACTTCAGTTAAGTTATCACAACGGCAGGTGACCTCTGATTTTCACCCGTGTCTTTTCCCCACCCTTGCTTTCTTTTATTCTTTTTCAATTAAAATGTGACTCACTGTGATGGAATTTTGTCAGTCCATCAACCCCAAACCTCTTCCTCCTCAAACACAGCTCCTAATATATCTGTCACGGATTTTTATTTTAAGCCTCAGTATTTGGTGCTGTCATTTTGTTGAGTATGTCTGCAACTTCCAGAAACTGAATTCAGAAGGGCTTTGTTGTGCCAGGTGCTGTACAAACATAATGAGACCTTCCCCTAGGAACTACATTTTAAAAAGGTCTTTCAGTCCTTTAATGATACTTTCTCTCTCTCTTTTTTCTTCTGTTTCTCTTGCTGTCATGAAATCAGTAGCCTTCCTGCAAACTTGCCTTTTGCTACCATCACAACAAAGTAGGTTTTGCTCGTGCTCTTACAAACTCTTACTGGAAACAGCAGAACTACTCCAGATTTATACTCTGGGTAACTGACGGCAGGATGTCCTTCCCTCTTTCACCCATGAAAAATTAGTCATGATGAAATGCTGTGATAGGTGCAATAGAAAAATGTTTTGAAGCTAGAGATCCAATAAACCTTCCTCCTTTTTTTGATTCTGTGTGATACTACCTGCTTTAAGAGACTTTAATTGCTAATTAGCTATGCTGTGCATTTGTTTTGTTATACTCATCCCTGCTTTCCGCTGGGATTTCAGCATCTGTTGGGGAGGAAATCTTGGAAGAAAGCCAAAAAAATGTAGAAAGAGGTGTCAGCAATGCTCTTTTCAAGTCAGAACTGGACCACTAACACCATTTGATGGTAGTTACCCCACTGTGATACTGCCTTGGACCACATCCTGGGAATGTGACACTGCATGTGCTCATCAGAGCTTGGAAGTCCTAACAACAAACTGCAGGACATCAAGAAAATTCAATGGGCTAAGTGAAAATGATTTTTTTTAAAGGACTTTTATATGAATTGCCCTATCTGGTTAAAAGACTACCAAGGGGTTCTTAATGTGAACGCCTTTGGGAGAACTCATTCTCATAAGCAAAAGCCTCCCACTTTCTTTTAAAAAATGATCTTCACTTCAAGAGATAATAGGCAACAATGTGGCCTACAGGCAGTCACATACTGGTGGTGGAGCTAATTGATGCAAATGGCTCCAGGGTATTTTGAAGAGGATCTCCTGAGGATCTTCATCATCCACACTGCAGCATAGCCTTGTTAAAAAAAACAGGCTACATTCACAAGACTGTCCTAAGAAGGAAAGTCTAAACAAGGATGAGAAGTCAGCATCAAACTCGAGTACTCAGTATTTGAAAGCTGAAGGTAGGTGGCATTATTGTTAGTCTGTTAATTTCAGTCAAACTCTAATAATAGGTTTTCCCACATAAAAGCATAAATGATCCTGTGTGTCAGAGGTTACGTCTTTACTTCAGAATTAACTCAGGTGAAGCCGTTGTCTCTTCCTCCTTCCAGTTCATAGAGAAAACCTAAATCTGGGCTCATGTTTTCCATTCAGAATAGGATTACCAATTGAAGGTCAGAATCTGTTTTCACAAGGTCTGGCACCCTCAGTGCTGAAGATGCAGTCACAGTATTTGAACACCGTGTTCCCCAGTGTTTTCCCACACCTCTCTGTGCCCAGAAAATCACTCCAATTTACATACACTAACATGGGTGGTGGTATGTCTATACCATCATCTCACTCCCCACCTTACTCCTGGTCTTGATTCACTGATCCTCTGTATTGCATAAACATTAATTTATTCCCATGCTGTTTCTGGAAAGTACTAGGTAGCTCCTTTTATAGAAAAATCAAAGCATTTTGTCTTAGATATTCTACTCTGGGAATATCTCCCAGCAGGCAGTATGGACAAAAATGTACCACGCTTGTTTTCTTCTGCTCTTCAGAGTCCTCCAGCATCCTCCTTCCAGACTGCAAACTCAAGCATTCTGGTCTTGTCATATCATACATACAAGACCAAAATGTGGAATCTCAGCTTCACTCCATGAAAACATTAAAGAGCAAAACTGCAGCACAGCTCACACTTTGAACTGAAAAGAACGGACCAAAATTGACAGCTATGTTTTAGGGGAAGAAAGACCTGCAGGAGACATATGGCCAAGTGTGATAAGAAGACAAAGCTAACCTGCTGTCAAGAATGCCAACCTGTCTAATATGGATGCAACCACTAGTTGATGCATTCATCAGAATAGATGTAGCAAGAGCAACACCATTTAATGCAGTAAAAAGAATTACGGGAATATATATTACTTTGATGGGTCCAGAGGTGCACATACGTGCATGCAAGCCCTTTGTGGAAATAATGAGTACAGAATATGACCACAGTTTGCTAAGCTGAGTTTAGACCCATATGGAATTCAGCCACATTATTACAACAAAGATCTTCCTGTGTGATTGGTAGTGGTCCTTTTAAAGGATTTAGTGATCCCCAGATTGGAACTTGGACATGGGTAAAATATGACAGGTTCCTTAGATGACAATTTTGCTGAGGGGAAAGGCCATTGGTACCACCTCATGAATAAGCTTTTGTGACACTGTCCTTCAGCTGTGAAGTTTTTTTATAGACCATCAACTTTGCAGACATCAGAAGCCAGAGAGGTCTATTACATGGATAACTGACTCTACACGTGTTTTAAATGTGGAGAAGGAGTATGTACATTGTGTCTCAATAACCATTGCAAGATTAACCTTAATTTGAGACCTCCTACATGCAGAGAAAACACAAATAGTAACAATTGTCAATCTACCATTTAAAGAATTACCTATCCCCTAGCCTGTGTCAGACAGTTGGTGCTGAGAACCTGATTCAAGAAGAATCATGACATCCAAATTTGGGGAAAATATGATTAGTTGTCTGTGGGTCATGACAGAGGGAAAATAGTCTGCTGCAAATGAAGACGAAGAGGTTGTAGTCAGTGTGTTAGCTTAAGAAAGTAGAGTAGTCTTGTATATGTCTACAGAGATGTGAAAGAGTGGAAGATCCTCTGAGGGTTACATAGGCAATGGTCTGCACCTTCAATGCAAGACAATTACAGTGTCTGCACAACTGCTGAGAACTCTTTACAGTCCAGATTTTATCTGTGGACACACTGAATGGGTAAGTTGGGTAAATTTCTCACGATTAGAGAAAAAGAACTCACCGTACCTATATCTGCTTTATTAAAAACCCTTAGATCTACACATTTGGCTTGGATGTCTCAGAAGGACAAATATTTGCATGAGATTTCTTCTGATTTTTACTTCCAGAAAAGTCAAAAATAGTATCAGAATATCAAGAATGACCTCTTTACTTCTGCTTTGGGTTCCCTGTAGAAGGAGGAAGTACAGATCTCCCAATAGGCTCAGTTCAACACCAGTTTTTCTGGTTCTTTTTGTCAAAGCAGTTTCTCCAACTTTAACTGTAGAGAACAACATCACACTAATGCACAGACCTATTTACAGCACGGTATGTGTTCCTGCAGACAGAAGAGAGAGATGAAAAGTCTCTTCCTAAGCCTGCCCAGAGCCTTGTTCAATAGCAAAATGTTGACCATTTTTAGATCTAAGCAATCATCTTAAGTAAAAGTTCTCCCAGACTGTTTTAAGTGATGTGAAACAAAATATCACTGTAATTGGCAGCTCTGTACCTCCACTGTACCTGACCCATCAGTGTGGTCTCTGACTGAGCACACGCACAAGAAGGGCCAGGCAGCTTCTTTTAGGACAAAGGAGAGTTACAGCTGCTTTCCTCAGTAGTGTGGCTCTGCTCTCTGATGTCAGTAGCATCTTTTCTTTTTTCTGTTTTTCTCTTCACCAGAAAAGCAGTTAAATCTGCATCAGCAATAGCATCACCGGAATGTGACTTTTTAGTGTCAGAGGTATTGTAACATGAGTAGCTGGAAGTCTGCACTGCAAATAGGGCAGGAGATAAGGAACTTCTTCACATCTGGGGTGGCCTGCATATCTCCTTCACACTGGCAAAGTAAGCAAACGGCTTCACTAAACGACAGCTGGATTCAACAAACCGTTGGCTCTGTCCCTTTTCACATGCTGCAAATATCCATATCAGAAAGCCCACAACTAACCCATATTGAATCCTTGGCAGATAAAAATCAAAGGAGAGAGAGATACTGAAGTCTGATGTCTTCATCCAAAGCTGACTGAAGGCAATATCTTAAATGATTTGGCATTTATAGCTATCCCTAAATTACCCTTTCATTCTTGGGGATGTTAGCAGGGGCAGAAATCTCTCCAAAGGAGGTTCGAGAAGCATTAGTATGCAGCTATATGAAGTTGGTGTTGCCTTTCTCAGACTCTGCCCACAGAATCTGCAAGACAAGCTGAAAACTATACATTGTCAGCCCTAAAAATCCAGGCTTGTAATAAAATAAATAAATAATAATTAAAAAAGACTGTCTAGTTAAACTGCCCCTTTCAAATTCACACTGGCCACAGTAACATGATTACCAATCACACACTAAGTGTGCTGATGTGAGCACTGCAGATCATTTCTAACATGAGTTACTGCCCATTTTCAATGGCTTGTGCAATCAGTGGGTTTTCTAATTGCTTTGGGGATTAATAACACAATAGAAGACTATTTCGCATTGGCTGACAATTATTTTATCCAACTGTATAAAGAACAGGTGATAAATTAATAAATTATAATCAGTCAGTTATTAAAGCTTAATGGCAGATGGCTGTAACAAGAAGAAAGAGAGCCTGAGCTTCACAAAATGGTATTTTGATAGTATTTTTCAATACATTTTTAATGAGAGGCATATAAAATGCATAAAACTTATAAATCATTTATGGAAGAACAAACTACAGAGTTGAATGGTCCAGTTATAATGCTATCATTATATTATTAATATCACAAGATCACGCAGCAGCCAGCAAATCTGACTGGCAGCTTATTGTGTCGGGTGCTGTACAAACAGAGAGCTGCCCCGGCACCCACAGCTGGGAGCTGAGGGGTTGCACGCCTGGAAGATGACCTGCCAATGCCACGGGAAGATCCCAGGGTTGAGCTCACTCACCAGCAGAAGTTCAGCACTGAAGTTCTTAGTGACCGTTAACCCAGTCTAGGACTCCTAGATTTTAACCCAGGTGTGTGTGTATTTCTTACACACTTTAATGCACAGAGCACTGTGAGGTCAAAAAACATCTTTCATGCAGGCGAGGGAATGGATGTGCAACACCTAGCTTGGTTTTTTTTAGATGTATGGTATTTCACTGAACAAACGCATGTGCATGTATGTATTACCTGACTGCCTCTTTTGGTGTAATAGTCTGAAAACATGGTCAATCAAATCAGTTTAGGATCTATTGTTTTCCTGCCTCCTTTTGCTTCCTCTGAGGCACTGAATAGCCTATTGTATCTATTTTATCATTTCTGTATATTTGGATGAAATTCTCACCCTTTTTAGGTCAGTAGTAAAACTCTTTTTGACTACAGTTGAGCCAGAACTTCAGTTTGTCATATTTTTCAGGTTATAGGCCTACAGAATACTATTTCTTCCCTTGTACTCATACAGCACCCAGCCAAATAATACCTCCGAGTCCTATTCCAAGTCCTATCAAGAACAAATAATAGTCTCTGAAGCCTTTTGCTGGTTACTGACTGGCTCAAATTGACCTCAGTCAATTATGCTAGGGTTTTCCCCATGGGCAATTTGGTGCTGGAAGTACACTGTTTACGGAACATTCATCTGTCAGCGCACACAAAAATTCAAGCTCCTTCACCTCAAAACTCACCTCACATGAAGTTTTCCTTAATTCCATCCTGCTGAAGGTTAGCCAGTGATTTAGGCAAAATGAATCGAGTATTTCAGTTCCCTAAAGGCAGATGGGCTCCTCATAAAACAGTCATCATGGGTAATACCCTTTCTGGCTGTATTAAGCCAGAGATCAAGAACTGAATGACCTCTAGAAACTAAATTATACTTGTCCTGAAGGTAAATGCTTTGGTACTGCAAGACTTTAAAAATGTGGTTGTCAGACAAATAGTCATCCCCGAGCGTGGGCTGTCACTGCGATCGGTGCTGTCTCTTGGTTTCATTAGCTCCTCTTCCTCTCCTCTCTTGCTCATATTGCCGGCCTCTTGTTTCTATCTTCATTCCACATCAGAGGCTCTGTAGGAGGAGGCTCTCTTTGTTTTCAGCCCTTGTACAATAAATAGAGTCATGGTGAGAGGCTGGCCCTTGAAAATGAGCCCTTCCTGAAGCACAAATCAGAAAACAAGGACAAATACTCAGGAAATACCTTGGAAGCATCTCCCTTACACTGCACTTACTTTAACTAGCGTGCAGCTGAGCATGGGAACACCAGTCTGCTGCCTATTGCTAGCAATGACACTCATGTTGTTTTTTTCCTCAGGCAAGGGAAAAAATGAGTGGCAGATGGGTTTGGGGAGCAGCAGAGCAGAGAGACTCTTACCAGGTCTTGAGGGACAGAGGCAGCCCCCAGGGGTGGCCTGGGCCCTGGCTGGGAGTTTATGCTACAGAGATGAGGGAAAGGAGTTACGCTCAAGGTGCATTTGACCGAGCCCTTGTCCATGAACAACCTCCCTCTGGCAGAGCTACACTCCTTGTTGTGCCTGCTGCCTTGTGCTTCCTTCTCAGGCGGGTTTACACTGCACTCCCCTCTCCCTGCTCCTCCACCTCTAAGTGTCCATCCTCTTTCATCTATGTAAAGAGCGATGTGTTCCCAATCTCACGACAAATTGCAAAGTGGTATTGTTAATGAAGACATATAAACGACACTCTTTCAAAGCTCTCAAAACCTCATAGGTATTAAAAGAAACACAAGGATTTCCCCATTTTCTTCCCCTCTAATATTTGGTTTTCATCTTCTAATAAAGGTCCTTCACTCAGCAGAGAACAAAACCTCCCTTGAGTCATAGGACCATTTCTCAAGCCTCTATGAGCTCAGTTGTTTCTTGCAACCACAAGGAAGTATCTGGCATTTTCAAGAAATCAACATGGCAGGACTGGTTATGTAGAAAATCAAGGGTACTGCTCTTTTGCAAACCCTGAAGAGCATAGCTAGGTCAAAACCATACAGTTTCCCTGGCTCTGAAGGAACCTCCAGGTAGTGGAGAGCTTATGAGGACAATTCCCTTCCTCTCAGCAGACAGGCATGCAACAGGGTTCTGTGGGATTGCTAGTAGATAGCATTGCACTCATCTGGTCCTGCCACCCTTGGGGTGGCCAGGCACCCATGCGAGTGGCCAAACTGGCCCCACTCCATCCACAGGGTGAGAGAAGCTTGGATGATTTCTCTGCCTCCACATCCCCACCAACCTCAGTCCTACACCCCAACAGGACTCTCCCTCCACCATGAGCTCTTGCTCTCCCTTAGCTGCAAGCCCCACTCCTGCCACAATGAGCAGGTTCATATGAAACAGTCAAAATGAGCACAATTTTCCTTTTTGAGTAATTTCTCCCAAGGATAACTTGAAGCATTTTAGACTCTGTTTCTGCAAAGATCTGGGGAAACGGCCTCAAGTTGCAACAGGGGAGGTTTAGGTTGGACATTGTGAATTTTTTTTCACTGAAAGGGTTACCAAGCACTGGAACAGTCTGCCCAGGGAAGGGGTTGAATCACCATCACTGGATGTGTTTAAAAGCCATGGGACATGGTTTAGCAGTGGACTTGGTAGAGTAGGGTTATGGTTGGACTCAATGATCTTAAAGGTCTTTTCCAACCTAAATGATTCTATGATTCTATGAAACTACATCTTTCACAATTCCCATGTATGAAATGTCAATATACAGAGAAACCCTCCATCTACACCACCTTTTCACCCTCCTGATTCTAGGGTCTTTGGCTTATTATCATTATGCTACATTTATCTGACCTTTACTGGATATGCCATCTGCCATGCTAGAAACTTTTAAAAGCATTTAACTCTGTCTGTATCTAATTGCAATTTTCCTCTTTGCCCTCCAAATTTAGCACAATAACATCTGGAAACACTGCAGCTTTTGATTCAGCTGACTCACAAAAGTCAATTATATCAATAATAATAATTTTTTTATTTTTTTAAGAAAAGATTAAAGGCAAGAATGTGCCCAGGATTTCAAGAATTAAGAAATAGTTCCACTCCCTGCAGGTTTAAGTAAGAGTTAATTTCGTATTACATTTTTACCTACTCTACAACATAAGAATCAACCCCTGACTTTTCTAACTGTGCTCTATTCTCCCCAGCCCACTGAGGTACACAATGCTCACAGTGAGTTGCCTTTTTTTTGGTCTCCCTCAGCAGCAATATCCTCAAAGAATTCCAGCCAGTTAATGAGGCATGCCATTCCCTTCCTGAAACCATATTAGATATCCTTAATTAGGCCATGCTTTTCTAACTGTTCCTCCCTTAGTATCTCAAAAGAGGAGCTGAAGACTTTCAACTGCACAGATCTGCAGCCTCCCAGTACATCCCCAGGCCCTTTATAAAAATAGAAAAAGAGATCACATTACCTCCCCCTCAACCCTAAGATATCTCTCCCCTGAAGGAAGCAAACTTGTAAAAATAGCAGCTATGGCTTCTCCAGTTTCCCAATCAGAGCAATAGCAGCTTAAATAGATGTGTATTTTTCTTTCCTCAGCAAGGATGAGCCTCAGAAAGGTTGGAAATGTGTTTCAGATGAGCATGAGAAAGCAAGGGAGCGCATTCCCCTGCTCATCCTGAGCTCATATTTCTATTGTTTTTTCTGTTCACCTGAAACTTCACAAGATAATTTTATGGTTTTCTAACACAGAAGTTTATTCTATTTGTCTTGGTTAGGGTTCTCAGTGCTAACCAGAACCAAAACATACTTCCTCAGATCATGCAAAACTCTGACCTTGTACTGGAAATACCAGAAGTTTCTGGAATTCCTCCTTTTCATTTTTCTAAAGATAGGCCCGATACAGACACTTGAAATTCACTTGATTTGGAGAAGATGAGTTTAGAAGTGAGGTTTGCAAACCATAGCCTAACTGATAAATTTGGCCAAAACAAAACGATCATAATTCACTCTCCTAGTCCCTTCCTGGAATAAACCCAAGTGTGGTTACAGTAGTGCCCACTCCTTCCCCATTACTTTTGAAAAAATAATAAAAAAAAAAGATTTTCATGTTTAACGGACAGGGAAAGCAATTCCCTATAAGGATCACTTTCTTGCCTTGCCCCATTACTACACATTTTAGTGACGAGGGGGCATCTCTTTCAACAAACACAGTTATCTCCTCTTGTTTTCTTGATGCAGGTATCTATTTTATCACTTGGTGGGACTACAGATAAACGTAATATTAATTCCATACAGACCAGCCCGAAAGGAAGAAAAGACTGAAGTCCAACATCAGGCAACTGCAGTTGTGTGCAGGATCCAAATGGAGCCCAGTCTTTCACAGTTGTCAGACATGAATCGTGCTCAACTTCCCCTAAGGTGTGGGTGCTATTTCATCTGACTGCAAAACTTTACAGGTTCCACAGCAGTTGCAGAAATGAACATCTGGTGTCCAGAGAAGGTCACACAGATCTGTGGGACTGGGGATTAGGAGGTGTGAAAGTCAGAGCTTGCAGCTCCAACAAGATATAGCAGATGGGGAAAACTGAGTTCAACGCTAAGACTAAGATACTCAGAGAGGTGGAAGCAGGACAGCTGCTGCAGGAGCAGGGCAGGGTTTCTGCCAAAATTAGCTTTGTGTTTACTGATGACTAACATTACTTTATACAAATTACACCAATAGGGCTGAAAGAGTAATTTCCGTGAGCGATATCTGCACCATAAAAATTATTGTCCCAGAGGTCTCCAGATTTTGCCATTGCTCAGTAGGTGTGTGGCAATATTGACCTGCGGAAAATCTGGGATGTGTCTCAGCTCAGGGATTGTTTGATCTCAGAGACAGAAGCTACTTCCACTACTCTGAAAAATGTAAAAAACTATTTATCTTCCAAAAAACCTTGCAAACACCCTTGACCTCATTTAGCATTGGTGATTGTCCTGCTTCAAGTGGGAGGAGATGTGAAATATCCAGATTCTGCAGCATTTCAACATTTTTATGGACCTTTGAAGTACAAGTAGATATCCCATAGAAATCCCATAGAATTACTGGGTAATCTTAAAATATATTTTAAAAAAAATTAGTTAGTAATCAATTGTATAATGATTGTCCACTGAAAAAGACATTATTTGTGTCCTTTGAGAAATAACCAGTGTTTATTAACCCACTGAATACATACCACAATTATAGGCAGCCAAAAACATGTATGACTATATCTCTGTGGGAGACAATCACATTTACCCCTATTTCTTACAAGCACTGCCACCAAAAATATCTTTCAATTATGTTTGCACATCGAACATAAACATGCTGCACGCTCCCCACCCCATCTTGTCATTTCTTCATATTAATGTGAGACAAATTTAAAAACTTTCTGTAAACAAAACATATCTCCAATGTAACCTCTTCTTTCCTCCTTCTTTTGTTGAGGGCAATGCTTGGCTTATCTTCCTATCTCTGAGGCTAATAACAATTTGTGCTTTTCTCTAGTGAGACACAGACAAGGCATCATGATGTAAAAATACAGCACAGTTGAAGCTTTTCAGTTTCACCTCAAGGTAAATTCATAAAGGTCAATGTCAAATGTGGATATGAACCTGACCCTGGGTAAATCAATCTTGTATTTAAGTTGAAGTGCCTTTTATGTGCTTACATGCTGTGTGACTGAGCGGTGCAGAGTATGTCTCCCCAGGACTGCCTGCTCTCCAGCTTATTATTCAACCCAATGAAACACAACCCTTTGTAAACGAATTCCTTTGGGATTGCATGTCAGAGAAAGCCCCCCTGCCAGTATCTGGAGGTTCCAAGTAGGTGTGCACACCTGAGGCTGATACTTGGCCCCCGCAGCTGTATCCCCACATCCCTTGTGAGGGTTTGGCCACCGTTTCTGTACAGATGGATGTGTGCAGATAGATGTTCACCTCGGCGCTGCTTGGGTTCAGCTGTGGTTTGGGGGGAGCTTTTTCGCTCACATTTCCTGTGCTACACTTTAGCTTTTGTCATTGTTCATTCTCCTTTTATTGCCATGAAAGAACGTTTCTTTCATTTCAGCATTTGGTCACATCAGAAGCAGATAACACTGTGGGAGGTGGCGAGAGGCATGGCTCATCCCCGGAGGTCACCCGGCTTTGCAGAGAGGAGGCATTATTGTCTCACCTTCCTCCTTGAATTTAGCATCCCTGCTGAGCCAAGTAGTGTTGCCTGTCAGTTCCGCCTGCCCTCCCTCTCCTCTCCTTGCCATCACTGCTTCTACTCCCTGCTTTCCTCCTCCTGAGGAGAACACCAAAGGTCAAAAAGACCTTCAAGACGAAATTCAAAGCATTGGTCACTTTGATGAACTACTGGTGGGCTAACTGGCCACCCAGTGCTTGCTACAGCCAATGAAATCTGATGGCACTGTCCATTCACATGGTAAGTCTAAGCATCTGGAGCTCCCTCTATCATCTCAGTATCTGTAGATTCACCATCACAAGACTTCAGAACATTAAGGAAAGACTATTCCCCATTTTTCACAGATGAAAACTGAGAGTCATAGTTCAAGCACCCTAAAAATATTGGATTTACTATAACTATGAAATTTTTCTGTACCACCATCATATGGGAAACCTCAGAGACACGTAGTGAATTGACACTGTCTGAATGTGGCCCTGGTCTGGTTTGTCAAATTATAAATTAATTCATAGAAGAGCACAGATAAGAGTCACGTCTCCACACCACTTCTTTCCCAGCCCTCTCCTCCTCTTCACCTCAACTGTTAAAAATGTTGCAATAGCAGAAGTAGTAAAAATCAACCAACTTAGAGGAGTCACCATAGCACATAACAGCACTCTTTGCTGGAGCCCTGAAAAGCCTGTAAACCATTCATAAAGCAGGAGTGAATCTATTCCAGCGATGCATTTATGAAAAACCCACCCTCAGAATCAAATTGGGAAAAGCTTTATGCTTCCCTTCCTGCTCTAGAAATACAAATGTCTCCTATGATATGTCACAGGCATTTCCTTGGAAAAATGTATGTGAGGGTGAGGAATTCTCAGGAATATTTCACTTCAGACTGAAAATATATAGGAATAAATAGTCTTCTAAAGGTAATTTACATCATGAAACACACTTGAATTTCTAGACTGTAGAGCTATCTGAATATTGGATGAAATCTGGCTCTATTCACCAAGTATGCTGATGATTCAGAAACTCAAAGGCTAAAAAGTGTTTGTTTAAAAGAAAATATAAATCCTTTACATGCAATGTTATTAATATTATGATTAAAAGCCAATGCAGAATATTAAAAGCAAGATGCATTCTTCTAAGAAGTCACTCAAAAGAAGTAATTCCATGGGAATTCAATTACCAAGTGTTGGAACTGAGGTTGGGGGTGAGGTGAAGATTTCTCTTTCTCATTGTTGTCAAGCCTTTTATGTTGTGAAGACATCAGTCCGAGACGTCTAAACATGTAAAGACGTCACAAGAGTTTAGATTGTCATATCCAGCCATGGTACAGCATTACCGTAAGGACCTAAGGATGTAGGACGCTTGTGCAACATTCTGACTACAGTCTATACAATTTAAATTACATCAGGGTTTACTGTGTCACTGCTATGGCAAAAGTGGCCCTTATACCTGTACAAGATACTCTTCTAGAAGAGAAGCCACACAAAATAAAACAGAAACTACACCATGGCAGGCAGTCTACTCCCAAGAAGCAATGCTTCTTCCTGCAAAGACAGTGACTGGAAGCTTGACGTGTGGCTGAGGATTGCTATTCCTCACAGCAGAGCCCTTTTGCTCCTGCTGGGGCTCAGCTCCAGCTGGGGTCACATTTACTTTTGCAGCCTTACCCTCACTATTTTCAGACTCTGGTTGTCGAGACTCAGAAAACAACAAGAGCCCTCAGGTCAATGGCAACTGCCTCCCCTATGAATTTGCAGCATCGTGCTTTATACAGATTTCCTATCTTTAGAGCCACTATAAAGTGCTGTCTTCAACAGATGGAATCACAAAGTTGCAAAATCAGAGTAACAGAATGGTAAAACCAATCCCTGTAGCTTTATGTTTTCTCATGTAATTATTTGGCTAACATAAGAAATGGGCCAAATTTCCCTTCCCGTGGAAAAGACTGAAATTGGGGGAATCCACGTGCAGAAATAACACAAGAAGGTAATTCTGTAGATTCATTAAAAATAAGCCTTCTGAAACTTTCCTGGTTTTGTTTTGGGTTTTTTTGCAGAACTTTCCATATAGTTGACATCCACCCACAGTATAGCTAATCTTATGAAGTTATTTTAATTACAAAATCCAAACATCACCAGTTACTCCATCTCCCTTGATATGAAATCCAAAGAGCAAAAGAAGCAAGCGCTTGAGGTAACCCTCTCTCCTGTTTTGTGTTTGGAACATTCTCCAATTACACACAAAATGGCCAAAGGAATTGCTTCTCATTTACACTTTTTCTCTCTGCAAACTATAAACTGCCCTTTAATTGATTCTAAAGGTGGGTAGGGATTAGCAGAATCAAAGTCTCATAGGAGGGGGAGATTTTTTTAAGACTTCCAGTGGCAAATACAAACAAAAGGGTAATGCAAACACAATTAAACCCTTTTGATGCAAAGGAAGCAAATGCTCATATTGTGACTTGCAACAGAATGAGTCAAGAAATTAAGACAATCAAGCTATGTCACGTTTTAGCTCACAGTCACTGTAAAGTCTGGGGCTATAAACTCTCCTTTCAGACAGGCAAACAGTGAGAGCTCTGTTCTGTGTTCAAGGGATGGATGCTATCACTTAGACAAGGACCTAACTCCCAGTGGGAGATAAAAGCTTATCACTCCTGTGAACAACACAGCCCAGTAACTGGTGGGTGTCCCTATCTCACAGCTCCAGCTGCTGGTTTCCTCTGCCTTGAAGTAAGGGAAACATAAATAAAACAATCATCATATGGATGTTGCATTATGTAAATGGAAGAGGTTGTAAGAAATGCCGTTTCATACAGCACTGGCAAAGGTCTGAATTCATCTCCAGCATTTCGACGCTGGTTGTGCCGAGAGAAACATTTCTTGGGCACGTTCCTCCAGCAGCAAGGGACAGCTGAGCATTATCTTCAGGACACAGTCTTCCTGGCTAGTCAACATAGGGAAAGTGTTGGAAATTAATAGTCACCGACTGAGGACAGACCATTCAAACAAACTGCCTGAAAAGAGCAAGACTTGGTACCTGCCAGAAGAACATGTTGCATTTGCTTCTAACTGTACTTCCATGTACCATCAGCTTCCAGTATGCTCATGCAGCAAAGGATGGTTTGAGACAATGAGCTTCAGGAAACATCATCTTGGGTCTGATTCTCTCTCCTAGTTAAAATCAGCAATAATAGCACCAAAAGATGACAGTGATGCATTGTGACTTCTGGACTGTAGCATTATAGACTTTTATATTGTGCTTTAGCATGAAAAAAGGCCTTTCTAAGCCTTCCTCTTTCTCAGACTGTGTTGTGCTGGGGTTGATTTGCTGCTCATGTCCAATTCCAGACAAAGTCTGTTATTCAGTTAAACCAATGCAAATCAGGAGCAGCCCCAGATGATGTTCATGAAATTTCTCCTGACTCGTAGGGGTGTATGAGCCAGCAGATTTCAGTCCTCTGTGGTCAGTGTTTATTACTCTAAACAGGGAGTTGCTCAGCTCTGGATGGGGAGCCAGAACCAGACTGATTTACAAGCTAGTCACCAAAGTACGCCATAAGCAACCTCCCTGAAGAACAGCCAAGGACAGAAGTTTAGACCTCGTACAATTGCAATGGTTTCAGCTCCAGCCTTGAATCATCACTGACCACATAGAAGCAGTTCAGTATTTAAGAATCTAGCATGGGACTGAAGTTGAACTTCAGTGCCAAAATCCCAAACTGAGAGTGGCAGCCCTGCACTCTCCTTTCTTTAAGTTTCTTTGAAGGGTCTGTGAGCTCACATGGGTTTGCTTTCTGCACATGCCCAGCCCTGTTCCAGGCTTCACTTGTGTGCTGCAGGGTCAGGGCTGTCCCCAGCCTGGGGCTCTGGTCCATGAGACGTGTTCAAAGGGTGCCCATTACATCCAGAGAGATTAATGGTTGAGCAATTTTAAATTCTATTCCAGAACCCAAAACCAGGGAACTGCAGAGCCCTATTATTGGACCAGGCCCTCATCTCTGTGCTCAGCTCTCAGCACAGGTGTGATTTTCAGCCTTCAACAGCTTGAGAGACTTCATTTAAATAAGCCGCCAGTCTGAGTTCCCTTTAATCTCTGAGATAGGGGTTTTTTTTGCTTGTATGTTCTGTGGTTGTAAGAATGAAAAATGAGTGGTCAGACCGGTAGTTTGCAGTTATATTGGCTGTTTCCTTTTCCAAAGATAATTTTTTTTTTCACTCAATGGGTTGGTTTTCTTAATGACTTGCAGTTAGGTGTTGGGGTTTTTTTTTAAACTTTCATTGTTAATAATAACTCCAGAGTAGTCTTAAAGCAGTGTACACAGAGCTTTACAGAAGCGTGAATGCTCTGCTGTGAACTCCACACAAGCAGATCACAGCCCCTAGGAGAGACACGCAAGTCTTAAAACTGACAGAACAAAATGAGTAAACCCACTCACATAAACCACTGCATAGTCTAAGAGACAATGATTTCTCATTATTGTTTTATGATACTTAAGCAGGAGAACCTTCTACAGAGCAATAGACTCATGAAAGCTCCTAGCAGCTAGGAGTCTCTGAGAAAGCCATCCCCATCATTCAGTGCAGGAAGTTAATTCCACAGCCAAGGGAAATTATCTTCTGATAAAGTTAGGAAGTACACAACAGCAGCGACAACCATCCAGGGGTTTAGAAACAAATAAATTACTGGGGCCTTCCCATGTGTGACAAGCCAATGCTACTGAAAATAGTCATTTTCCCCATTATAAGTGATTTATGAACATTCTGGATTTATTTTCTTTCTTCTCTAGCAAAGCTAGATACTAACAAACTTGAGATCAGAAGCAGAAGCAGGGCCTCAGCTATGAATAGGATCTTAATGTATATTGTTCTTTGTAGTGTATATGTCCTGAAGACTGGGGATAGGAGGAAAAAAGAAACCTGTGATTCTCAGCATAGTTCTAGCACCAGTAAAACAATGATTCCTTTAATAAATCTATGAAAGTTATGGAGCTTCATTCATTCAGATGCTTACAGAAGGCATCAACATAGAGTGTGGAGATGAGCCTCTGAGATAATTTTATTGAATTGTACATGCCCAAGGATGCTCAGGGTGGGACTTCTATAAATTAAAATATTAATTCAGATAAATGTTTCAGACGTGAAAGTATTTTCCAGTTGTCGGGACTGCTCATTCCAATATTCACAGTTTGTATTTTCAACACCTACATTTTGTTAATAGAAGACAGAAACAACTTTTTGAGAGGAAATTGAAGCTTTTTGGTCAACAAAGTTTGACTGGGTCTGCATCTGCAGCTGACTAAAGACATGGGGCCACCTGACTACGCAAAGAGATCACTTTTCTCAATGTTATTACATCCTCCTCTGTCCCATGGATCATTCCTAATTTCAACTCCATCAGACCAATATTTGCTTCTTGTCCAGTCCTTAGACTGGTTGTTACTTTGAACATCAACCTGTCCTGTATATTAAAAGTTGCAAGATACATAGATACAAGATACTCTGAAGTGATGCCTATCCAGGGACTTCACAATTTATCATTTGTTCAACATACCTACAAGAACCTCCTTCTTCCTCCACAGGCGTTTTTTCCTTTAGCCAACACTTGCACTTTCTCTTCCATAAGAACATGGTTCTTGTACTACTCACAAGGTATGTCTCAGCTGTGGTCACTACTTGTCACACAGGTCACAGACTCATAGAATGCATTGGGTTGGAAAGGACTTTTTAATGTCATCTAGTCCAACACCCCTGCAGTAAGATACAGAGCATGAAATTAATTTTAGAATTCAGGCTGGCCTGAGCAGAATAAATGTCTATGCAATTAGTCTACACAAAGATCCTTGTTACAATACCTGCGTCACTTAGAGCCCATGAACTAGCCTTGCTCAAGCTAACTCTGAGATGACAACATGGTAGAGCAGAGAAACATGGAGTTTCCTGAAGCACACATAGACAATTCTGTCTTACTAGTGAAATCCATGGGGTTTGAGTGCTCTTGGGTTGAACACAATAAACTCAGCAGATTTTCAGTCCTGATCTTTGCAGCACATGGAAGAGCACCATGACCACACAAGTGTGGAGTTCACCACTATGACTGCTGGAAGGACTCGTAATTCCCTACCTTGCTGCTTAGCACTATTTCAAGTTTTGAACCTTGCAGCAGTTGCAGTGCTTCTGCATGCAGTTCAACAGTAAGGAGAATTTCCAGAAAACTTCATGAGCTGTCTGTCTTCATTATTGCCACAAGCTGCTGAGCATATAAAGCCCTGTAGTTACTGTTTCAGAGTTTGACAAGGGATTTCTTACTTTCATCCACCGGCAGAAGGATGAATTAAAACAACCAGCGAATTTCTTCCCACATGTAGGTCGTAAGGCTGACTGAATATTTTTAGTTCTTGATATGATTAGGCCAGTGTATGAAACCTTGAGTGACAAGGGGAATTAAGAGAATGATTATTCATTCTTTCCCTTAAAACCAGAACTAAAAGGCAAGCAATGAATTATCAGGTAGAGGATTTAAACCAAAAGGAAGTACCTTTTCACATGATGCATATGTAAACAAATGGAACCCATTGCTACAGGATATTGTAGGTGCCAGGAGTTTAGATGAATTAAAAAAGCAATTAGACAAATGGATTGAATGAAAATCCATTAGCGACCATGAAAAATAAATATACACCTCCTTTACCAGAAGTTGCTGGAAGGAAATGCTGGGGGAAGTGAAACTGGAGGCTTGACTCTTTTTTATACCTTGTCTTTAAACATTCACAGCAAATCAATGTCAGAGACAGAAACCTGGGATAGCTGAATCTTAATTCTAGAGCTGCTGTTACATTTCTGTGTTTAAAAGGCATTGCCTTTCCTCAGCCACTGCCAATACCCATTTTTTCTTGAGGCAATTCTGCTAGCACCTGTCTTTAAAACAAGGAATGACATATTTACTAGGTAATGGTTTCCATTTGTTTCTGATGTGCTGTAACCTCAGTTGCTAGCAACCTCCTCTTTGCTAGAAGTGGCTGCCATTTTTATTTAGATATTAATAGACCTTTTACAGAGCTGTTTGGCACACTTGTCCTCTACCATTTCTCATTTTTATGTTTTCA
The DNA here is from genome assembly GCA_013401335.1 of Brachypteracias leptosomus. Lineage (NCBI taxonomy): Eukaryota > Metazoa > Chordata > Aves > Coraciiformes > Brachypteraciidae > Brachypteracias > Brachypteracias leptosomus. The sequence continues at coordinate 131,614 of VYZX01003154.1, forward strand.
CCAAACCTAAATTGAAAGTTTAAATGAAAATCTATGGCTATGCCTTGTGTATCATGTCAATATCTATGGAATGTAGCTAATTATACACAATATTTCTGAAGACATGGAGTTTCATACTTTCATTGACATGACAAGATAGTTTCAGAGAAGTTCAAATAATCAGTTTCATCAAACTTCCAAGGGATAGAGAGGGTTTGGGTTTCCTTTTTGGTGTAGCATACCTTACAAAAAGGATTTCTGAGAGGTCTTCCTACAATATACATATTCCTGTGTCCTTCTGCTGTTTAAAATGCTTTTTACCACTATTTGAAGAATACCAGGGTACCCACTCCTGCAGTTTCTCCTAATTGGTCTCGAGTGAACATCTCATGAAATCACTTTGTGTAAAAGACCAACAGGAAATTCCTTCAAGGCAGTCTTATGTGTTTTTAGCATTTCTTGTTGCTTTGGGCCATCGCCCAGGAAGCAAAAGCTGTCCATGACATGAAGTCTCTACACTTGAAATCTCTCCTCAAAGGAGATTGTCTTTTCCCTTTATTTTCCAAATCTGTTTCAGCAGTACCTGGGAGGGATGGGAAGATGCACTGACAGAGAGAAATATGTTATAATTGCGGCCACAAACTCCCACCTCCCAGCCCCTGGTAAATATAAAGTTCCAGGTTCCTTTTAGCATGTGTCCAGAAACACCACTATTCATTTAGGGAACTCTCTAGGAAAAATCTCCTTCTGAGATTTTCTTTTGTTCAAAAAGCAATAATAATTTGAGAGTGAGCATCAAATTCACAGGTCTACCTAGTAAAAACACATACAGTTAAAGATTAGATCAAGAGAGGGAATTAACTGGGTAGACATAGAACACAGCTGCTAATTGTCTGTCAATGGAGGTAAATTTTTTCCTAAAGGAGGGAACATTAGGAACAAAAGATCCGCATAACAGTTTAGACTGAGGCTTCAGCCTGCAGCTACATCCCTTTTCCAGGCAGCTTAATCCTCCTGTGGGATATTTTCTCAGGAGCTGGGTATAACTCAGCAGTGCCCAAAGTCACTGGGAGTGGCCCATAAATGCTGATTTAACTCTGGAGCTGGCTGTTCTGCACAGGTGCAAATCTTGCCCTTGGCAAATATAAGCAAGGTAAGTGACACAGAAGCAATGACTTTCACAACTTCTCTCAGATGATTTGCATCTGAAAAGAGACGTTTTTGGAAATAGAACTGTTTTGTCTCAATGACTCCAAAATTAAATGATTTCACACTTTGATTCAAGTTTACTTTTAATTCTGAAACTTCCTTCAATGCTCAGCTATTAAAGCCCTGGGCTTTTTTAAAGGTTAGACTCCAGAAGGATTTTTTTTCTTTTTATTTTGACCCAACTCTGACTTTAGAGCAAATTGCCAGAAGGAAATCAATCAAACTGAGTTATTAACAGTTGTGTCAAAGTGAAACAGGGGTGAGCTTATCACAGAAGGTGTTGCCCACAAAATTTCCAGAGTTTGGCTCAAGACATGGGGTCATTTTTTGCTATTTTGGAGCTATTCTTTAAATGTGTAGACAGCAATACTGACGTATAAAGAATTAGCAGCTGAGGCTACAAAGAGAGCTGTGTGCCTGCAGAATTCTGTCCGGGGACCTCACTGTAGTACTGAGCCTTTGATATCCATGGAAATGTGGATTCCCAGGAATTGTAAGTAACCCTATGAGCAAATTTATCTTATAACACTTGGGAAAAATAAAAGGCATCCAGCATGAGGTCATCAGTTCCTACAGGGAAAACAACTGACAGGACCTGGCTTAAAGAGACAGAATTCACTTGAAATCCCTCTACATCTGGAGTTTACTTCTCATGTTACAGGAGTCCTAAATGTTCAAAACAGTGAACCATTAGTGACTGAAGGAGCAGCAAAACATCTGTATAATGCATGAAATGTCTGGAAGTGTCTGACTCTCTGGGAATCAGCTGAAGCTTTCAATTGATGCTTTAATGGTGGTAATTGAAGTTTGCAGCACTAGCACATCCTAGCTCAGTAATTAGATGGATTATAATCTTTCTTGTTTGGCAGCATTCTTTAAACAAGCTTCAGCTTTTCATACAGTCAACATTCTAGCAGAGATAAATGTCACATCAGTTCAGAGTGAAAAGTAATTTAAGGAAAGACTCAAATTTATCTTCACTGAGTACCAAAGAGGAGATATTTCAAAGACAGGACAATGGCCCTTTCTATCTTAAAAGAATGGCCCATTTCTCACATATAAAGGCTAGCTTGTGAGGTGGAATCTATGGGTGTGCCTTCCCTGAAATCACTGAAGCTAAACCTGCTTATAATATTTCAGGATCCAGTCTATGTATTAATGAACAGATGAAATTTTGGTAAATAGAAGTGTGTAGGGAAAGGAGAAAAGGGACAATTCCAAATATATTGCCTATCGCTCAGCAAGACAGGATTTGTCACTGTGATTGGCAACTGTATGGCCAATGGGAAAAAAAAAAAAGAAAGAAGCAGCCATGAAAAAAAAGCTTTATTCTGGGATTATTTGAAGTGAAATGAAATAAAGGTAGTAGAGATCAGGAACCAGCCTCCATTCACAGGGGAATGGGAGACATGTTCTTCTGTCCCTTACATCCAAGCCTTGCTTCTGTAAATCATTTTCGCTCTCAGTCTAAAAATGGCAGCATCCAGCTTGTGATTGTTTTAAAGCTACTGACAAATGTGCTACATTTACCTATCTTATTTTATTGTCACCCTTTGCAATTTCAGAGGCAGAGTTTTGAAGTCAACTCTGTTTCCTAGTGCTCATGTCTAGATTTTCCCCTACCTGGATGTTTTAGTTGAGTGATATGAAAACTTCTAAACATCAGTGGATTTGTCCATCTAAAGAACTGAGCGGCCTGAGGATTTCGCTGAACAAATCCTTGTCCCTATGTCCTTGGAACTGGATCACATGGTTGTGTCATCACTGTGATGGAAACAGACTTCCAAAGAAGAGCAGACAAGTATGGTTGAACTTCTTGTGGTCCCCCTATTGCCTCAGTTTCCTTTACAGCATTTCCCATGCCTTCACCTCCTTCCTTCCCCATTCAGCCAATGAACAATGTTGATGTTCTTGCTATCCCACTAGAGTCAAAATATTTCACATTTGAGGCAAATCAAGCTGGTATAATTCCAACAGCTAAAAGAGGATTGAGAGAGGAACTCTATGTCCTCTCCCAGTTTTTATCCATGGCCTTCCAATCATGTGCACTTCATCTGGAGCAAATATAGTTTAGTAGAAAATTAATTTCACTATTCTCTTACTACAGATTCTGCATCGTGCTTGGTTCCCCCACAACTGAACAGAGTTTTGAAGTGCAATATCCCCACACACTTTTGCCTTAGTACCTTGAAACAAGAATAGCCTGTGACCTCCCTGTGTAAGCTGGTGGGTCGCATTTCAGTGAAATTTATGAAGCACATAGATAGTGAAATCTGAATCACTGAAGCCTTGATCCAGTATCCATTGCCATCAGCAAACAACCCTACTGACAGTAGTAGCCAGGATCTCATTCAGTGTTCAGCAAAGGTTCCCAAGAGACAAACATCTCACAGGACATGCTTCATTTTCTCTATAATTTTCAAGGTGCTCAGGTACTTAAGGGAACAAAATAAATAAGCAGAAAAAGAATGAAAAAGCCCAAAACATAGATAGATGACTGATGGAGACTCTCTCAGTGTAGCAAATCACTCAGAAAGTCTGGGTTATATTTTCAATTTTGCCACAAGCTGCAGTCTGATCTTAGGAAAGTCCCTTAAAGGCCATTTCCATTATGAAAACCATCTACCTGAAAATGACAACACCTTATTCAGCATGTCTACTCTCTTGAGTAGTCATAGTGCCTTCATTTCATGAAACAAAAATAAATTAAAAAGAGCTGTTGTTTTTTTCTTTTTTTCAAAAGCTGAGCTCAGCTGTAGGCCGCCTTCTGCTTGCTCAACAGAAAAAAAATAGTTGTATCCCTGCAATCTCAACATCACAGACTGTTCAAGCAAGGTCCCTGTGGACTTATTTGCTTGCACAATGTCCGGTGCAAAATATGCTTGTATTTCCAAGAATGAATGAGTGTAACCTCATTTTGATGAAAAACTGCAGCACCTCTAAACATCAGGGCAGTGGTTTACCAGAAAAAGCTTCAAATAAGAACATTTGGGCATAAAACATATTAACTACTTTTAAGACTGAGTTTAATCAGTTCATAAAAGGGATTATATAATGTGATTGCCTGCACACAAGAGACCCCTTTCAGGCCTATGCTCCTTAACTGCAGAATATATCTTAAGGCTAAGAGATCAATCGATGGTAAGGACCCTTCAGAGATTTGACCATGTATGGGAGGTACAGTTTAAATGAAAGTGTTTTAGCTGTACATCTCTTCCTGTCCTACAACACACTCAGTAATGTAGCATTCAGGAGAATTATGATAAATGGGTAGTGTAATGATAGGGCAGGGATATCCTGGGTGAAAGAAAACCCTGGATAATATTGCTGGATAGACTAGTTTGAGTACCACAGTCCTTACACATTTGGAGGTCTCCAATGCAATATGGTGCAAAAGAACACCTTCAGTGGAGGTACAGCAACAAGCACCCCTTTCTGCTGAACCTTTGAGCAACATAATTTCTAAAAGACCATTTCAAAGTTCATCCTCAAAGCACAGGATCTCATCACCCAGGAACATGGTTGAGGATTGCATAAGGTAATAGCAAATACCTGCAGGATATATGAGGTACCAGGATAAAGAGTTGTAAAACTCCTGCACCAAGTGTGGAGCATAGACTGGATGCTGAATGGTTAGCATTGCCCCTTGATTCAGAGGATTTGGCATAGGCGAGATGAAGAGGCTGATTATCCTGTTTTGCTGAAGTTTTCTATGGAAGAATATTATAAAGTGTACTCTCCAAAGCACTCTGCTTCCTATGCCTCATTCAGGTGGCATAAAAGCTGTACAGATTGGGCATATGCTGGGAGTCAGACCTGCAGTCTTTCTAAGTCACAAATGGCATGGAATTGTTGCAGCAGGATTGCACCAAGAACAGATGATGCTCCCTGTGGGACCGTTGCCAACTGGCTCTTCTTATCTGCTGAAGGGTGGCTGGAGGTCAGGCTGCTGGAAGCTTAGTATAGCATTATACTTTCTTTATATCAAACAGAAATGCACTGCAGCAGTTTCTTCCTTCTTCAGGCTCTGCCTGATGCCATCACATAAATAACAGGCTTGCTACTTGCATATACATGCACATCCTTTATACATATAATTTTGAATGGGGCTGTGACATTCCTTTGTGAATAAGCTAATACCCATTGACCTCAGTCGTGCACGAGTATGAGTCTGATCAAGGTAGGATAGAAGACATAGAATGATAATTTTAGCTTTAGCTCAAAGAAGTACAAAAAAAAAACAAAAAAAAAAAAGTGGAGTATTTTCAACCTGATGCCATTTTATTCATTGCTATCTGTGGAATTTAAATGGAGAAGTTCACTCACACAGCATAGAAACTAGTCACTATGGGCAGAATTAATTTTTTCTGAGGTTAGCCATCTAAGAGGCAAATATCTAACCTAAGGCAGTTTTCTAGGCTCCGTAGTCAATGGAGAGAGAATGTAACACCCAGTATGGGCAGGATCAGTGACCCCCTGAAGACAACTCTTTCTGCTGACTACAGAGGGCATTTGAATTACTAGTTTACTTAAAATGCTTGGCCTTATTCAGTTTCGGTTTTAAGAGACAAAACTTCCTCCAAATATTTAGCACCTGCAATATTCAGGAGTTGTGTAGCATGCCATTTTGCTTGGGTTCCCCTCCTGTTTCAGATAATGTTTCCTGTCAAGGTTAGAATATACCAGATCATAAAAGAATAAATAGCATCACCTTTGTGGTTCTCCAAATAACACAAACAGGTTGGGTGCTTTTTCCCTTCATCTCAAAGAAAATTATGGGTCATTAATCCATTCAAGAGGGGGAACCAGTCCTGAATTTCAACAGGACGTTCATCAATACCCAGCACTACACTGGCTGAGAAACATCTATTGTTTGGTGTAAGCCTTGCTTAACAGACTAAGGATAAGAATCATAAAGCAAGCAGACACTCTTGGATTTTTGTATTCTCAGAAGTGTGATTGAAAAGCAGGGACTGGTTCACTGCACTATTGTTCAAAGATTAAGGCAAACAGAACAAAGAAGCAGCAAGGTCATCCAGTCCATCAGAGAAGACACACTTTCCACAGTGTGCTTGAGTGTTTTGTCCATTCTCATTTTAAAAGTCTCATGCTGTGGGGGATATACTAGCTCTTTTGGGAGTTTGAACCAGTCTAATAATAGATCTTCCTCTCAGAAAAATTTCTTGGTATTTGCCCTGTTATTCTTTGCATGGTATTATTATGTTGCAACATTCATCTGATAGATAATTCCAGTAATCTTTCCTTCAAATTTGGGTTTTTCATATACTTACAACACAAGCTTCACTTGATCATGTAATAGATAACATTTTAAACCTTTGCTGTTTAGAAGACTGCAAAGGCAAAGAAATCTAGATGCAATGCTCAGGAGGTGAACTCAAGCTCATGTGAATACGATGGATACATGGATTTCTGTTCTGTGCATGTATCAAAGGCTTCTTCCTATCCGTGAAGCTACACAAGAACATTAGCTAGAGGAGGAAAAGGCACATTCTCAGGTGTCTCCAGCTATGTAAACCTCATATTATTTATCTGGCCATACTAGCTCCTTGCACTCAAGAGGGGTTTTTTTTCTTAATTTGGCTTCACACCTTGAAGCCTTTCTGTTTGCCAGTACTGTTTTGATGTAACAAGTGTCCAGCACTGAATATTTTGTGCTAGATATGGTTATGGAACACAGAAGCCTCCATTGCCATAAGCATCGCTAATGTTTCTGTAGCACCTGGAGGCTCTGATGTTATTGTGCAACATGTTGTAAATGAAAAACCTGGCCCATGTCTCATAATTAAATAATTCATTTGTACAAGGGAGCCTAAAACAGCGTATCATGTTCGTTTTCATTAACCTGTTGATGACTCCTTCAATCTTGCTGCATTTTCTCATTCAACATCAATTATCTCAATATTTTCAATTGAAAAACACTCCATGTTTGATTCATTTTTCAATACTGATTTAAAGGAAACAGGGAGTCATGACAGTTGCTATCTCAGAACAAAATGTTCCATGAGTGGTGAAAGTTTTTGTTAAAACTACACCTGCAGTTAAAATCAGAAACAATATTTCAGATAGGGGAAAAAAAAGCTGGTTTTCATTAATAAAATCAAATTACCATTGAGTGAAAAAAAGGGAAAGCAAGCCTGAGGAAGGCAGACTGAAAGGGCTTCTAAGTATCAAAATACAATGAAAAAGAAATAGAAATGTAAGTGGAGAAATCAGAACATAATTTTTTTAATTTGAGGCTTGGTGTGAACATATTTAATACAATTCTTATTACCATAAAAGTTCTAACTTACAAAAAAGTTGCCACCAATAGGGAAAATAATCGTAGGAGGAAGTATTTGGTAGGTTTAGAAATTCACACACCCACATGTTCTTCCTCTGTCCCTCCACCCCATTTCTGTCTGTTGTTTTTCTCATAGAACTTAATTTATTTTGTTTTCTTGATCCGTACCTGGTCATGATCTTGGCTGGGGTAAATTTCATGCCTCCTATGTTGACAGTGGATATGTCCTTCTCAGAAGCTCATTAGAATGAAGTTGATCAGTACTTAAATCATCCATTGACTCTTATGATGTGTAGATATTTTATCCCAAAAACCACCATACCTTGCTTTCCGTGTTCATCAAAGGACCTTTTTCTGTTCTTCCTTATTCTCATATCTCTGAACAGGTTTTCATGCAGTCAAAGCAGCTATGTCTTCCTTGTATACTGCTTTTATTGACAATAGAGCCTGGTGCCACTCTTCCTGTGATATGGGGGTAGATAAGGCTCTTGATGCCAATCAGTTGCTCTACATAGGACATACAACATTCCTCTGACAAATATTTGACTAACCTTTCTCCCATCCATATATATCTCAGTAAAATACTATAAAAAAAAATTAAATCCTGTGGCCTACCAGATCCATGTGGCATTTCAGAGAGAGGACTTACCAGAAATTTTAAGGCAGGGTGGGGGTCAGGGTTGGGGGAGAGGGTGGAAGAAAGAGAAGAAAACCAAATTACAAGCTAAAATTTCAGCTAGGATGAATTAACAAAGCTTCACTGAAATCAAGAGCTGTATCATTTTACTTCGGTTAAGAATTAGGTCACAGAAGTCTATATTCCCAGAACCTCTCCTGGTATAAATTTTAGTATTGACAATTGTTTCAATCAGGCAATGATTTGGCATCAAGTTCAGCCACTTAATGGGTTCAGCATAGAAAAAGTTATATGCAAAAGGCTAAATGAAGTCAATTCACACCAATGTTTCCAGCGGATTTAGCGCAATTCTTTCATCTTTGGGGAAGACCTGAGTTTTAAATAGACCAGCTCTTTACTGACTTCATATGAATATCTTAATTTCAGCTTGATTGGCAATCTTTTGTAAAGGGATCACTCTTGGAGGATGAAAGCAAAGGAAAAATTTCTTTAGAAACCAAAAGAGGTGGGCAGGAAGCCAGCTGGTGGGAAAGACTCAAAAGACAAATTGAATGGATGTTGCTTCAATGGGGACCACTGAGCAGCCCACAGTGACCAGTGTCTAAAGTGATGTACCAATTGGTGATAGTGCTACTCATTATAAACTCAATTAAAACTCTGACTGAGATGAAGATTCTTGACACATGCCTAGTCTATTTATGTTGGGATAGGAAGCAAGACTTGAGAATGAGGTAATTAGATACCCAGGTCCGCAACACATGTGCAGAGCTTGCTACCAGAGTCTGGCCAAAAAAGTACTAAAACACATATGGGTGCACCTCAGAAACCAGCTGCACCCATCACACTTTGGCTGTAACATGTTCCAATGTCTGGGACATGGTGACAATGCAGATACAAAATGAAAGGCACTGTCCAAAATTAAAGAGAAGGAACTGACTAATGGGGAGATGACAACAGCTTGTGCACCAAAGGGAACTGTTGGGCTGTAAAGAGTATTTTGGAGTTCCCCAAGGATTGATCTCAGGACTGATGTGACAATAATTTCATTAATAGCATTTCCACAAAAGAAAAGCCTGCTGTAAGTGGAATTTGCTGATGAGAAGTTTAAATTATCTGACATTATCAATGTAGAGAAGGATGAGTAATCATACAGAGAGCAACAGATAATGTCAGTGGTGGGAGTAAGAGAAAGAGAATTACTTTCAACAGGGAGAACAAGTTTGACACTTCCGTTACAAGTCCATGAGAAAAGGATATGTGGATCTATGGTGTGAGTATATTAATTCAAATCTGCAATAATATAGATCCTGATAAGTTTCTTGTCTCTAGTCTGAAGGAATAGATGATCATAGAATGCTTTGCTTTGAAAAGGACCTTTAAAGGTCATCTAGTCCAACTTCCGTGCAGTGAGCAGGGACATCTTTTAACTAGATCAGGTTCTTCAGAAACCAAACCAACTTGATCTTGAAAGTTTCCAGGGATGGGACATTGACCACCTCTCTAGGCAACATGGTCCAGTGTTTCACCACTGTTATTGTAAAAAATTTCTTCCTTGTATCTCTCTGTATGTTCCTTCTATCTCTTTTAGTTTAACACCATTACCCTTTGTTCTATCGCTACAGGCCCTGCTGAAAAGATTGTCCCCATTAAGGATCTAATCAGATAACTTGGCCTCAGCACCAGCACCTCAATTAAGAGCTGACCTGACTTGCAAAGTCACCAATACGAAAGAGAATTAGGGATAACAGTGTCCTGTGTGTATCCAAACATTTCTGAACCAGCTTTCTCCATTTTATATGGAGAAGTGCTCTCAGTGACATAAAGCATAAATCATTACCATGTAGAGATTGCAGTGCAACTAAACAAGGACTGGGGCTCATCCCTCTTGTGTTGGTGACTTTTTGGCCTTAATCAGTTTGTGTAATATTTTTCAGTATCGCCTCAGCGAAAAGCAGACAATGGGCACAGGGCAGGGTCTGGCTGCTGGACATTTAGGAGGGACCAGGAGACACTGCAGCCAGTGGCCTCCACTTCTTAGGTGGTCTGGGACAGGTTGGCAGGTACAGAAGGAACAAGTCATCTGGGACAGACAAATGAGCCTGCCTGACCTGTGGTGTCTGATGGCCCCAGCACAGCCGATGAGTTAGAAAGAAGAAAACTGCTCCAGAAGCAGAGGTGCAAACCAGGCTTTCTGCCCATGAGGGTGGCTCCAAAAACCATTGCTAGGGCTGCCAAGAGGCTGAATCCCAGAAACACCACCCAGGTGTCCATTCCTAATCTCTGCTGTGTGAGCTGTCATACCCATTGGCAGTCTCACAGAGGTCAAAAATAAAAAATTTGGCTAAAAAGCAGGCAAATCCCAGACCACCCACTTGAGCAACGTGTCCTGTGAGCCTGACACACACATGATGCAGGGACAGGCATCTTGGAAATGCTTGCTGATACCGCCCAAGACGTTCATTTGGGATGCAAGAGACATACACTCAGACCAATGCATTATCTGGGAGAAATACAGGTTGTCGAAGAGCCTCCATCCTGGGACAGAGACGCAAAGCAACACCTACAGTCTCCCATCAGGCAGAATAAACTGCAGTTTTGGATCATAGCCCTTGGGCATTAGTACAGGGTAGCAGATCCAAACCTGGATTTCTTCCCCTTAAGGTTATAAAACCTTGGTGTTGGTTTTTATTCTACAGACTGGTTTTTGGCACCAGCATTGGTGCTTTTTTAAAGCAAATAATTGAAACTGTGATTTTTTGGGGGGTGATTCACACCAGGCTTTTCAGACACTTTGTGCCAATATGTCTTAAGTAAGAAATTGTAGGCATCGTGATCGACAGGCTGAATTTTGCAGAAGCAAAGGGAGAAAAAAATCAGGACTATCATTAAAACTCTAGGGAAATTAATCCAAGGTCCATAGATTTCCCACTCTCCACTGCTTCTTGTGAGCAAGATAAATACGCCTGAGCAGTTAACATCTCAGTACTTGAACAAGTGAAATTCCCCCTTGTAAGCCTAAAGCTTCCACTAAGACAGAGCAAAAGTGGAAAAAAACCCCCACATTTAAAGCTACTTCTAGACACAAATCCTAATACTTATTTGGCTCAGGATTTTCAGTCAATCCATTAAATCAACAGAGACACACTTGCAAGCTCCTATTTAGCCACACACCCCCAATCTTAAGATATTCAAACATGAAAGTTTGGTTCAAGCCATTCCCAGTAAAGATGCTATCAAAACTAAAAATGTCTTACATTGCTGGTAAATTTATTACTCAAAGAGTCTACATGTCTGGTTTCTTGTCAGCCTACAGAGGTTTTTTGGTTTGGTTTTTTTTTTCACAGCATAGTAACATTTTCTTTCTTCAATGCTTCATTAGCTCATCCTACTCATGTAATTTTCCCCATTTTATTTCATGTAAATCAAATTACTCATCAGCTCTGTAATGTCATCAGTCTACAAAGAGCCTTCTATAAAAAGAAAAATATTTAAAAATCACATAGTAAAACCCACAAAACTGATGCTTATGTAGGTAGTATAACTTGATGGAGAGCTATTCACAATAGCTATATAAAGTTAGATACTCTTACAAGGATAGAAGGGCTTGGGAAGAATTTTAACAGGATTAGACTATCTAGTATATGGCTGAGGTAAAGTGGTCAGGAAATATTTTCCAAACCAGGGGATTTTTGCCTTACTATATTTTTTTTTTCTTTCTTTTGGCAAGTGTGGCTAATGGTATTCACACTTCAATGCCTTAGTTCATTTGCTAAGTATACCCCTCTTGAAAGGATATGCCATAAGCAGAATATTCTGTTTATTCACCAGAATAGGAAGGTGAAGTGCAAGCAGTTTACAACTTTGCATGCAAGTATTTTCTCATCCCCTGCAAAATTAAAAATGACAGCAGAAGCAAGCAGAGAGGCTGCCGGTGCAGACTTGGACTTGCCTGTGTGAGAGAGGTTTGGGTAAGAGGTTTACACTCACTCACAGCCACGAGCAATGAACGTGCACATGTCACTGAAAAGGGGGCACAAGCTCAGAAGCAGGTTGCTAGGACAGGGCTTGGGTTGCCCTGTCAGAGGTTCCTCTCATGGCCTGGGTATCTGCCCACTTCTCCCCACCACGAACAAGCTTCTCCTTGCACGTGTAGGATGCAGGGCAGAGAGGTGGAATAGAGAGAGAGTGGGTTGTGGGGATCAGTGCTTTAAATGCCTTGTAAATCACAGCTACAGTGATTGAATAAAGCAGCTCTGCTAGAAAAAAACAACTTCAGTTATTAATCCTGCTACACATCAGGTTGTTAGAGAGTTCTTTTACAGACAACTTTTCGGTATCAAGGTGGCTGACATTCAGATGTACAGATATATGTTCATATGCACACAATTAATTCTTTTAAAATGTCCCATTTTACCACTGCTTTTTATCCTAACATCAAGGTACAGTCAAATACTAAACACAGACTACAGCAATAGACAGCATTAAAGAAGTAAGAAAGCAAATAGCTGAATGCTGAGTGAGCAGATAAGATAAAACTGTAAATCGTACCTAGGAAACCCTCAGAGGTCTTTCCCAAGCATGATCAATAGCAGGTTAGTCTTCTGAGCAGAAGAAATTTCTTCTAGGACAGATAGGCAGCATCAGCTGAGATTTGTCTCTCACAGACAGGGTATATAGGAAAAGGTTTCCAAATGTCACTATGTAACCAGCAAAACTGGTGACTTGCAGGATTGTATCATATATACTGAAAGTGGTGAGAGAAGGGCCTTACAATGTACAGGCTAAGCCAGGGAGCAAGAGTTGAAGTGGTATCACTATGATGAGACACAAGAAGGAACATATGTAAGAAATTAAGAAAGAAAGAAGAAAAAAAATAGACAAAACAGCGGATCAAATTTTCAGGGAGAAACTTGGTCCCAATTTCATTAAAAAGAAGCTTTCACCTGCAATGAATGCCATGCTTGCAAAAACCTTTTGATTTTAACAGAAAAAGCAAGTTGGACTTAGAAAAGATCACTGCTTACGGCAGGGAGAGCACTAATTAGCCAGTGGGGACCCTGGGTAGTAGGTCTGTGTATAGTTGTGAAGCTCAACATTTCTTGCGCTATTTTCTGTCGGCCTGAAGTGAGGTAGAATGCACAGCCAGGAGCAGTCTGCTCTCACAGTATCACTGCTTTCAACCCTGTCTGGAGCTGGGAAGTATAGCAGTTTGTGAGAGTCAAAAAATTATCTTCCTTTTTTTTCACCAGACTTCACTTTTCCCTCTCATCTTGGATTGCATTCCCAATAATTTAGTCAGCAATGAAACCAGCTCTGGATGGTTCCACGCACTCCAGCATAGCTCATTCTCCAGCCTCCACTCCCCAGGACTTCGCTGAGCCAATTCAAGGAACAAACATGCTAGAGAGATTTCAACATCTCCTACACTTGCTCTTCTCTGTGATTTGTCCTTGAAATGCCCACACTAGCGTAACAGTAATCCAGAGCCAAGCACCTGACACATCTCTAATTAGTGGTGTTCTTGCAGTTTTACTTTGGCTTTTCCCCTGTGAAATCACTCTTTTTGAGTCAGAACACTTGTTGCATCTTAAAGCTATTTTCTGCATTTGTTCAAGATTATTCGTTTCTACCTGATCACGTCTAAACACCTTTGTAATGGATGGTAGTAACTATTCTTTCAGTGCAGAGGGAATTTACTGGAAAATGCTGCCCTTCATTCCTCTTACTCATTCTTTTACATGATTGCAGCTGACTGGGGTGGAAATTTGCAGGAGATAAATGCTGAGCAAAACTATCTTCTTGCACTAACTTCATTTTCACAAGAGAAATCTTTCTGAACTTTTAGCAGATTTACTTTGTGATTTGGTGTTATCCTTTCAGTTCTTACCCAAACAGGTCAAAATTTCCTCTCTAAGAACCTGATCCTGCATCTGTATCGGCTCCTGGGAATAGTAGCCACACCAGAACCTTATTTTTAGTGGGAATGGGATATAACAGAGCTGTTGTTCCCAACTCGTTCCCAACAGCTCAGCAAAATATGAGTACCTTACAAGCAGGAGGCATGGATTAGCCCCATGAACAAGGTTTTTTTGAGCTCTGGCAGCTCCAGGGTTTCCACACCAGAGAGCCCTGGAGAAAGTGCTACAGGACAGAGAGGTTCAGGTAATCTTGCCAGGTTGGTGTCAGCATCAGTACTCGGCTGTGAAGAAAGAGGGGGAACAGAGAGGAATGAAGACATGATCAATTTTCTCAAGAAAGACTTGGCTGTAAAAAAGTTGGGAGCTGCCCATACTGACACACTGCTGCCAGCCCTTGCTCCACTCCTGGCGCAGAAGAAAAAAGTCCCTTTACACCTATCCACTTCCAATTAAAGAAGGATTTTTTCCCTCAACAACATGTACCTGTCCACAATTAGGGAGGGTGGAGAACGTGAGCACTCTCAGTGAGCAGTGGTATTTGTATTAGGGCTGAGTGAGCCTCATTTGGACCTCACTGGTGAGTGGTGCTCAAAATCTAGTTTAGAGATGGGACACTAGGAACTTGCAGAGCAGGCTGCCTTCCTGCATCGCATACATTGGTGGTTGTTGGTTTTGTAATCCTGGGAAAGTTGAGGTCCTACAGAGGCTGCAAGTTTCTATGGAGTCAATAGAAGAAAGTGAAGTAAAACAAGCCCATTTCCTCCAGAATTTAACTCCTTAGATGGTGATCCTCACCTCTTAGAAAAATCAGAGGAATTGTCATGTGGAAATGCGCTGAAACCTGCAGAGATTGTAAAATGAGATGTAAGGCTGGGAATTTTTTGCATTTTCCATGCATGCTCCACTGAGGCAACACAGTATTTTCACAGTATCTTACAGAGTCTCAATTAGAGTTTCATTCTTGCCTTCCACTTGTGATGTTTTTCCACCCCCCCTTGACATTACCTCCAGCTGTGTCTGCTACACTTCCCTTGCCACGGTGCTCTGCACTGGTTGCACAGATAACAGTCAGACAAAGGCAGCCAGGGGACCAAAGGCAGCATCTCTTTCTGAATACAGATTACATGGTTGAAATCACAGGGTGAAGTTTACACAGTCAATTCTCCTGCGTCAGGAGAAGCAGGCACTTGCACTGGCCTCAGGAAGCTCGTGAGGCTGTATGAGGATTCTGACGCTTGTCCTAAGATAGTGTTAATTTGGCTTTGTGTAAGAGAGGCTAATGAAGCTCTTGGAAAATAGGTAGTGCAGGATTATTGCACAAGATTCCACAGTCCCTTCTTGTCAGAGGAGAGCTGTCTGCTTCCTTCTGCCTTTCCATATTCTTTTGGCTTGCATACCTATGAACAGGGAATAACGCTTGAGAACATCATAGGCAAAATTATTGGCTGTGCTTTTGCAACTGCTGTGGGGTAACCTTTGTTGAGATTTCCAAGTGGCAGGAGGACATCCAGTATTGCACCATTCCCAAATAATCCCTAGCTCCAGGAATGCACTGGGAATGTGCCCTGAGCAAGCCCATACCCTGCTGCTGCAACAGCTCCGTGAGGGTCACTGAACCAAAGTTGCTCTGATTTGTTGCAGTGAATCAAATTAACCATCTTGTGCAGGTATCTGGAAAATACAGGCATGTGAGATTCACTAAACAATAGGGAATATTCAGTTTTTAGAAATATTGACCAAAGTGAGGTATCTGAATCCTGAAGTCCTACAGGTAATATAAAGCATATTTCAAACTCCCTTTGAACTCACTACAGGATTAAGTTTTGAAGAGGAAGACGTGGAGATTTGGTCCCCTTTTTGTTGGAGGTCTGCGGACTGTGATCATTGAGGGCAGGAAAGCTGCCTTCTCTCTCAAAGAACTGGGAAACTAGAGGTGCTCTTCCTCTCAACCTCTCTCACCTCAGTGCTCTGCCATCAAATTTCTTAGTGTTGTACCTTCAGCAGAGATGTGCCCCCAGGTTTGCCCTCACTGGCAACTACTTCATACTTACGCTCCCGAGAGGGTTTCTCCAGCAAAGATCAGACTTCCTATAATAACTCAATGAGACATATAGTGAGGTTCAGGAGAGAGGACACGCTCCTGATTCTGCCCAGCTCAGGTGACCTCTGGAGCAGCCTAGGCAGAAACTGCTCCTCAAGGCAAAGGAGACACAACTTCCCCAGCCCTCAGAAAGGGAAAGTATTGGATTTCCATAATAGCCCAAATATATGTCAGATACTAGCTATTTCATGCCTCCTATATCTTCTTATATAAAGTCTGAAGTAATAACAGAATAGTAATTTCATTGTTCCACAAGATCTTGTAGTCTCCAAAGCACTAGCAAGAGGTGTAAGCATTTCTTTACACAAATCCAGTGCAGCTGTAAACAAAATTAAATGCACCTGAAACTGGAAACATCACAGACAGCTACAGGATGACGTCTGTGGCTGTTTGCTTCAGCAGACGGTATAATCAGAAAGGCTGTAATGTGCAATTTAGATGATGTATAATATAAGCCCCAAAGGAGAGCTTTGACACCAGAGGTACTGGTCATTTTCCCCTGACAATCTCCTGTGCCCGTGGTGTGAATCTACAGCCATTCTAAAACCAGTGATCTTCAGGCTTCATGAAGACTTGACGATAAAATTGCCTTCTGTAACACAGAAATTAAAAATAGATAAGAAGTATTAAACCAGCTTGTACACTCCCCTTCTACAGCAGTGGCCTTCCCAACCACAAATTGCGCAGTGATCTTCTCAGCCAAATTTTAAAGGACAAATAAAACATGGATCTATCAATTTGTGGATGGCTCTAACATTTTCACTGCATTTGTCACCTCACTGCCACGTCCAATCCACCCCTCACTTACCCCTACTTAATATGTGAGTAAGATACTCCCATTCAATACCTTTACGTTTAGCATGGGCCCCTCTGTCTGATAACTTAAAAGACTGATGAAGTGATTGTGGACAGAAATAACTTCAGCATCCACATGGTCCACAACACTCAACTCTGATATGAATTTTAATTGTTCACATAATTCAGTTTCCTTGACTCCGATAACACATTTTTGGCACGAGTCTCAGAACAGCATGATGCTTGCTAGGTCAGACTCACCTTTGCCAGGCAGAGATGGCCTGTCAAGTCTATAACCTCTGCTGGAGTGGCTGCCGAGTCACAAGGTCATTAGTAAGAGTTTGCCAGCACACCACACAGTGAGTCATATTTAATAGCCCATCTGCTGTCACACTTCGCAAAATATTTTCCTATTATTTCTCCTTCCTGTTATATTCCTAAGGAGCAAAGTAGCGGCTGTGTAACTGCCAGAACCCTTTTTTTTTTTGCAAATAAGAGAGCAGAAACATAGTTATTGCCTTTTCCACTACCCCCAAAGTCTGATATCTCTTATCATTCTTGCTGACATTTTAACAATGCTGACTGCTGTTAGGGATCAGCATTAGGATTCCTAGTCACAAGTCAGGTCCTTATTTTACTAGGCACTGTAAAGACAGAGAAAAAGCTGCACCCCAAATGGCCACAGACTAAACACATTCACAAGGCAATTCCTTTCTCACTTAGCACAGATTCACCTTTGAGACCAACCTCTGAATTCTTGCAGCTGACTTTAACTAACCTTTATGGGGAGCTGCTCTTTCTGAATACCTAATTCCTCATTCTTTTCCTTTATCTGCATGCTCAAAACTAAGTTAAAGCAGTGACAATTCAGTAGCTGGGTTATTTTATGGCTGTCTCTGTCTCTGCCTTCTTTTTTTTTTTTTTTTAAGGAAAAAAACTGTCCTGCATTTCTAAAGCTATCTAAGCAGCAACATCCTTTAAAGGAATTCTGTCTCCATCCTGCTGGTTTATGCTATGTAAGTCCCATTAGTCATATTGAAATTTAGTAGCTCCATTTTGTTGTCTGTTGGGATTTTTTTCCTAGAGGATCTGAAAGGGGCAGGCAGAAGAGATTGTTGTGAATGAACTGATCTTTTTCTGAACTCATTAAATATGCCAGAAATTATTAATAATTAATGGCAACAGGGGCACATTCCCCTCCTCCCCAAGAAACCAAGAATGCTCTTTAATAGCAGAACAACAATCTTTTGAAAACAGACAATGAATCTGCTCCTTGGGGGTTACAGTAAATGATCTGGATTGATGCTTTCCATTCCTCTTCCACTGCAGTTTGAATTTAATAAGAACTTTAAGGAGAAAGTATTTGCTTTCTAGTCAATTAATATTATGCTTACTTCACCTCTGCAAATGCCTCGAAGTCTAAGCAGCAGATGTCACACAACATCCTCTCTGGAAACATTTTTGCTCAGTTCAGCTCACTGCAAATGCCGACAGCTTTCCGCTGAAGAAGTCTTTGGAGACATCAGCTCCTGAAACCTCATAGCATCTCCTTGCAGCACCCTTCCCCTGCCACGGAGGAGAAAGATGAAGCAGAAAGAGTAACTTGCAGGAGACGGCAGGAGCCTCAAATCCAGAGGACAAGAATTAAAAATGGGGGCGATGAGATTGATGACATTGGTGGCTTGGACATCCTTCAAATGGTCAGGCAACATCAATCCTGGTGGCAACAGTCACATACTCCACACCAGCGTCTTCCACTACTTCCACTCTGGACCAAATCAGTCTCTTGTGGCACATTGCTGGAGAAAAGCATTCAATTTTTATTCACCAGTAGGTGACAGGGCCACAGCAAAGAACGAATCTGAAGTGTGGGATTCTCACTGCAATCTCACTTTGAACACGTGAGACTCAGAAGATCTGCTTATCCCTTTATTGAAATCACAGAATCACAGAACGTTAGGGATTGGAAGGGACTTCAGATGATCATCTAGTCCAATCCCCCCACCAGAGCAGGATCACCTAGACCAAGTTGCACAGGAACACATTCAGGCGGGCTTTAAATGTCTCCAGAGAAGAAGACTCCACAACCTCCCTGGGCAGCCTGTTCCAGTGCTTTGTCACCCTTACTGTGAAGAGGTTTCTTCTCAAATTTATGTGGAACCTCCTATGTTCCAGCTTATACCCGTTACCCCTTGTCCTATAATTGGATGCCACCGAAAAGAGCCTGAATATTGCTTGTTTTGATCTTATACGACTTATCTTTTTACCCAGAGGTAAAGGGCTGAAGTTTTCTGGTCATGGAAATAAAAGTAAAACAACTGAGAGAAGAAAACAAAAGGCAAAATTAGCTATTTCGTGCATTTTTACAGGAAGTCAGAGTTTTGTGTGAGGATTTGTTTGTCTTTATGTCAAGTGGAGAATTTAGATTGCAGGATAATAACACTAGTGAAATGTAACAGATTTTTGTTCATCCTTCCATTTCCAGTTCCAGTAACAGAGCACGCACTTATACAAAAATGTAAGGATATGGACCAGAACACAGTAGCCTATGACTGGAGCAATCAGGTCTTGCATGCATAAGCCATTTCTGCTGTCCTTTGCATCTTGCACTGCATCTTATACCTTTGAAAAATGAACACATAAATTAGAGTTGTTTTTCCTTATTCCTGTGCAAAAGCGATGTTAAAACTGGGACATTAGAGCCATACAGAAAAGGGGGAAAAAAAACCAAAAACAAAACCCCAAACCAAAACAAAAACCAAACCACCATCCACCATCTATTTAAAGACAAAATAGCATTTGGTAGATTTGTTTGGCAGGAAAAGTTATGGTTTCACCTGTAAATAAAGAGGAAGAACAGGCTGATTTGCTTTAACTGAAAATAAGACGACTTGTACTTTCAGTATTTCCAACTAAAATGCAGATTCATTTCTGGTGACTGATGAAAAACAAGACATTTTTTTTTTCCTATTTATTTTGTTTTTTGGACATAGGCTAGTGCAATTGTCTGTATGTGTCCATCAAAAGATGCATTGCCAATCCTAACAGCAATTTTGCCCTATTGCATAAACTGGCAAAGAGGAAGGAAATGTTCATCTAGAGAAGTAATAGCAATAAAAAATGGAGATTCTGCCTTGACTTTACAAGATGGAGAAATAAATACAGCTTGTTCCAAGAAGATGGGGTGAAGTGAGTTGTGATCCTCCATACCGAAGTAAAGTTATGCTTGGAAGTTGGACTGATGCTCAGTTTCACAGGAGCAGAAGAGACTCATACTATTCTGAGGGATGAACAAGAGGGAGAAACACTCAGCAATGTTTGGTTTCCGTGCTCAGGACTGGGGGGAGCAAATTAAGGGAAAGTCTCAGGTTATTACTTTGGAAGTGGTCCTCCTGAAGCCCACAAGAAGGTTGAAATTAGCAGCAAACCAGACCAGTCCCCATATTGTGACTATTTGTTCAAAGCAGAGGATATGAGCCCTGTGGCAGCTTTTTGGGAAATGGTTTTCCCAAACCACTTCCACTTTTGAGATTTGTCCTGTTTCACACCAGGACAAATCTGTGACATCTAGAAGACTTTTCCCAGATGTCTGAGAGCCACCCATTTCAGAAGGATCAATAATCTGATGGGCAGGGCCTCCATGCTGGACAAAGATGACCAAAGTTCCTTTTTGATCCTGATCAGGGGCTGGATCTCTGGTTTTCCATATGCAAAGCAGGTCCCATAAATACCAATCTGTTGGCTGCCCTGGGCTGGGCAAGATTAGTTAGCTAAGAGAATACAAACTCAGATCTAGACTTTCTGTGAAAAGCACAGAAGATCAAAACTTAGGGAGCTAGTAGGAGAATCAATGCAGCTATGAGATATTTTAGTCTGGGGAGACTTTCTTTTATGGAAAAGTGAAACAAATTGCATTTGTACAACCCACATGAGCCTCAGGGGTAAGAAACAGCTGTGTGTGAATGAAAAAAACATCAAATCGACTGGGAGAAAAGAAAGACAACCACTTCTGTGTCAAGCAGCCCCAAGAAAAGGGAAATAAAGTAAAAGAATATGAGCTATACACTGGAAAACTCCAGACAGTAAAGGGAAATAGCATGAAAAGAATCCCAAAAGAAAAAGAATATGAAGCTTCAAAATTAACAGAAAAAGTAAAATTATGAAAGACATCTCCACTTGAAAATAAGCAGAGGTGATGACTTGGGGGAAGTTCAGAGGGTTTCATCTGTAAACAAATGTAAGAGATTTCAGAAAGCAAATAAGGAACTAATAGTAGCAGCAGGAGATATACAGAGAGGAGTGTTTCTACATCACAGGCATAACCAAATCAGAGCAAGGAAGTGAAAGTCCAAGAGGATGGGAGTGATGCAGCAGCTAATGACACACAGCTTTCAGATTTTAGTCTGGCAAAATTGAGATATCGGGTCTTGCAGAGTTTTTTGAATTCATCAGCTTGTCCAACCTGGACCACGATAAGCATCCTTCATTGTTAGCAAAAATCTTTCCCCAAGCTCCCAGGGATTGTGTCCACATGTCCTGCTGGGGAAAACTATTATCAACGTACAGGTTCAAGTTACCACTGAAAACAGTTGGAAGGAGTCTTAGAAGATCTCCTAGTTGATTGTCCCGCTCAAGACAAAGTTATCTGCACCTTGTTAATTCCTGATGGATGTTTGTCTGTTTTGCATAAGATTCCTTACATACTTGCAACCAAATGAAGTCATTGCTGTAGTGAGACTTGTTCAAAACCTACATCTATTTCTGCCCAGAAAGTTGTAATCTCTACAGGCTGAGTGAGGAGCCAAATCCCCCACTGGGCTACAGGAGGCTGACCCTATTTCTTTGTGGACGGGAATGAAGCTGTACATACTGAATGCTGTTGTGCTATGTACAGTTTTGTTCCTTGCAGCATGTATTTAATTCACTCACACTCACTCGACATACAAAGAACAATCTGAAGGTCTCTGTGCCATAAAAAATAGGTGAGTTGTTTAGTTTTGTTTTGTTTTTTTAAAGGAAATATTGTCTTAAAAGTGTTCCAATTTAATCTGAACATGAGAATGGATGGTGTCACACTGCTCAGTGCTGAAGAACAACCAGCTGCTACACACCTTGGGCAGAGGGAATGGCTGTGGCATTCTGCAGCTTCTCCTTCAGCCTCCACCAGATGTACTGTTCACACCTTACTTTGTGCCACTGGCACTTTTAAGCATCTCCAAATCTTCTGCTACCCACTTGCAGGGACCGTGGAACAGATCTCCGCAGGATGCCACAGCTGAAAAGGATCCGGACAGTGTCAGTATGGAGTCAGGCAAGACTCCATGGCATGAGTCACCCTAGTTGGTGTGGCTGCCCTGGCTCACCTCACTTTCACCAGTACTGTCCCACAGCAACAGCCATTTAGCTGGCCCAACACTAGGTCTTGTGCAACCAGCCACAGCACAGAAAGTTCACACTGAGCAACACCACGCTGCCAGTTGCCAAATGTTTATTGTACAAGCCTGGGCTAACCATAACAGCAACCCAGCTTGGCCAAAGCCGAAAAAAAAAGAAGCTTAGCTTGGGATGGAAGCCAAGTCAATTATTTTGTAAACAAGCTTGGTGCTCTTCCTAAAAACGGAGGTCAGATCCTTATTTGGTGTAAATGGGTAGGGCTTAAACTGATCTCAAAGAGCAGGTCAGGAGAGACAGCCAAGCACTAGAACTCACTTTATAATAGCTGTTCTGACTATTTAGTTCTGTTCAAAAGGCCAAGTACAACTTCCCTGGGTTCTCCTCTACTGACTGCAGGAGCAGATCTCTACCAGATCAGGACTTACATTTCCATTCCCGACGCTGACTAACAAGAAGCTATCAATGGCAGTATATTAGCAGCTGAAAAGCAAAATGCCTTAAAAAGGCTCAAGACTTCTGCCATGGGAGGGATGCCCCAAAAGATGAACAATGATTCTCTGTGTAGTTTGTTGCTTTACCCACAGCAGTAGAAAATCAGTGTAGGAAGGTCATCTACATCAGATGAGATGATCCTGCCTCTAGTTACTGCTGAAGGCCACCAGGGAGGTGGCAGAAACTGGAAAGAACCTTGGATGCCTACTGGGGTGGCAGGCAGGAGAAGGAGGCAAAGGAACAAGAGCCAAGCTGTTGTTCTGATGTGAGTCATTCACTTTCCACTTAAGTTTGTGACTGTTCTTAACAAAAAAAAAGGACCAAGGCTGCTTTGGGATCTTATTTAAATTTTTTCTGACACAAAGATTTTTTTCATCTTTTCTGTTCTTCACCTGGCATTTCACTTCTTAGTATGGGAAAGATGATGTTTCTTTCCTGTTTTTACCCCATCTGACAGCTACAGATGATTTGGTAACATTTGTTCACATTTATGCAAAACATAATAACCCAAAACACAATGATTTTTATTCCTATTATACCACAAATCTGGAATTTGGGCTAAACCACACTCTGAATGGAAGACATTAGCTGAAAGACTTGCTTTTCTAACTCACATTTAGGGGATTTAAGCACATTTACTGTCATTCAACTAGTTTGTTTTAAGCTCTCTATGCATTTTTTTTTTCTGTAATAGTATCAATGTGATAGGAAGTTATGCATTATGTTAAGAAAAATAAACACTCTAGTAATCTCCTTTAACTACGGCATTTTACATTTCTTTAGAGCTTTATTTAGTTATCAGGAGCAATGTTATACTGAAGCCCATATTTTACTTTCTCTGTACAATACAATATTTTATATACTTTTATTATATCCATTTGTCTTCATCTCCTTTTCAAGCCAAGCAACACTGCTCTGCTGACTCTCTCCTTTCCTACAGATCTTGCCTGACTTTCAGACTTTCCCATTCCCCTCTAAGGAGCTGTTCTGTTTCTGCAATACTTGAGAGAGTCCCTGACAAATGCCTGTTACTTTTATTAAATTCTCACTCCTTCCTGACTAAAGATTGATATGGCTTTCTACCCCATCTATACAACACAGCCCTTTATATGTGTTTTGCTCAGACACATGGAGAAAGCCTGTGTTTATTTCTGTAAATGGGGATCTGAACCTCTATCAAAAGGAAAAATAGTAAAAAATCACCCCCTCTCCACACACACACACACAACCAACAGATTAATTTCAGCAAGAGCAGAGGGAAAACCTGGCAGATGGAGTTTTCCTCCCTCTGAGGCATTTTGGCTAATTTACATCCTTGTTTCAGAGCTAAAGGCTCCCACTGAAAGGCGGCCATGTGGTCCTTTTAAACAGGTAGATTTGATTAAAGGCTGGACTTCTGGGGCATGATCCTGCTGCCTCTGTACAATCAGTCCTACCAAGGATAATGAGATTACTCACAGGAGTAAAGCACCACAGAACTGAACCCTGAAGTCTCATCAATTAATAGGAGAATTTCTCCTCTTTTTCCCTCCACTCCTTTCTTTATTGCCCTTAAAATGCCAGGGGAGCTTCAGACTTATAGCAATTATTGTTATGGAGAACAGGGCATAAAATGAACTGTTATTGCCTTTAAAAGAGCTGGAATCTCTCTACCTTTCAAGAGCAGGGCATAAAAATCTGTATGCAAATGAAAAAATATAAATGCAAATATAATCTACACCAGGAAAAGCTGTTTTTCCCTGAGCTAAGGAAGCATAACGATAACCAGGCTCCCAACTGTAAACGGTGCTCAGTGTTTTGTAAGGGCTGTGGAAAAAAGAGGTGAGGGTTTAATCCACTTTCTCCTTTGGTTGGACACAGATGTGGCTCCATTTGTAGGCAGCTTTTTATTTTTGCCTGCAATATATTGCAGGCACTCTTTGTATATATCCAGTGGCAGCAAATTTTGCTGTTCCTGCTCAGGAATACCCACTGGCTACAGAACATCTACTATGAGGTTTAACTGTGCTGCTTTGGTTTACGTGGATTTGAAGAGGCAGTAAAACAACCTTTGGCAAACAAAGGCTTCCAAATGGATGGAAGATGAGTGCATCCTTTGTTTACCAAGGGGCAAACAAAAGCAGAATTAAAATGGAGAATTTCTTGTCAAAGGCCACACCCTGCAACAGATATCCCACATGTGAAGTTTCCAGGAGACCTCTGTCCCCAGCCCATGCGAGGCAACAAGGGTTCATACAGCTGAGACCTTGTTAGCAGCAGAGCTCCCAGAAAAAACATTTGCACTGATTCACAATTCAGCACTGAGACAAATGGTGAATGAAAATGAGTATGTAGCCAAGCTGAGGCACACAGGAAAGAACACCAGCATCTGAATGAGTGCTGGATCAGAGTCATGTTAGTCCAGCACAACTGGGGAAAAAGTGTTGGTGTGAGCACTACATTTTTGCATGCTCTTGGTTCCCATGACCCAGAGTAACTGTGTTGAAACAACCACTGAATACCACTAATCACTGTGACTTACAACACTGGGAGAAAAAGAAATGAGGTAGAGTGAGCTCTGGTCTGGGTCAGAAGAGGAGCACATAGTGAAGTTTGGGGGAAATTTGATGGTCCCAAGGAAAAAAGAGAGAAAGGGGAGGGAAGTATTAAGTGCCAGCCAAATGCGTGTTGTATCTCAAAGTTCAGTTTGACATCTGTGGCAAGTTGGAGGGAATGAAATCAACTTCACGAACAAGAAAGCAAAGAAAGCAAGAGACACGGAAAATATAGTAGGTCATGGGCAAGGACAGGAACAAAAATGACTCAAAGCACACCAAAGTTCTCAAAATGCCAAATTAAAAGACCAGTAAAATTCAATTGCAGATAATAGTCTGGAAGAAAAAGAATTCAGCAAAGGAGATAGGTTTAAATCTTCCCAGAATGCGACACAACTTGTCAGAACAGAGAAGACATTAAAAAGTCCCTGGTGAAATTAATATTAGAGGGGATTATTTTACTGCAACATTCACAAAAAGACAACAAGAAAACAAACACACATTTCCCACAAGGTGCAAAGGTCAAAAGAGACATGAACAGATGAACAAGAAATCAAAACTGTTAGAGATTTGATTGTAGTGGTGGGATTGTTACCAGCATTGAGAAGTATGGCAAACTTCTAAGGAAAATTTGTCAATAAACTAATGAGTCAGAAGAGAGCAATGAAAGTAGGACACAGTGATGACCCTGACTTCGGATGTGGGGGGAAGAAATGCAAAGCACAAGGTATTTTAATCTGGGCATGAACAATGCATCATCAACTCAATACTTAGTATGGGAAGAAAAGGAAATTTTAAACAAAATTAAGAGTCAGGAAGAAAACCTGGAAAGTTTCTTCAAATTCAATGGAAACTTCAGCAGAGCCATATTATCACAGAATCGAGAATAGTTTAGGTTGGAAGGGACCTTAAAGATCATCTAGTCCAACCCCCCTGCCATAGGCAGGGACACCTTCCACGATATCAGGTTGCTCAAGGCAACCATCCAACCTGGCCTTGAACACATCCAGGGATGGGGCATCCACAGCTGCTCTGGGCAATATGTCCCAGTATCTCAACACCCTCACCACAAAAAATTTCTTTCTTATGTCCAGTCTAAATCTACCCTCTTTTAGTTTAAAACTGTCACCCTTTGTCCCGTCACTACAGGCCACAGTAAAAAGTCTTTCTTCATCTTATAAGAAAGACAGGGAGGGAAGATGGGTGCTGAATGAAGGCAACCTGATGCCAACTGGCTCTACTGCATCCCAGCTGGAAGGATGGCAGGGAATCATCAGGGTGACAGCCAGGAAAGACCATGATATAAGGGAGAAGGGTGCCCAGGAGAACCATGAATGGGTGGGAGGGATACCAGTGGCCTGAAAAGAGCATCTGTAAAGAAAGCTTGGAGAGAATGCATACGGGAGAAATGTCCTAGGAATCAAAATGTCTCAGTATGGCTCTCTGTATGTGTTGATAGGACTCTTGTGTCCAAAGCAGGTGGACAACAATATATGTCTGCAGCACGGGAACCAGCTGGGACGCAACAGGCAGGGTGCATTGCCAAGGGAAACCATTTCAGGGCATACAGAAAACCATCACAAAGACACACAGAGCAGGCAAACAGCTCTCATATGAAACTGGACACACAAACAGCCTGGAAGAAACAATCGATAAATTGGGGCAAGCGAGACCAAGATCATTACTGAGTGAAACACATAAAGACAGTCCCTAATGTTGTGAGCCATTCTGCCTGGACAGGCCCCTAAATTCACTCAAAATGTTACTGATTTCAGTGATGCTCCATATCTCTGCTGGCATCAGTCTGAAATAAGCAGGATGAGCTGGAAGATGCTTACACACTTTAGTACCTCACTTTTCCCTGCAGCAGGCCAAGATACAAAACAAGAACAGCAGCCTCTTCATGGACCCTCACTTGATATTCTGGCCAGGGTAGACATGAATGGTTGAGGATTGGGGAAATCATAATGAAAGCCCCAAAATGATCAGCAGAATTTCAGCAGTAGTTGGAGAAATTACTCACTGGTGATTCACAGATTCTATGGTCAGAAGGGGATGGTGATTATCCCCTCTGGCTTCCTGCAAAACAGACAACTAAAGCCTCACTTTGCATCAGGCTCTTCATTGCTGGCTGATCCAGAGTATGTTGTTTAGGCTGAGTTTGAAGCTTTCAGAGACAGAAATAATGCACCTGCACTAGGTGTCTGTAATGTCGACTGGTGGTCCTTTGACAATCAGTGGAGATATGGTCAATATAGTCAATGGAGCTTCAGAGCTTCATCCTAAATTAAGTGCTTGTATTTGGTTGGGTGAATCACACCCTAAATCTCATTAACTCTGATGACTAGATCCTCACCAAAAAGAATCAAGATATAAAGTTCTGAGAAGTGGATGTAGATGCATTGTAGACCAAAACTGTGTGAGATAAAATACAGCCCAAGAATCTAAAGGTCCAATGCACCCTTAAATTTGTTATGATTACCAATCTCATATATTCTGAGTTTATAGATAAATTACTATAGAAATTAGATATAATTTTTCTGTCTTTAGCTTCCAACTACTGACTTTGTAACGTCATTGCTTACTTAAATGAAGAGCTGTTCACAATCAAATTACTTTGCTGCTATACTCTTTTTTTTTTCTCTGGATCAACAGAACTCATTATGGGCTAGATCTATTATCACTGAAGATTAGATAATGATGCTGGATTAGATCAAATAGTTCCATTAACCAGGAAGGAAGTATCTAAAAGAATCTATGAACCAAATGCTCTATAAAGGGGGTTTGGTTTGCCACTTCTCTACCTTTTTATTCATCTCAAAAGAAAAAAAGAACAAAACAAAACCACTCCCAACAACCCCCCCCCCCCCCCCAAACTATTCTACTTCCAAAGCAATTATAAAAATGAATAAATTATATCTATTGATAGATAAAGCAGCAGTTACTGTCATGGGGAAGAAATGTATAAGGACTGAAGAACGTGGTAAAGGAATTTCCCCTACTTGTTTACCCTGGTGGACTTCCTCTTGGATAGCACAACAGGCATCGTGTTCATAGTGTGGTGGAGGTTGTGCCTCCAAAAATACAGTGGCCAAAGGGAACAGCCATCAGGTGTCATTTTTCTCTTAACCTCAAAAGACATTTTGCTCCTAAAGGCCAAAGATGAGCTTTAAATGAGCCAAACACATTGCATCTGGATCACAGAAGAAATTGTGAAACCTACCTGTAAAAGTTGACATTCCGTTATCATGCAAACCTACTGCATGTTTGAGAAGAAAACTGTCACTCTGAATGTTGTATTCATGCATAACTTATCTGGATAGGTGCAGCTTTCTTTTTTATTCATGCATAACCTTCCTTTTTCACTAAAACTATTTTTATTCCAATTTTTTTTCTCTTTTTTTGTTTCACAAGCAGAACCCCAAGCTAGAGGCGAAAAAAAGAAACATATGCTGCCAGAAAAGTGATAGATCATGTTTCACACTGGTGAAGGATAAAATGAGAAGCTCAGAAAACACAAGGTTAGACTTGGTGCATCTGTGCAGTTTGCTTAATAAAAACTGATGTCTGCTTTGCAGCTTCTCTCCCCCCCTTCCAGCTAGATGGAGCACAGATCAACATTTCTCAGAGCAGGATCCTGTTGTTAATGATGACTACTGAAACAGAGCATTGGCAGAGACTTCAAGAGACCATCCAGCTCAGTCCCTGGGAAGATCAGGAATACCTAAACCCTCTCTGACAAATTCTGAGAGCAAATGCCTGAAAGGTGCTTTGATGCTGTCCTGAAGGCTGTGGTAGAGCTGTGCCATGACAGCCCTACTGAACAGCAGGAGACTGGGTCGCACACACCCATTTAGTAGATGTACTTCATGACAGCCCTGAGAACTTTGAGGACTGCCTATTAC
Organism: Brachypteracias leptosomus; assembly: GCA_013401335.1. Taxonomy (NCBI): domain Eukaryota; kingdom Metazoa; phylum Chordata; class Aves; order Coraciiformes; family Brachypteraciidae; genus Brachypteracias; species Brachypteracias leptosomus. Next base: position 160,879 of record VYZX01003154.1, read on the forward strand.
AGCCTGAGGACCCCCCCTACCTCCAGCAGCTGCTCTGCTCCAGGAGCTCAAAGGGAAAGGGCAGCTGACCACATCTCCTCAGAGGGGTTTCCCAGCATGTACAAAGCAGTCCATGGGTAGAGAGGAAACACAAGCAACTTCACTGACCCTTGCAGACCCAGAGAGGGTGTACACCCAAGGAACCACTGGCTGACAGATATTTCTTTTGAGTGCTTTTGAGCTGTTTTCACAGCATTTGCTCTAGCTCCTTTGCTGCTTCAGGCCCTGGGGTGAAACTTCGTCATTATAAAATCAAAGCAAGACTCCAGCACCTTCAAAACTGTGCCCAGACGCCTGAAATGTCCCTGATGCCTCCTTTCTCTTCTCCCTGGTAAATCCCTTCTACATAAAACATCAGGTATGCCCAGGATGTCCATGTGACACTCCCAGGAAGGAGCAGGTTAACACTATTCCAGCCTTCCTTCTAGCTTAAGTCCCCATCTCCTTATCTTGAATGGGATCTGTACCATCGGGGTATGAAGAACTTCCCAGGTGTTGGGCACTTAATGCATTAAAGGATATTTTCCAATCCAAGTTGTACTGGTAGTTCTCCTAGGCTTTAATAGTCCATGCAGACAGATATCTGATGCATGTGAAAAAGAATGAATAAATAGAAAACATTAACATAGAGGTAAAGACTGGAAATTGAAATTCATCAGGAAAAAAAAAAAGGCACAAAAATCAGAAACAAAAACTTTCAGTTAATAATAATATTCTAAGAAGGCTTAATTCCATAACAAATTCACCAAAATCTCTCCCATAAGAAAAAAAACACTGATGTTTTCGCACTTCAGATCTGAATTTGACAAGCCACATTTAAACCAAACCAAACAAACCCCAAAGCTCTCCCTTCCCCAAATCCCCAAACCCTAACAAAAACAAACTCAAGGTCTAAAATCTGGACAAAATTAATTTCTTATTAATGGCTATTGACAATTTGAATAGATTTATATGTAACACCACAATGAGTTATGTCTTCCAGCCTTTTTCTTTCTTCTTTTTTTCTGAAATAATCATCAGTGCAGAGAGACGAACTCTTCTTTGCTCATGTCAGTTCTGTGTTCCTTTCTCTTGGAAAAGCAACCTATCCAACTTCCTCTGAAAGCTGCTCTCACCCACTCTTCTTTCCCATTCTTCCTCAAAACTGAACTAGTTTCTTGAACAGCAAGATTAAGAGAGCATTTCTGCAACAGGCTTCCATTAAAATATCGTTTAGATACTATCTATAAGTAATTCCTGTCCTACTTTCGTTTCAAAAATTCAAGCACCTCTACTCAAGCTCGGGCATTCTGTGAGTTACTCTTGTCTCTGAAAAATACTCTTACTCATTTACAGCTCCTCCATGTCCCAATATACTTCTTTAATTGTTGTCATCGTCTCCCTTTAGTCTACTCTAAAGTGCACCAAGAGAAACAATGCTGCAGATATGCAAGTATGGAGACTGGTTTGGGAAGCAGACAGGTATCCAATTTACATTTGAGCAGGTAGGACTACCTTTCTGTTTAGCGATATCTCAAACTTCCTAAGCAACATGGGGTCTCCCTCTGATTATAAACCAACGTTATTTTAATTCAGTTATTTGTATTCAGCTATAGCCTTTGTTCTGGGAACGCAGCCAACTGAAGCACTGAACTACTTAGTGAGTATAATTAGAAAGGTAAGCATCTCCAAAGGAATGACATCAACACACACACACAGTCATTATACAGGATCCGTGAGGAGAAAGTTGAGGAGTGAAGGGCTTGGACACACACAATAAAACCCCCACAGCCTAAGTGATCTGTCTCTACAAAACTGACATCTCTGTCAAGTGAACTCCATTCCCCTGATAATTTGGAGAAATGTTTGTTTGTGGAGTGGGTGGGTTGGACTCATGACCTGTTTGCTGAAGCAACAAAAGCTCTTGAAAGAGTCTTCCTAAGATCTGACAGGCTTTGGCCTTCAGCAAACAACATGTTCAAAATAAGCAAATAATGAGCAACCTTCATCGATGAACTGCCAGCACAGAATGCCTTCAGATCTTGCAGAGTAGTTCTTGCTTGGCTGTCCTTCAGGCTTTTTCTCATGGCCCCAAACAATCATGTGGCTTCTTTGCTCTCCAGCTTTCCTTTCAGCATTTGAGTCATTACTACATTTAACATTCAGTGAAGCTTCATAAAGAAACTATCTTATCTCTGGCCAGGCTATTCCAGGTATTTACGTGCTACCTGGATCATGAGAAAATCAATAGGAACCATGTATCTAAATGGATATGGACCACTTTTCCTCCTGAAATGCCCATTCATCTCCTGTCCCTCTAGTAGAGTAAAAGGACTACTTTTCTACTAGTAATATGACACAGCCTTCCTGCTTACCCAAAACCAAAGTTTTCTGTGAGGAGCAGAGGTTTTTCACTTAACTGGAAGAGGCTGCGGTGAGTAAAACTGGGAAAATATGGTCAAAGTTACAAGTGGCTGCAACCACTCAGTTGCTCTGGATGGTCTACATAAATGGGCTTACTGAGATGGGTCTTTTGGAGCAGCTGTTAGGCTCTACCTGAGCACACTGGTCTCATCCCTAAAAGATCAGACTGCTATCCACAGAACTACCTGCCAATTACCAAGAAGAAATCCAGTTAAAGTCTGATTCAGAACCCACTGGAGGCTCTGCAAAGATTTCCACTTGCTTAAACTTGTCATTAACTCCTAACTAATCTCTTGCTGCCCATCTTAGTGGGGAAGCCAAGCAGTGACCAAGCAGGGTGTACAAACAAAAGCTCTTCTCCCACCAAAAGTCAGGGTTGAAACCTGCTGGGCAAGGATTACAATATGAAGGCATTCACATTATTGTTTTCCACTGTTCAGTGTAAAAGTGACCCAAAAGTGTAGTCTCCAGGCTCTATCAGTGCAAAACACACATCCCCTCATGAAGTTCTGCAACCCCCTCGGGTCTGCCCTTGTTTTTAGAGCTGGGAGAAGCCATTTCACAGTGCATGCATTAAACCCTTCTCCTCTCACAGCAGTAAAATGTGTGCACTCCAGAGAGGAAATCTGGGAACCAGCCCTTGTTCTCATTTGAAATCTCATATCTGACTTTACAACCAGGAGGCCCCAGCATCCTAGAAAGTAAACAGGACGAGGGGACATAACCTGAGGCCAGGCTAAAGCCACTAATTTTTGCCAGCCCAGCCTTGCTGGGTTTGGACTGACATAGCCATGCTAACATCAACAGAATGTTCCATTAAAACAGTGTACTTGTTAGCAGAATTAATTTTGGACAGAAATTAGAGGGCTAAATCACCAGCCAAAGCAGAGCTCCACCAGGATAAACTGTTCCCAGTAGGAGAGCTCTGTGACTAGTACCCAACCTCGTAACAACTTCCAGCACAGACCTGGTCTGAGTGTTTCAGAGCATTCCAGGTGTTGACTTCACCTGCACTGAGGGTTTGTTTTCCCTGGCTTGGAGCTCACTCCCTAGAACTATCTCTGCTCTTAAGCCACTGCCTGTGTCATGGCATCCCAGTTGCTTTTCTTGTTCGCTTTCACCACCATCCATAGATAGTTTTGCACAAACTGAAATTCCTCCACCCCATACCTAGTTTTAGGTTGTATTTTGGCTGATACTCATGACAGCCCATTACCTTGAGCCTGAAATGAAGCATTAAAGTTGGGCCAAACTCCAGCAAGCCCAAAGCAGCCTCATTCAGTGTGGTGACCTTTCCACAGCTTGCTAAGGACCAGAGCCAGGAATGACTCCTTCAGCTTCACAACCATCACTACAGTCAAGCCATTCCTCAACAACCATGCACCAAAACATTCAAAGCAAAATCAATCAAATATCCAACTCCAAGAGGGAGATTTCACTCACTGTTGACTTGGAACAAATATTTCCAATTGCATACAGTATTTACATCTGTAACACAAGACACTGGAAAAGGCAGTTTGTTATGTCAGTCTTCAGGCTAACATTTTAGTCACTTAACCGTCCCTTTGTCCTTCGGTTGGAAGGGGAAGTCTCCACTTCCTGGCCTGGTATTTCTGCACATTTCTACTTTCTGCTTCATTTTTTATTCCAGAGAGGGCTGTTTTTAAGCTGTGGACTAAATGACCTTTCAATATCTGTCTACAAAGAGATTTGAGAAGTTTCTGGCTGAAAGTGACAGTGTGTATCTGCCATCGCTACCCATGCTCTGAGTTAAGTCAGGATTAAAATTTATTACTTAGATTAAAAAAGAAAAAAAAAAAAAAAGAGGAAAAAAATCATGACTGTACTTAAACTGCATCTAGAGATCATGTTTAGATTATACAGAACAGTACATCTGAACTCACTGTACCTTCGTCACGCTGTGGCATTGCCATTCTGTGTGATCCACCACGTCTTCCTGGTTAACTGCAATTTTCCATGGTATTTTTCTACTTATGGAGATGCTTTTTCTTGAGCTAAGGTGAGGTTATTATCTCTTTCAGTAAATCAGTTTAGATCAAAGAACACAGTTTGTGTTGGCCTCCTTATGCAGACGACAACTCCCTGGTGTAAAGCAAGTCATAAAGCTGCAGGTCCCAATAACTTGTTCACATTTTTGGCCTTATCTGTGCTGCCTACAAATTTTTCACACAGGGTTTAATTAAGGCACATTGGTCATCTTCTGAAAGCTAACAACAGGGCAATACAACGCTAATACAATAGTTCTTCTCAAATATGTGACAGAGCTGTAGTTAAAACTGTGACTGGCTAGAACCTTGCTTTCTATGGGACCTCATGGGTTCTTGCTGCTCATTTCATTTCTGCTTTGGAAAAGCTCATTTTCTGAGCAATGAAGATACGGCCTTAACTTTTTTTTTTCCAATAACTAAGTACAAAGGTGGCAAAACGTGAATGTACAGTGCAGGCACTGTAGTAGTCTACAGCATTAGTTTTATATGTGATATAGGGTGATGCTAAGGCGCTAAACCAGCCGTAGATGATGCAGCACCCCCACTGGTGGGCAGATGGGTTCTGGTCTGAGCCACTACAATTGCTCTGTCTCAAATCTGGCTCTGGTTTTGCCCCTAATTAACAACTGACTGTAAAAATTCATAAAGCTGGAGCGTAACAATTTCTACTACACTTCTTGGAGAGGCAACCTTAATAAATAAAAAGTTTATCAACAACATTTTTTTCTTGATGGGAGGAATGACCAGAGAGAAAATAGTAATTGCTTGGCTATCACTGAAATCTTCTAGATTTCATCAGGATTTAGGCTGCTGATGATCAATTTGACACTGAGCACTGTGTACAATTGAGAGTGTAAGTAGATGCATACACAATAGTTTTATAAGACTATTGGGACATCTGACTGTGGTGGTTTGTTAAATGCCACTAAAATTTTCTGAAATGCTCAAGTAGAGTAAACCCATTGGCTGCCAGGACCTTCAGCACACATTGTGTCCTGTACAGAAGTTACACAAGGCAAAAGAGTCATTTCTTCATGACAGGGCTCTTCCTGAAGAGTAGGCAAGAAAAGCAAGTCTGTGAATAGGAAAAGACACCCCAGACACACAGTTCAAAAGAAGGAAGGGCTGAAACATGGAAAAGTCCCCAAGCAGAAAAACACAGACTTGAACTTGTGAAGGAAGAGTACTCAGCACCAAAGGAAGTTTGGGAGGTAGAGAGGAACCAGATGACTCAGTTGCTTAGTGGAAGACAGTCTGTGAGACCAGACAGGAAAGAAAAAAAGTCTGCTTGTTGAAGAGAGAGGATTTGGGTCAGACTCCATATGTAGGAAAATAGGATGTTTTCCTTAGAGGGCTCTATCTCCTAAATTTCAAGGAAAAAAATGGAAATAAATATATACAAAGCATTGGAAAATATGAAAAGTTCATGCTAATTTCTGCATGGCATGTGGGAAATAAAATGCGCAGCTTGAAGCAAGACCATTTTATTACCTAAAGGACCAACTTCAATATCTGTTGCCATCTTAGGGTGTTCCTTCAAGTGCTAACTACTGGATGAAGACCAGAGGATGGAAGAACAGAAGTTTGTACGTAGACAAGACATGAAATGGCATAGGAAAGAGATAAACCAGTTCATTTAGATAAAATAAACCCAAACTCAGTTATTTAAAAGAGAAAAGGCTCTTTAGCTACCTGAAATGCATGTTTCCAACCTCAGCCTCTGGCTTCTTCTAAAAAGGGTATTCTGTCGATTTTCTGAAAGTGACTGTCTTAGAAAGAGCCCTTAGAATGAGCAATGGCTTGCTATGTCAAATGTGTAACACTCACTAGCTTATAAATATGCAAAACTAATATAACACAGGCATGGTGCTCTGTTGCTGTCTGAAAACCTAGCTGTACTCAAGGGTGATTCAATCTGCGTTCATTGCTTCTGCAGCAACAATCCATTTGTCGGATGTTTTCCATGTTCATGATAACCTCTGAGAAATCTAAAATGAATTGCCATCAAACAGAGATGATTTCTTGGGAAGGTTTGCCAGTTTAGCTATAATTATGTAAGCAAAGCAGAATCTTTGACCCTCCAAGAATCAATACAGCTATGCTAGTGCAAAATTATTTATAACAGTTCCGTTTAGGCCGTGTCTACAATGTAGACTTCAAGAAGCATCGGTCATGGGTGTGTTAGGCTGTGATGTGTGACAGACATAACCAAGCTGGCAAGAGTACCCACCCTAAACTGATTTCCAAATGGCTGTGCTTTAACCTGCTCATAATACTCCACTGAGCTACACAGGCAAAAGAGGAGTTTTGCCCATATAACCTGCACCCCCTTTTCTACGTCAGAAATATGCTCCTTGAAAAGACTTGACCTTATTCTGGTGCAAAACATTTTTTTACCAGTATAGATCTCATTTGTGTTGACAGAAATCCTTGATACAAGATGGGGGAGGCATGTCCTTTTCGATTCTCCATGTGCAGGGTGATGACTTGTGTCTTCAGCTCCCTCCCTCCACACTCTCAGGTCATCTAAATATCAGCTCAGTGGGCAGGCTCAATACCTTCAACCAGGGGTGAGTGCCAAGCAGGGCATCCCCCAAGACATCTCTCAATACTCCACTGGCATTTCTGAGTTTGCATAAAGTAGGGTCCACCAGGATAGACAGAACAGCCTCAACTCTGTGTCTATATTTTGGCTAATTTTAGAAAAAATAATTTTGTCTGAGAGGTCAGTAAATACCAGCAGGAAACCATGACAAATACCTTAGAAAAGTAATCTGTTCTACAGACACAACTGATCTGGAAGGATATCTGTCCAGTCCTCATTGTGTTTTCCTCTCTCTTTCCATTTCAGGCCAATACATTGTCATTGCTGGTGTTCTCTTTTAGCCTTCTTTCCCAAGAAAGAAAGGCACTGTCTGACCTTGAAGATGTCCAAATCCATCTGAATGAGATCCCAAGGAACCTGATCTAACTCCAGAGTTAGTCCTGTTCTGATGCTGATTTAGACACTTCAAGGGGACCCTTCCCACCTAAATCATCCAATGATTCAGCTATCATTAGACACCAGAGAAACCACACAAAAATTCAACCTCAAATCTATAGGAAATGAAACTTCCTTGGCTTTGTTACTCATGGAACTATCCGAGCTTTTCAGTAGTGGTTTTCTCTTGGTTTGCCTTTATTAGGAGGAAGTTGTATTAAAGCAGTAGTGTGGAAAATAAAGAATGTGTTCAGTTTTTCCTTCAACAGACAGAAAAGAAAAAGGCATCTTTAATCATAGTGAAAACCTGCTGCTTAAAACATGAAAGGAATTTTGCTGTACAGCTTTGAGTCCTGGAGACAACAGGTAAGCCTGTGGAAAAATAGGTGTGTGCCTTCCTTTCCAGTGCAGGAAAGGAAACACCGTAACAGCAAGGTAGCAGACATTGCTAGTGCTCTATGCCCAGAATGGTTTTTTTTCTCTCTGTCTCATCAGATAGGCCCATTGTTTCAGTCTTCCCTCTGAAATCACTGTCCTTACCTTTGGGTGATCTGGAGTGTGATGCGTACCTGGCTCTAGACAAACTGTATGACACTGTTTTTTCCCCAGAAGAAAAAGTTGTGGAACAGAAACATTAAGCAAAACCCCTGAATTTACTTTCCCCAGATAGATCTTGATGTAGAGTAGATTGTCAGACCCCAACCCATGAGGGCAGAGAATAGAAGTGGGGCAACCCCATAGCCTTCTCTTGGCACTTCCAAGAGAAAACAATTGCACTCAGCAGCTCATGGGCTCTCATGGAGGATCCAAAATCGCATTAATCTAGAAAGAACAGGGTACAGTTAGTGTCCATTCTAGGAGGCTAACCAGATAAAGCCCTGAGGAGCCCAATCTTGGAGCTTCCCTGCTTTGAGCAAGAGTCTGGACCAGAGACTTCCCGAGGTCCCTTCCAACCCTGTTCATCTTATGATCATACAGATATTTACTCAAGAGCTTTAGCGCTCTAGTCAATATAGTTGTCTTGCACTTCTCCATTCCTCTACATTCACCAGCCTCAAAAGGAAACATAAATTAAAATTTCAACCAAAGGTGTTTTGGGCGTGTTTTTTTTTTAACGAGCAAAAGATATAAATTGGGATTGGTAACTCCTTTTTTACAAGTTTCTATTTAACCCACTGAATCACTTTAGTTTAAAAAATGACAATTTTATTTAGGGATTTTTATTCAGAAAACATATCATCTTTAGCCAGAATTTTTAACAGCCTTTAATTATTTTTAATTGAGAATGTTTCAAAATTGCTTTGTTTCATTTGTTTGGACGTAACAAGATGTTATTAGCCCTCTCCCAAAGTTTGTTTATATAAATACAAGGACTGCAGTCTTGACTTTTTAAGGTGTCTATTGGGGCTGCTCATTAGCTCAAGTATGGATTAACATAATTTTGTCAGTGTGAAACAAATGTTGGTCGCAGACTTTGAAAGAGCATTCAAACTAAGAAGTGGTTCCTCCTGTGCCCTGAGCAACTTGTGCTTTCCTATGTCTCCAGACAATTTCCAGATCATCTCTCCACCTTGGCCATTACACCAGAGCAATGCTCCTAGGGCTGCCGTGTCTTCCTAGTTTTCTGACAAAGCTTCCCTAAGTAATTTATCTGGAGCAAACAGTACCTGCTATGGCTCCAGATTTGCTCTCCCAGAAAGCTAGCAGTGCTTCCTTTACCTCCCCAGAGAAAGTAGCACTTGTCAGTCTGGAAAAGTGAAAGCCCGAGTGTCCCTGGGATAGGAAGACCAAAGAAAGTCTGTGTTGTTAGCTAAGACTGGAACTTATGTAAAGAAAGTCAATTTTCATGCATTGAATAGTTGTTTCCATTAGGTGAGAGACTGATCACAGCTCCACAGCTTGCAAGGGACAACAACTCCTAGGCAAGACACCTGACTCCTTAAAATTTTGCTGAAAAAGCCACACATTGAAACCCAGTCAGTTGGTGTGCCTTCCCACCTAGAAAATAAACGTGAGCAATCTTTTATAATTATAATAATTAGCATTTGTAGTATGACGATGCTTTGATGCAACTCATTTTATGTGGCTTTTTATCATTGTTCTTTAATTAAAAGATCTTCAGCTATTGAGATCAGCACGAGTGCGTCACACCATGATGAGTGAGAAAGCAACTTTACCCCAGATCCTAAAAATAAGGGTTATTCAGAATTTGGATACCTCTGAAGCTGTCAGTGTCTGTAGCTGAGGGTTTGGTTCACACTTGTGCCTCTACGTCCTGGCCCATGCTTGTCAGATAAGGAAAAGGAGCAAAGCCAGTAAGTTTCCTAAAGCCACAGCTGGAGCTGGGATCTGCCATGCTGGGTCTCGGTGCTTTGTCAGATCCAACATGCTGTGCACCTTGCCTACGGTAAAAGTTGCAGATGTGAAAAACAGACTATGAACCAAGCCAGAAATGTGTTTGTTTCTTTTTTTTTCCTTAACCTGTTTAAAAGAGAATCCATTAAAGGAATCTCTAGGTGTATTCCCAAATGTACAGGTTTTACAGCAGCTTGGAAGTATGGCCATGGGACTGAAGCTTGCAACAAGCGTTTGAAGGTGTTTTAACATTCATTCCATCTTTGTTCTGATTTAATTAGTAAACATCTTCAAAGGGAACTGGCTGACTGCTCAGGCAAAGGGCACAAGCCATCCAGCACCGCAACAAGAGAACAAATGTTTAAAGGAAGATATTTGGAACATAAAAGAGCCTGGGGTTTGTCCATGCAAAAATAAGAAACAAAACCTTTCTGTGACTCACAACTTTAGCCAAAGACAAGGCAAAGTTGTGCTTATTCTGAAGCCTCCTATGGAAATAGAGTGTTCATTTACAAAGAACTGTGTCTACAAGCAGGTTTGTGCTGAAACGCCCTTGGGATTCACAACGACATTAGCTGCATAATACTGTTTTCCATGTAAACAGGTTTTTTGTCACCAGTTATCATAACAATCTAAGAAATATTGACCTATTGGAAAATCGTGCCCCCGAGGCTCACAGTAAGCAGTGAGCTGTTTCCAGGCTTCTACAGACTATTTCTGAGCACATCTCAGCATTAGGCTGGCTGGAGAAAGCCATGACTAAGAGACCTCTTGAAACCTTGTTTCTAAACAGACAGAAATATCTGCTTACAGGCGGGCAGTGTCAGGCTTTGATCTTTGAAGTTAAATAACAGTCTGCTCTCCTTCTCAGCGCCTAGATGTCCTGAGAAGTCTGGTTTGCAGGATTGGTGACCAGATCCCAGATGCTTGTGGAGAGAGGTGGAAGTCAGGAACACCATGCTGTTGGTGGCCTTTCCTGGCAGAACCACAGGGTGCATCTCCTGCTCTGAGCTGGCATGGGGCACCGGCAAAGAAGCTGCTGTGGGGCAAGGATGGAGAGGGGCATCTGGGCTATGAAATGGAGGGGCAGGAAGGCAAGCATCTACTCTGCACTGCTCTGACAGTGCTGGAGAGGGACTCGGTGATAAATTCTTAAACTATCCCAGAAACCTTCGCAGAAGTCTTTTCATCACCACACCAAAAGAGATCAAAGGACACTGCCCAAAGAATCATTGCCAAAATGAGGTAAAGCCTTTCCCCCAAATGCTATAGTTTGACAAAACATATGAGGAAAAAATACTGGAGTGGAGAGAAAAAGAAGGGCTGTTATTACGTTGTCTGACTGTCATGGTGAATTTTCTGGATGACCACAAACTTTCCCTGGGCTTTTAAAACCTTTCAGTGCAATCTGGATTCACTCTGCAATTTGTATTCTATAATCCTTCCTCTTTGCCACCTGTCAATCACTTCTGCTTTGAACGTGAGTTCTTTTTGGCAAAGACACTTTTACTGCGTGGAAAAGTGCCGACTGCCACCACAGAGCTACTGCCCCAGCTGGAATATCTATATACCCTTGAAACACAGTTTTAAAAATCAATGGGTTTGTAAATCCTGTAAAAATAATATTTAAGGAACCACAAGACATTTTAGGACTCTTACATACTGATGACTCAAGAATTAATCATTGCTGATGAATTTTAGAAGACAAAATAACAGAGTCATAAAAATCCAAAGACTCTGTACTGTAAAATTATTATTATGTAGCCTTATTTTATAATCATATTAACATAGAGCAAACAATCTGTATAGAATTTGAGAACAGGGCTCACTTCTGTAATTCAGTAACATGAGTGAGAGCCAGTCGGGAATATTTGTGTCTTAAAATGAAATGGAACAAATAGTTGTAGGGGATTCTTCAATACCTCGTCCACTGAGATAGACCCACAGCAAAATAAAAAAATTCAAATACTAGAAATATGACAAAACATGGGGAATTTTGTTTTGGTAGGCTGTGTTCTTTTAGTGGAACTTTCACATGATTAAAGGAAAAACAGAACAGTTGCAAATGTTTCCATAGGAAGTACTTATCATTTCCCAAACAGCTCTCATCTTCTTTCTCCTGATTCATACTTCAAATTGAAGCTGACTAAACTCTGGATCCTAAAATGGTACCTAAGCAATGTGAAAAAAAAAAGGAATAATAAAATAGTGCTCGGTGGACTACATATAACACTCTGTGACTTACCAGCTGATACTCGTCCTGTTATTACTTCTCTGCTGTGGTTAAGCAGATGACCTCAGGACAGCAGGGAATTCACTAAAATAATCCCTTCCTCTCCAAGAGTTAAAAACCCACTTCTTGAACATATGAACCAGAAACAAAATCAACCTTTGCAGCCTTCTCTTTGCCATAAAAGGACTCTCTCTGCAGCCACCAGAGTCCATTAGCTGGGAAAGCAGGCAGGTGTAAAAGAAGTTCATGTTTAACCTCACTGGGTTTGAAAGCCAGCCTGAAGTTTATCAGCTCATGAGCCCGTGAAGGGAGGAGGAAAGGCAGAGAATGGGATTTAGTCAAAGACTTACTCAGAGTTAACACAGGCCACTGGCGCTAATAAACAAACATTGCCAGACATCAAAAGGAAGTAAGTAAATCTGGAAAGGTTTAGTCCAAACAATGGAAGGGCAAGCTAAGCCTGTTGCAGGGTGGGCAGTGGGGCGGGTGACTTTGAGATGTTAACCCTTGCCTAGGCCACAGCGGCATCATAAAGGGAAGGCTGGACCCCAAATTTGTTCTAGCCAATCAAGAAATAGTTCACCCCAAACTGAAAAAAACCCCTGTAGTCTGAATTTCAGATTTCTTTGGTTTTCCATCTTAAATTAATTGGCTCATGTAAGCTCAGGAGTCAGCCTGGTGGAGCCAAGATACTAAACTAGTGATCTGCCAAAAGGTTTGCAAAGATTGATGAACCAAACCTGATTTCCAGCATTAAAACCTGGCAAATTCCATACAGCACCCAGACAAGCGATGGGTGATGGCCTTACAGCAGAAAACATGGCTGCCCAGCACACCAGGGCAGAAAGGCTTTCTCTATTTTGGAGACAATCTCCATTGCCACTTGGCAGTGTGACTGCAGCATATGGAGCTTGAGGATGCAGAAGCCGTGAAGATGTAGCAGCCCTGCCGTTTGCAAGCATGTCCCCAAGGTCTACAACAGCTTTTTGAGGACCACACAGACTAGTGCAGGTCCCAAGCCTCTCTCGTTTAAAGTGCATCTCTTTACCCTAGGTGGTAGTGTCTCTACCCAAGGTGGGGCTGATTCAGCACAACCAAATCACACACGTACACACACAATTCAGCGGAGGGGCAAAAGTGTCACTGGATCACCCAGCACTTCCTGATCTGCATAACTCCCTTTGTCTTTTTTTCTTCTTTCGGTTTCTATTCGAGTATCAGTTTTGCTCTGCCCATAGCGTAGCGTCTTGTGAGCACAGCTCCGATGGCAGCTTCATGGAGGACATATGTAAACCCACCCTCAGAAAAAGACTCTTCCAGAAGGGAAAGGCTTTGAGGAAGCAGCCAGGAGCTGGAAGAAAGGAAATCTCTTCAGGTGACAGCAATCAAAGAGTTTGGAGTCTCAGAACTATGGGTGGTCTCTGACCCATTCATGCTCAGCAGAGTCTCCTGAACCAGCAGAGTTCAAGATGGGCTCCACCAGGCTCGGCCAAGGATCCCCTTCCAGGACTGGGGAGCAGGAGCTGCCACCTTTCATGGGATGCCCTAAGACTGTCCATCTTCCTGCAGAGCCAAACCTCCAGCAAAGCTGGGAGATGCTGCCTTCCATCAAGGTACAATCTCACCTTTTTTGGAGGCATCATCCCCTGCTGAGGGAGAACAAGAGGCACTGGGGTGAGTAGATCATTAGTTGCAGAGATCAGAGCCTCATCAGAGGTGGATGTCTCATGGGCTCCTTTTGTGCATCTCCTCAAAGACTTCTTCACATCACCTTGTCCCTGAAAGAAAGAGCCACGTGGTGACAACTCCATTGTAAGAAATGGAAACTTGCCCCTCAGCTCTGTACTTCTGAGTGGGCAGATGACGAGATGAACCAGAGGCATGTCTCCCTTTGCCCAGGAAGAGTAAAGGAAAGGGAGAATCCAGAGCTCCTTTCTAGCAGCTGGATGCCTTCAATCCCTTCCTCCCAAAGGGCGTTCCTCTGGCTGGAGGCACAGGCATTGCTTCCTGCAGGCTGCCTGCAACTTATCCCTCAGGAAAGGGCAAGTGTGTGAAAGGGAGAACAGAGGAGAGAGCTTGAAAGATCCAGAGAGGACAAACAGAGGCACCAAGCAGGACAGAGAGCCAGATGTAATCTGGTAGGTTTTGCTGATCCCCATGGCATTGTATCTTCAGTGCTAAGGGCACCTCTCCTGTAGCTCCCTCTGCCCTTTTGCCTGAGCAACAAGGACAGCCAAGCCCGCAGTGTCCTGCTCCCAAAGGCAGGTGATACATTAAAAACAACAACAACAACAAAAGGCCCCATAGAAGCCATGATCTACACAGAGGTTTAAATAACATCATGCATAATACATTGCAAACTCCCACCTTTGAGTGAGGGAGAGATGGCTGAAAAGGAGTGTCAACTGAGCCCAAAACAAAGCAAGGCTTTTCCCACATGGCAAGGGCTGGCAAATCTGTAAGAGCCTGCAATCTGCTGTAGCACAGGTTGTTTGAAGGCCAGGATGAAGAATAACAAGCCAAAAAGGTCCCAGCGCCTGAGGATTATTAACATTTTATTCTTTCCTTTTTTTAATGATTTTGTTTTTGTTATTCCTGCTTAGTCAAAGCTCAGTTTGGCACCTCACAAACTCCCATCTGCTGCCGGGAGTGCAGACATGGACCACACAACACAAAGCAACCAGCGAGCGCTGAGACACAGCTCTGGGTGTCTCCAGTCCCGCTCCCTTCCCATGCTCGGCACCTCCTGACTCCCTTTCCATCAACTGGGAAGCCTTGTCAGGTGCCATGTCACATCGGATCTCTTCAGATCATGGCGTGCTGCCCTCCTTTGTCAGGCAAGGTAACGCAAGGACGGGATGATGTGCAACGGGTCCATGTTTCTTTCATCAGGATCGTGTACCTGCTGTCACTTTGGATAAGGACTATCTATTTCAAGAAGAAACAACAGGGCCAAGTTTCTCCAAAAGGTCATGAGAATTATGTGGAATCTCCAAGTGTGTCTATTCAGACCTGTATCCTCTATCATAGCATGGCCAGATTCATTATTTCAAGATCACATCAGGTACACAAGCATCTAAAGCATCCACAAGAAGCCCAAAGAACCAAAGCACATATTTAACTTTCAGCTAAAGGATTCCTCTAGACTTCAGTTTTATTACCCCTCTGTGCTTTAAGCTAGGCACATGTCTTTTGTGGATCCTAACAGCATCAATAATTTACATTGTGGAAGCAGCCAGAGGCTCCATTTAAGTTGAGACTGTTGTACAAACAAAATAATTGACAGTCCCTGCCCTAAAAATCTTTCAGACTGGAAAGTGAATCTGCAATTCCCTTTGTAGCTTGCTCTTCCCTGATGTATTTTTCCCTCATAGTTAATCCAACTTAAACACTTCTGTGCAGCAACATGAGCATGTTATTTTTAAATTCAGCTTTTATTGACTAATGAGAAAAATTGACCCTTGTCTTTATTGTTAGAGAAGGGCAGAGGTAGCCAGGCTCAAATGCTGAAAGATTTACTGTAGAGCAACCAGTTCTGCTGAGGCACTAAGATATGAGCCATGAATTAAGATGCTTCTGAAATACTTCTGTGAGGTTCCAGCACTAGCACAGGCTTCTTGTCAGATCAGCTGATAGTCAAGACAATAAAAATGCACTCTCCAGATTAACTCTTCCCCCAGGAGTTTGGGCTTAAATCACCCAGGATGGCTATGTAGGAATTGATACCAGTCCTCTTGCAATCTGGACCAGATGCAAAGCAAAATAAGAAACAGAACCAAGCAGCAGGGTCTCCATTTTCTTGATTGATACAGTCTTGTGTATTCAATGTATTTTTGCAGTTCTAATCCCATACCGAGTGGGGTCCTGGAGACAGAGCATGTCTGATGATCAGGTGCCTCGCTGCAGAGTCTGATTATTTCTGTGTGTAATTGTCATGAGCTGTCCTTGCTCACTCCTATTCCTGTCGGCCCTTCTTCTGCAAAAATACTGATTCTTATTTTCCACAACTGCTGTGGTCTCCCCTTCAGACTGTCACTTGTCCTCTTCTAAAACATGAAGCCTCAAACTGAACCCCGTGGTCCAGCCACTGCTGAGGAAAGCAGAAAATTGAGTGTCTGGGTACTTTTTGATTTGGTTTTTGAACTACACCTCACACTGCCTGCAGCCCAGTAGAGCAGATTCCTTTAGCACCATGTTGCCCCACTGACTCATAGTCAATTTGACATCCTCTAAAATCCCCCAATCCTATTTCATGATAGGAAAATACTGGTTAGAAAACAGCGAGTTTCCTCTTTTCTGGGAGAGTGACAGAACTATTTAAAGGTTTTTACAGTAGCTATGCTTTTTTTATAACATCCTTAGTATGCGCAAAGTTTACCACATCCAATATTCTTAATTAATATCTCTGTAGCCACAATTTAAGAAGAGCTAACAGAGTGAGCCAAAGTAAAACAATAAATAAACAAGCATTTTTACTGTATTTCAGGTTTTCTATGGAAAAGGATCCACAGCTTTGTTGCAGATTCCTCATCATTCCCCTGTGTTAGATCCAGTGCTCTCCAGGTGGACACAGATGTCATCCTCAAAAGCTAACATTCCACTCTGCATAAGATGATGAAAAGAAGTCCTTGTTCTTATTATATGTAAGCACTTCAGTAGCATTTGGAGGCTTCAGTCAGGGCCTTCAAGAGCTAGACACAGCTCACATGTAACTCCTCTGACAAGCCTTGAAGGGGTCAAGTTTAGTCTCCAAAGGCCCCTTCTGAAGAACAGCAGTAAAATCAGTACCAATCCCAGCTCAGAAGCCTAGGAGGACAGCTGAGATTTTCTTTGGCACAAGCAATATTAATTCTAATATGTACTAAATTAAAGACATGAAAACCTTTCTTTAGGGAAAGGAGAGAAACAACACACAGACATACTCCCCACCACACCACACTACCTCAAACCTGCTACCCGCCCAGTAGAGTTGCCCTTATTGAATTTTTTTCAGCTCAAGCTTTCACAGCTTTCCTCTTCTGGCATAGACTTCTGAGTGCCCAGGGCTCTCAAGAAGCCCCATCTGATCCTTGGACCAGAACTACCCTTCATGCATGACCCATCTGGCACCCAGAGGTACAGCTTGGAGAACAGTTAAGCTGTTTTAACTTGCCCTGTTTCACTCATGTGCTCCATCAGTTGTTGAACCTATCCACCTGGAGTGACTGGTGATAGATGTCACTTTTGCCAGCCACCCTTGGCCAGTGGCTCTCAGAAGCTGTCCTCTTTGGCAGCTGTGCCTGTGATGCTTTGCTCCAAACTCGGGGTACAATGTCACATGCAGTCCATACATAAACCCTAACACAGAGGATGCACCATGGAGCTTGCTTTTCAGTCCCTCCATGATCCCTCTATGTTTCCCTGTTCCACCATGAAGCCATCAAGACTCTCTGTCCTTGGGCTCTTCCATCTCTCTGGGTTTTCTTAAGATCAGCTGCTCTTTTAATTTAGACCTCCAACCAGTAGACCAGAAATAAGAAAAACTTCTATTTCCATAAAAGATATCTCCTCAGTGATAAGGGTATTAATAATAATAAAAAATACATTCATTGCTGGTTCTGGGGTAAGATTTGAAGCCCATTTCCTTAGTTCCCACAGATATTTGCCAGTACTGATTGAGACTCCTGTCCCATTTCACCATATTGGCATATATTAAATGGCAAAAGCTGACTAGTTTCAAAGGTCTTTTCTTATAGAAAGCATAATTAAAGTAGGGATGTAAGAAGCTGGTCCAGTGGAATTTGTCTTTGGGGCAGAGGAAGCAACCTGCATTAAAAAATTGCTTTGTCTTCTGTTTTTATCTTGAATTGTATTTAATGAAAAAATCACAGAACCATAGAATCATAAAAATGTTTTGGGTTGGAAGGGACCTTTAAAGATCATCTATTTCAACCACACTGCAGTGAGCAGGGACATCTGCAACTAGATCAGATTGCTCAGAGCCTCATCCAACCTGACCTTGAATGCTTTCCAGGGATGGGGCATCTACTAGAAGTCATGATATATCCTGGAGAAAATCCTTTCTTTATTATCCCTTTCTTTGGGATGAGCAACCCTCTGACAGATCTGTTTCAAGCAGAGCATTCAGGTGCTACACTGAGATTATTTCATTTCTGCCTTCCTGAGATCAGCTTTCTAAGAATAAGTTATACACGTGCCTTCTGATTTCTGAGAGGGGCGCAAGTGAGGGAGATGATCAAAGCCAGCCGACAGCATTAGAAAGACTCCTCTCAAACTGAAAGGGGTTTGGATCAGACCCAAAACCACTTCGTCTGAAGAAAAAGAGGAGGAGCAGAATTTGAGTATTCCCCAAATGTCAGAGACATAAGCAAAGCTGCGTGTAATGGAAATAAGGAAAGGCTGGGTGGTAAAGATAGGGCAGCAGTTTCCTTACAAGCTTTTCTTTGTTCCTATGATTTAGGACAAGCCAGTTTCTGACAGATTAGGCAAGTATCCATTTTCCTTCCAGAAGAAGCTGTGGTGAGCATCAGTAAACGCTGAATATACCACAGTGCAGAACAAGTCTGCTGTTTGAGGTAACAGCCTTCAGCAAGGAGACCAGCCAGCTGGTCTGAACAAGAGGTAGGCACACAGGCAGCGCACTGCCAGGCACGCAGCTGTATTTGCAGTACACAGTTACATGCTCTACCAAACAAGAGGTACAATGAAACTTCTCTCACTCAAATGCTGATCAAAGAGTACTGAGATATTCTAGGCCAAGGTAATGATAATCCAGCAACATATTCCCACTGTTACTACAGAAGCAAAAACCCTAACACAATCCAAAGGTGACATTATTGCTGGTGTTCTACAGCCCAACCTGCACAGACCCTTAAAAAATCCAATAGCTCTTTTATAAGACTGAACCCAAAGTTATGATAAAATTCCACTATTTTATAATTATGTGCTGCCCACCTACATCTTCTCTACTGCAATCTCCTGCTAAAATCAAGACAGATTTCATCCTTGGTGGTGGTCGCATTTGAGTAGAAGGAAAGAATGAATCAATTACTGTTTATAAAATGCTTTTGACTCCTAAAAGACTAAGTTCCTCTATAAACATACCACACTACCATAAGCGTTCCACTGGGCTCCAATGATTGATGAACTTTTGGTCCAGAAATGCCATTATGATCAATTAAGGCAGGCCAGAGAATTTCCTGCAGCAGGTCTTATAATCAGATTAAAACATGCAGTTATAGCTTAGAATCACAGAATCATTTCATTTGGATAAAACCTTTAAGATCATCAAATCCAACTGTTAACCCAGCACTGCTAAGTCCACCACTAAGTAATGTCCCTCATTGCCACATCCACACATCTTTTAAATACCTCCAGGGATGGTGACTCCACCACTTCCCTGGGCAGCCTGTTCCAGTGCCTGACAACCCTTTTGATGAAGAATTTTTTTCCTAATATTCAATCTAGACCTCCCCAGCACAACTTGAGGCCTTTTCCTCTTGTCTTATTGCTTTCTACACGGGAGAAGAGACCAAACCCCACCTCACTACAACCTCCTTTCAGGTAGTTGTAGAGAGCAAGAAGGTCTCACCCGAGCCTCCTTCTCTCCAGACTAAATAACCACACAGTTCCCTCAGCCACTCCTCATAAGACTTGTTCTCTAGGCCCTTCACCAGCTTCTTTGCCCTTCTTTGGACACACTCCATCACTTCAATGTTCCTGTAGTGAGGGGCCCAAAACTGAACCGAGTATTCAAGGTGTGGCCTCGTCAGTGTGAAGTACAGGGCGACTATCGCTACTCTAGTTCAGCTGGCCACACTATTCCTGATATAAGCCAGGATGCTACTGGCCTTCTTGGCCACCTGGGCACACTGCTGGCTCATATTCAGAGATCTGTTGACCAACAACCCTGGGTCCTTTTTGCACCAAGCACTCTTTCCCAAGTCTGTAGTGTTGCATGGGGTTGTTGTGACCCAAGTACAGGCCCCAGCACTTGGCCTTGTTGAACCTCATACCACTGGCCTCAGCCCATTGATTCATCCTGTCCAGATCTCCCTATAGAGCCATCCTACTCTCAAGCAGATCAACACTTCTGCCCAACTTGGTGCTTGGTGTCATCTGCAAACTGAGAGTTCCTTCAATCCCCTCATCCAGATCATTGATAAAAATATCAAACAGAACTTGCCCCAATACTGAGCCCTGGGAAAAATAATTCGTGACTGGCTGTCAACTGGATTTAACTTAACTCCTTGTGGCAACAGAGGTAGCAAACAAACAGGAGTGTTTCTGGTTTTCCAAGAGAAAAATAAGTGATATCTGGAAGAGTTTCAGCATCAATCACTCAGTGATTTTAATCCCGAGAAACATTTCAAGACCTTAACACTAAGTTTTCATTTAAGGATCATAGGTCTGTACTGCAGGTTGCAACTGATTCTGTTTAGGGTAGAAAGCTTTTTATCCTCCTTCTTCCCACGAAAAATCCACAAAATGTCTTTTCTTGGAATGGCTTGACTGCATCTAACTATAAATTAAAGATGAGCTATCCCTATACAGAAGCTCTGTTCAAGACCCACATCAAAATATGTCTGTGTCCCACATTTACAAAATGCATATTTTCTTCATGCTAAGAAAAACTGACATTTACAAGAAGCTGTGTGCTTTGTGTTACACTGAAAAAACAAGTTTTAGCTGTGGTTTCTGAAAGGTGGGCTTCTCTCACCAGAGGCACATATCTTCCCAGGAAAGTGAGGACTGGTCTCATTAAGATCCAGTTGAGAACAAATTGCTCTGCTAAGAGGAAAGTTTTGTAAGTTCAGTATCTAAATAATGAAGAAAAACACAGAATATTCAAAATAATAAGGCTTGTCATTCATGCACAAGTTTAACCTGGAAAGCTGAAGCAAGGCAGGTAGGAAAAAATGAAATGCTTTTCAAAGTGCCAGGCAAAGCTCTAAATGTGTCTTCCCACAGTGGCATCTGTCCACTCTTTGCCATAATAGTAAGAGTGTCTCAATTATATCAATATTTTCCTGTCAAATAGTACAGGAAATACTAATAAGTAATACCAATAAGTATAGGAAAAAAGTAATGCAAATAAAGATACTAGGGATGAAATTCAGATCCCTTAAAATGAGGGGTAGTTTTGCCTCTGGTTTCAACAGAGCCAGGTTTCACATATGACTTAACAAAGGAAGGTGCTGATCTCCACACCAGAGCACTTCCAGATTCCATGCATGGAAGCTCCTTTTGGCAAAGGGAGCTTTTACCTACTTTTCTGAAGTCCTAATTCAACCTGGTACTTAAAGCCCTTGAGAGAGAGATTATTCACAGCTTTACACTAAGTAAGCGCTTATCTTGTTCAACTTCGGCCTAAGATTTTATCTTCAGAGAAAATACACAAGTGAAAAGGAGGGATGTGTCCTCACCAGGAGGACGACAAGTCTGAATTCTCCGTAACCCTTGCTTTCTGGTATTTGAGTGACTGAAGAAAGTACTTTTAATTTTTCCCCAGTTTGGGGAAAACTGGCATTCCTGGATCCTAGATAAGAGGGGGACTTGAGGAAGAAATATCTCCAGGTTCTCTGCTGAGTATTCCATTTATATTAGTTGTGGAACCCCCAAAGCTTGGGAGCAGTTCTCATGCTTTGGGAGTACCAAATAACTGGAAGATCCTCTGAAAGCTGAGGTTAGTTAGGTATGACCAGAGGACAGGGTAAGGTTCACAGTGGCCTCTTCCAGTCTTTCCAACTCTTCCCAATCTGAAGGCTACTCAGTCTTTGAGGACACCTGACCTCACTCTCCATGGAAGCCTTGAAACCTGTCCCCTCCATTATTCCCTTTCTCCATAAGGAAAAAAAAGTCCATAAACACACTATTTCGGTTGAAAACACCTCACTTAGTAAGATGGCACGTATTCCACCTTTTTGAGCTGAAGTGGTGTAGAAAAGGTCAACCAACACCCAACAAATGAACAAGCTGTTCTTTTTCTGTGTTTCCAGTTTTAGCAAGCCCGAGTCAGTTCTCTGGATAGAGCATTTTTAAAGAAAATGGGCCAGAAAGTCCTCTACAGATGAGTCACGCTGATTGAATATCAGAGCAGAACAACGGAGCTGTTGTCCTATCAGGGCTGAGCCAAAAATAGTTGTTTTCATAAGCCTTTTACCTGATTCTCATTCTCATCTGCACTGAAGTCCAGTGGGGATGGGAGAACCAATTTTACTTCAACTCTAAACTCTGTCAAGATGTGTATTACCAGAAAGGATGTAGCAAATGAGATTGCTGGCAAAAGACTAAAATGTTGGCAGAAAAGGTGTCCTTAGAAGGTAGTAAGCAGGACATGGCATCATTCTGGGTTTCAGCCTACCTAATAAAACTTTTTGATGTGCATCATAAATAAGTATTCTTTCCATGTAAATACCCCAACACTTGTTTGTTAGCATATAAGAAAAGCAGCCCCACTCTGGGTATTATTACCAACCCCAGCAGTCACATCACTCCTGAAATAAAAATCCATAATGACTGTAGAGTTTTCCTCAGCTGTCTTATTGTTCCAGTATTTCATGCTCGCACAGGCCTTCATAAAGAGCAAATCCCACTGTCTTGGAGGAACATATGAGCATGCTACAACTAATCTACACAGGACAAAACTTTGTTATATTCTTGCAGACAAGATATGTAGCATCTCACCTTTTTATCACTCTCACCTCTATACTCATCTGTGCTGAGCTGGGTTGTGTGCCCAACCAAGAGAAAACTGTGTCATACCATGGTGGGGTGTTTGGCCTAAATTCAAAATGGGCCATGGTTTTAGAGGCCTGAATTAAGACACAATAAAAGGAGTAAATGTTCAGAAGTATTAAGCGTCTGTCCATAAACAGGGAAAGAAGAAAAAGAAGAAACTATTTTTCAATATGAACACCAAAAAAAATTACTAAAGCCTACATTAAGTCTCTGACACGAAAAGCCCTCCAATAAGCCACACAACACTCAAAGATGTCAGATAAACAGCACAGTATTGCAGATCAACTGGCTGGCATAAAGAAATCAAACAATTTGTTCAAAACTGCTGTGGAGATGAAGACAGAGCCCAAAAGTTAGATATTTCAAGTGGTTACCACATATCCCTCCCCTGGAAGCTGGCAGCTAATCCCATATGCATTTTTTAAAAACCATTATGGAAGTTGTCACGTTCTGTAACATGTTGATCAAGGTTCCCCACCAAGCAAGAGGCTTTACTTAACCTCAGACCAGCTTTTGAGTTATGCACACATTCAAGCACAAACATA
Organism: Brachypteracias leptosomus; assembly: GCA_013401335.1. Taxonomy (NCBI): domain Eukaryota; kingdom Metazoa; phylum Chordata; class Aves; order Coraciiformes; family Brachypteraciidae; genus Brachypteracias; species Brachypteracias leptosomus. The sequence continues at coordinate 184,183 of VYZX01003154.1, forward strand.
CAAGCACAAGTCAACAGACTCGCAGTGTCATGGAGCCAAATGATATTCTTTCAAAGCATCAGGCTGGGAGAGGGGGCCAGATGCCTTTGGCAGCGCTCAGACCTCCCAGCCTGAGGAGAGAGGCTCTCAGGTTGCTCTGTGGCTGCACACATTTTGTCAACTGATTTCAGACCTTGGGAACATGACCTCCTCCATCTATTGATCCCCTTCACCTGCATTGGTGAGCGTAATCAAAGGATGGGATGTGAGGGGATACAGGGAAAGGAGAGGGGACATTTTTCCCCCATTCCCTCAGTTCATCCCAAAGTGTTTGTTTTCAGCACCTTAGGGCTACTTATTTATTCACATGGTTCTTCATATTAGCATGAATGTGTTGTAAAGCCTTGTGCATGTCCACTAGCCAGAGCAGTTCAGCTATAGCACCATGCCTGAGTCAAGTCTCATGTACCTTCCTTCAGGGGTAGTTTGTTAAAAAGCAGACGATACAAAAGACTGGATGCATACAGAACCAGGTACGAAGGACATTCAGGACTGAGAAAGGACCATCCTACACCTTAAGCCTTCTGAGATACCAGACAAGTCCCTGCTGCTGTTAAACCTTGTCACATGCTTGGTCTTGACCATGCACCCTAAGCTCACATACTCCATTTTAACAAGTCATGCAGATACGCCAACTTGTACAAACAAGTCCCTGCCCACCTTCTACTTTTAAAATATACATATTTCTAGTCCTAGTGCCTTAGTTCATGCCACACTAACTCTTCTGATACTACTATGGGTCAGTGTAGACAAGCAGAGTGTTGTTGATCTCTTGGCTGGCCAATGAGGCTACTTTCTATGACGACACAACTGTGTAAATCGAAAGAAGACATAATTCACATTTATCTGTCACTCATGAGATTGCATCTCAAGCACTGTGTCCAGTTTTGAGTTCACCAGTGCAAGAAACACATTGATGTAATGGATCAAAATACATTTCATCTATAATTCAGCTCTGCTGGTTTCCAGGACTAATGTTTTATACAGGATGAGCTTCACAGCATTGATTCAGATCACAATGCAGGTTTTTCCCCAGGAACATCATTCCTTGGAGGCAAGACTACTTATCTGTATCAATTTCAGCTGGGATTTTAAGGGCAGAAAAAGACTGATTTTTTCAACAGGAGCTACAAGTATGACTAGTTTGACTACAGTGGATGTCTTTCACTATAAGCTTATGCTTAATAAAAAGTATGACACTGGTACAGACGTGTACAGACAAAGCCTAGACATTACTATGTGACAAGTAAGACCCTGAACATCAGATTGCCTACCATTTCCATGCTTTTGAGCTATCTTTCCTTCTGTTTCTTCTCCTTCTCACAAACAGGGAGATACAGCATGTTTTTTAACTGTATCAGAAGCAATCTATGAGTCTCCTATAGTTTCTCTGTAGACCAGATTAAAACTTCTCCCCAGTCATTTCACATTTCTTTCACATTATTTTTTGTCTGCTATCTGAAGATGAACGATTTCTTCCCTTCCTTGCCATATGGGAGCAACGATAGATATTCTGAAAGCAGTACCTGAAAGCTTAACAGAAATATGTCTTTCAAAATTGCATCCAGAGTTGCAAGACTCATATATGTTGCACCTCACCACTGAGGCTTCTGTATCCCAAAGCACTCATCATGTCCATACATGTGAAAAAAAACAAGCCAGGGACTGTTCCTTGGCACTGGAGCCAACTGCCCAGCAGCTCATATCCAGACAGCTAAGCCCTTTCACCTCTCCAGAACAAGGTGCCTGCAGCCAAATTACTACTGAGGATGGCCCCAGGCCAGTGTGAGTCCCCAGACGGTGTCCAGGCATTGTCTGGAGAAGTACTAGCCAGCTTACAGTATGGACAGGTATACACCAGTGCTCAGGGCTATGCCTTGTCCCTGTTTAACCTGCTGGGATAAACGTAGCCACAATCTCCTATGGCTCTTGTACTTGTGGGCTCTTTCTCTCTCTCTTGGTTGTCACAGAAGAATGGCCTCTGTTAAGCCAAAGCTCAACTGCAGTTCAAGAATCATGTCAGTGAGGGCTGACACCAGGACAGTACATAAATTCTTACGGTTTATTATTTATCAGAACTGACTGTTCAAGGTGTCATTTAAAGGCTAAGATGACTGTTCTTTTTCAAGAAGCAGTTTGGTAGACACCTGGGGAGGAATTGGGGGTAAACCCCAAAGTGTCTGTCAAGTTCTGAAGATACAATATTAGACAAGAGGTGACAGGTCAAACACTGTATGTCTATCACTTATCACCTTAGCCTGGTCTCTAAGGCTCCAAAAGACACGGCTCTTATTTTAAAGTCATGTTTCCACACCCCTCTACAGTATCTTTGCACAACTTGATGGAGACACATCCCTGAGGGCCACCTTGTACACACTGGCCCTGCCTGCCATTTATCATCACACTGGAAGTGCGCATGAATTACTCTCCACATATACTAGTTTATTTAGAGATAATTTGAGTTGCCGCATGTGTGAACAGGGCCTTTCATTGAAAACCTGCAAGCAGCCAGACAGAGGGAGGGCTGGTGGGGAGCCGTGATAAAGTGCTTCAAACAAACGACACCCCAAGCAGTTCTACCTCTGCAATGCCAGCAGGCAGCATGAGGGAAATACCAGTGCAAACAGCTGTCACTTTTTGCTCAGCCAAAAACTGGAGTTCTGCATATTTATTTAAACTCAGCTGACTATCAAAGTATACATATGTAATACTGACCATGGGTGCAGCAAGGACATGCTTCAGTGGTATCTTGTTTTCTATCGACCCTTTCCAGACGGAACAGAAATGGGTAATTCTACTGAAAAAAAAGAAAAAAAGAGTAGGGAAAGGGACAAAACCCCCATATTTTCCTTCTTATTACCTTGAAGTACCCTGGGGCTTGTATTAACAGAGTCTGGGTGGATGCCAGGTTTCCACCCTCCTAGAGGGAAGGCTTAAGGATATGCTTCATTAGTAAAGATATAAGAAGCCTAACACAGCACATAGCTACCTGCTCTGTGAATGTTAATAACAGTTTTAAGCAATGTTATGTCAATCACCTTACAACTACAATTGTAATTACAATTACACCTTAAAAGTTGAATCCATAGGTGTGGAAGAAGGACACCCATGTGCAGCTGTGCACTGGCAAATCGCTGCCTGGGAGGGTAGTACCGTTCAGAGGCCTCACATGAACCTCCCTGGTCTTTTCATAATTTTCCATTCAGTCCTTGTTATTCTCCCCTCTCTCTTCTCAGAAGCCAGGTTGTGAGCCACCAACAGCTGATATATGAAGGACGTGGTCACTTGTTGAGCTGGAGCAGAAAAACTCATCCTTTGGCAGTGGAGAGCATGTATTTCCTCATCTTATTCAATGTGGTAATTATTAAAATGTAAAAAGAGCAGGTTCAAATGAAACTACTATGGTATCATTGGATAACTCCTGGTGGAAAGTCTGGGCTAAAGATGTGTAGCTTGTTTTGTGATATGAGAGAAACATACAGGTCTGAGTGTGTATGTTACTATACAGCCCATGTAATTGTGTTAATTGCATTGACTAAACACATATTGATGTACATATTTATTGACACCAACACCAGTCCAAAACTAGGTTACTTACTATACTGGTCTGTGCAAACTTTACACAGATATTTCAGCTGATAATTGACCTCTAAAAGAACTCTAGATAACTCTCAGAGGTGACGGCTCCATCTAATGACCCCCATCATAGTACAAGACACCAGCATTATATATTACAATAGTCCTGTGAAACCAAGCTCACTCCTTCTTGGAGACACCTGACTTCCAGGTACTGGCAGAGAGGCCAAAATCTTGACTGCTGAATGTGTGATAAACCAAAGACTGGTCCCTGCTAAATAAAACTTGCAAGAACAATATTAATGATAGCTCATGTTACACAGAACTGCACTTCACTTAGAACTGCAGCCAGGATTATTTCACCATCAACAAGAGCATCTCTAGAGTTTAGGTGATGACTAGATGCCACCAGAAACCATTGTCATTTCCAGTCCAGAATTTGTTCTGTTTAACTAATTTGGACTGGTATCCATACAAACAAGGACCTTCTGTTCTTTGCATGTTGTCATCTATAGTGCTTTAAGCAATTTGCCTGTTGTCAGCCACATTATTCCAGCCTGCAGGAGATGTAAAAAACCAAAGAGCAAACAGCTCTGTGAGGAGAGAGGTCTTCCAGTCTGAGGACCAGTGAAGAACAAATACTATGTTCACCTATAAAAAGGGAAAAACAGAAAGATCCAGGAACTGCAGACCTGTTAGCCTTGTTTCAGTCCCTGAGAATACTATGGAACGGGTCCTTACAAAAGCTACTTCCAGGCACACAAATGACAAGAAGCTGGCTGTGAAAACCCAACATGGGTAGCCTGAAGGGTCAATCAAGGCTGAACAAACAACTTGCTCAGTGGATGAAGGGAAAGTTGTGGGTGTGATCCACCTTGACTTTGGCAAGATATTCGACATAGCCTCCCTCAAAATCTTTTTTGACAAGCCATTAAGATATGGACTGAACAGATGTAACACAAAATGGCTGAGAAACTGACTAAATTGTCGAGCACAGAGGGGGGTGGTTAAAGGCTCAAAGTCATGCTGGCAGCTGGGCACAAATTAATTTCTTCTGGAGCCAATGCAATTCAGCTTTATAAATGATCTGGAAGGTAGGACTGAATGCACTGTCACCAAATTTAAGGATGAGCCTAAGCTGGGAGAGGAAGTAGAAAGAGATTCTAGAAGGAAAAGTCACCATATACAAAGATGTCAACAAGCTGTTGAGATTTGGCCAACAAGAATGAGGTTTAACATGAGGTTCATCAGAGACAAATGTCAAGTCCTAAACCTGGAATGGAATAATCCCAAGCAGTCACACCAGCTGGGCACTGGCTGACTGGACAGTTGCTCTGTTGAAAAGGCACGGGGTGTCTTGGCAGACAGCAAATTGAACATGAGCCAGCTATGTATCCTGGCAGCAATGAAGGCCAACAGCATCCTGGGCTTAATTAGTAAGATTATTGCTGGTAGATGAAGGGATGTGATTTTCCTACTCTGCTCGGCACCTGTTAGGCCACACCTGGAACACACTGATCAGTTTTGCTCTTCCCAGTTCAAGAGAGACGCTGAAAGTCTGGAGATGGTCCAGAGGGGACCAGCAAGATTAGAGGGCTGGAGAACTTCACAACTGAATGAATTGTGTTTGCACAGCCTTGAGCAGGGAAGGCTGCTCATATCACTGCCTTCCAATACCTAAAAGGTAGATGTGGAGAAGATGCATCTCTTCAGAAGAGTGCTCTGTGACACAAGATGCAATGGGCACAAGTGGCTTCCAGTTCCACTTGAATATTAAAAAAATTATTTGCTGTGAGAGCAACCAAAGAGTAGGATCCCTTGCCTGAAGAGAGTGGAATCTTCCTCACCAGAAATATTAAAGAAGTCTTGGCTGGGCCTTGAATAACTTAAGATCATGCTTTCAACAGAAAGCTGGACTATTTGGTCTTGGGAGGTCCTTTCCAACCTAGACTTGTCTGTGTTTCTGTGACTCCTTTCAATTTCTTCTTAATATATACTTTGGAATGTATTTATGTCATGGGAAAAACTGTCCTGAGCTTTTCAAGATGTAACAGTATTTGTTTTCCCTAAGCGTCCAAGATACAAAGTTAAAGATCTCTGGCTAGCTCAGACAGCAGCTCCAGCTCCCACATACCCAGACTTTTAATGGCCTGGGTTGCACCCTAACCTGGACACCTGGCAGACATCCTTGCTGCCAGGTTTCTGCCCAGTCTAACCCTGCCCAGAGGGGCAGTGAGTCTCATGCTTCTTGCTGGCCATGCTTCCCGACTACTGACTTGTTTCATGCTCCCCATCACGTGCCAGCCCAAAGCACAAGCCCTACCCTTCAGCCTCCTGGACATGAGCTGACATGCACGGCTTAGCCTTCAAGTGGGCGCAGCAACCTCCCATAAAGCGAGGAAAAAAATGTGACTATTACTGGTAAAGACAAAACTGGCTGAAGCCAGAGGTCTCAGCCTACCAGAAGCCCCTGTCATGGCTTGAGCCCAAGCGATGAACAAAGCCTCACAATCTCTTCCAGGGCAAGCAACCAAAGGGTTAACTGTGGTAGCAGTAACAGGACATACAATTGAGTTGTGCCATTTTGGGCTGGGAACCTTTAAACTCACCATCTCATTCACCATTTTCCTGCTAGGATCCATACCAATATGGATATCATAAGGGGAGTGGGTTCATCACTCATGCAGCACTTTCCTGTCCTGCATGCAGGGACAGGAGGAAAGGAGAGCTGACTTCGATTGGAGGCAGCCGGCAAGTGAGGCAGCAAGCAGGATGGCAGTGAGCTGGAGGGGCACTGGTGGCATGTGCCTGGAAAGGCATCAGGGCCACCAAGCACTGTGGCACACCTTTGGGATGGCTTCCACCACCATGAAATAGTCTCCATCATGGAAGCCGCACCTGAAATACCTTTCCAAAATTGCTTCAAATAGAAATACCTCTCCAAAATTACTTAAAACAAGCAGTGATTTCTACCCTGAGGAGCTGGAGACATGTCTAATTCCAAACTCCTCCCTTTCCTGGCCCCAGCTCCTAGCTTGCCGTAAGTGAGAGCGATACAGTCACCTCCATCGCAATTAAGCACAATGATGTCTGAGACAATGGGAACCTGCTTGGTGCAGCTGTCCTTGAGCTACTTGGGGTGATGCCCAGTTGTATTTTGCTTGGCCCCAACCGCAGGCTTCCAGGAGACCCTGTGTCACTGCTCCCTGTCCCAGCAACATGCCAGGGCAGCCACGCCAGCCGGGGAGGAAAGCAGGAGCACTAGTAGCAGGGCAGGCAGCAGCCAAGCAGCCATCGTGGAGCCACTTGGAAATTACAAAATAGGCAGAGTGGGCATCTATTTTTGGGAAAACAATCTGCGATTAAATTCATAATAACTGTTTCAGGCCATACACAGGAAGACAACATAGACATGAAAACAGGCATGAAGCACAATTTCACAAAGGCAGGAAGCTGATGTATGCTCCTATTTATACCAATTTCCCACATAACAAGGTCCAGGAGATCACTGTCTCTCCATCCTCTGCTGAATACATTGGCTGCAAGGAACCAAGTATATCAGAGAACTGAAAGATGAGATTTCAACTCATCCTATGAAAACAGCTGAGCAGAGGAGACAAACCCTAAAGCTGCCAGCCCAGCTTGGGGATGAGTTCGTGCACTATCAGAGATCAGAGGCTTTGGATGGGGACCAGCTGCGGTCCTGGAGCTGTGAGTGTAGGAAAAGCACAGATCCTGCCTGGAGATATGAAATGGTGGTGGGCAGGTGTCTTGGCAGATGCCCAAGCAGGTGACCAACTCTAGTGGGAGATGGAACACGGGCCTCCCATGTTAAAGAGGAACTGCTCAGTTCTGCTCTCTGCAAGCTTTTGTGCTTGGCAAAACACGGGGAAAGCAGGCACATACAAAGAAACAGAAAAGTTTGGTAAAACCAGCATTGCAATTTCCTCCTTACATCAACATCATTCCAGAAGGACCAAGCATGGATGACAGGCATGACAGTGAGGACAACAAACACAGCACGCCTGGTTATAAAGAAAATGTCATGGGCAATGCAGTTGCATTCACAGCCTCTCAGCTCGTTCAAGGCTTAATCATAACGCCCAAAGTTTGATGGAGACACAAAATAATGAAGACAAACAGTGCGGTGATGTGGGAATGATAAGAAGTGGTGGGAGTTCTTCCTCATCCAAGCAAATCTTCCTGTGTCTTGTCTTAGGAAATTATTTCAAATATCTGACCTATGATAAAAGCAGATACCCTAGTTGAGCGTTAAAAATGGGAAATCCTATGACCAAAGGAAGGAACATCCATCACAAGCAGGTATGCAGGAGATGGCACCTCTACACTGAAAGAAATATCAAGTTTCACAAGAGCTGCAGATTACTCAGAAAGTGCTACATTTAAAAGCTTTTCCTGAACCTGAGATGCTTTCTTCTTAACTTAGCAGACCCTGATGTCCTTATCAGTACTGGAAGTTTAGAAGACTTGGCAATCTTCCTGAACATTTTCTTTAAAATGAATAAAACCGACAAGTACAATGTGAGCTACAAACTGCTTTGACTTCCAGGAATAAGAGGATCGTTCAAAGAATGCAACTCTCAAGTCCCCCATGGAAAAAGAGCATATCTTACAGCAGAGCCCCCCTCATCTCCATTTTTTCTCCATTTCCCCTACACTTTCACTACGGGACAGTGGGGATGTCTCTGTGCAGAAAGACTCATTCCAACTGGCAGCTCTGGATCAAAGAGCGCTGGAAACATTAATCACTGTGCCTAATCATTTCCCATCGCAAGAAACTTTTCTCTGTGACCTGGCATATAAACACCGAGTCATTTCATTCACTGGTTCATGGACCAGAAACCAAACAATCCTTATCGTACCTAATTCATCTTACTCCTCGGGGTTATAGATGGATCAGGCTGCAATCCTCCAGCAGCAGTGGCAAACTTTAGGTGCTTTACTTAACCTGATTAGCAACCTGTCTGTAGCGCCTTTTATCTGTTGGTGCCAAAGTAGTTTACAAGCATTAAGTGCAGCTAATTTTGTGATAGCAAAGCAAGATGTGGTTCGTATTTTCAAAAGCACCTCCAGTAATGAGGGAAAGCTCTTGTTTTTAAGGAGGTGGGAAGGTTCAAGGCAGCAAGTTTTGCTGATGCGTGAAAACCGCTTTGAAAATTAAATAGGCGAATGGCGAAGTCAGGGAGGGAGCCCAGGAATTTTGATTGCCAGCTATCTGTGTTGCCTGTATTGCCATATGGTTTGCAGCAAAACGAAAGGAATAATCAAAGCAGACATCTGTGCCCAGAGCCTTATCTACTTGGGCACCATCCTCCGGACAGCCGCATTCTAAGCACAAACAAAGGATGATGAGATCTCTCCCGTCAGCGGGTCCATGGGGGAACACGGTGCCTCCTGCTCTGGTTCAGGTTAATATGTGTGTGATCACCACCTGTTTGGGAGTTTGCTCCCACGGTAACATTGATTTCTTGCTTAATGCCAAGAGCAGAACAACAGCCCTGTCACTGTTGCAAGCAAAGCTGACAAAAAGCTAAGGTTGCTTTGGCTTTTCTCAGTTTTCACTCAAGTGTCCCTGACTTGGGGAAAAATAAAAGGAAGAATTATGGCAAAGGTCACCCTATTCCAGGGCAGCTTGTTCCCTCTTTGAAGGAGAGAGAAGTGAGGGGTGGCACAGAAACCTACTGCTACACCTGATGGGCTCTCATGGATAAGAGCTGGCAATGGAGCCTGTGGAAGCAGTTCGCAAATTTGCATAACCTCCCTTGAACCTTGCCCAAAATGGTCCCATTCTTTTCTCTGGTGCATGGTGCCAGAGATGAACCAGCTCCCTTTCTGCTCCTGGACAATGACTAGTATTTCCTTTCCTTAAGAGTAGGTGCTTTTGGGAAGAGGTGCAAGAAGGTGAAGGAGGGCTGAAAGACATGTACAAGTGCACGGAGACTTCCCTCCTACACCGATGCAACCCCATCCACCACAGTGGAAAGCTAAACGAAGGATTTCCTGGTGGAAAGGCTGCCAACCCAAAGCTTGGGAGAGCTGGATTTCAACACCTGCTCAGCCACAGGCTTGCTGCCTGGCCTTGCATAAGTTGCTCAAAAGCCACATGTATAATGGTACTGACATATCTGGCTCCTGGAAGGAAGTCCATGACACCAAGCTGCTTGGCTGTGGAGCATCTATGAATAGGTTTGGCATGAGGCAACACATCCAACAACGGCTGCCAACCAGGGCAAGAGGAGGTGCCAAAAGACAGGAGGAAATCTCCCCCAGGTCTTGGCCGTTTGAGGCACATGGCTCCATGGGAGCCTGCTATTGGTGTGGGCAGCAAGGGGCTGGTTCACCCTCCAGCACCTGCACTGGCTTAGCACATTATCACTCCTTGCTCCCATCTCCCTGCCCCAGGTTTCCACAACTGTTCACAGACCCCAGACTGCACTTTATCCCTTTGATTCCCAGTCCCAATCTGCTGCAGAGGCTAATAAACCCAGCTGGACAGGCAGGGGACAGGCAGGACAGCTGGAAGCAGGAGTACTTTCACCAGCTTCAAGGGAGTGATGCCAGGGCTGGTCCCTGGATATCTCTTCTCTTTCTGCAGATGGCCAGGGACAGGGATTGTACCTCTGCCTGTCACCTGGTAGTCAGGCACTGGGAAGAGGGAGCTGAGACTTTGGATATGGAGTTGTGCACAAACTCTAGGCAGCTCTAAAAAAGCAAAGCAGAACCGCATTTCACTTCAGTTACAGGCAAAGAGTGTGGTTTTCTTTGCTGACCTGTCTGAGACTGCATTATGTTTTGGTAGCATCTCAGTACCCCAGGACTACAGGGTCCCAAGCAGGCAGGAGAGAGCCGTCTGACTGCATCACTGCCACGTTCACCCCAGGCTGGGCATTTCCAGTAGCATCACTCCAGACACTCAGGAGCTGCACCAGTATCCTACATGCCTCTTGGGTTTGCTGTCCAAGACCTATTCTGTAACTGCTCAGCTGGCCTGTTTCCTACCACAAAAATGGGAATAAAGACAGAACATAGGGACAGTGTCTCAATCTCACAGTGAGAAAAGCAGAGACAAGCAGAGGCTGGAATATTCCCACATATCGACCATTCAAAAATCCCTCTTTTTTCATAGATAACAAGCCCATGTTGCAGCTTTCCTACGCACTCACCTAGAAAAGAAGAAAAAGTGCTGCTGCTTCTGCTGTTTAGACCAAAACTGGGAATGTTAAAGTCAAAGAATATCAACTGTTTTGATAATGATGGAGTAATGATGAAGAAAGGCCACTAAGCCCTCCTGAATCAAACATGAACCAAAGACAAACCACATAGCCTGGGTGTGCTGGGAACAGGCTTTGACAGAATGAAGGATCAGCTTCTTGGCTGGCACAAAGCAACCCAAATCCATCAAGGTCAATAGAGAAGCACTGCTCTCCTTAGGTAAATAAAATGTAGTTCTCCTGCTGCTTCTTCAGGAAGGCAGTAACCGTGGGGATGATCTCACAAATCCTGCTGAAGTTGCTGGTATGCCTTCCCTGCAAGCCGAAAGGCAGAGCTGCTGTGCAGAAGAGTGGCTTACCAAAATCTTGGATAAATCACAGGCCAGGAGAACTGCTGGTGAGCTCACTCAGCCCTGGGGAACTACAACCATGCTCTCATGCTGCTAACTGGAGTTGATGTACCTTCCTCTGAGCAAGGCTTTTCCAGTTTGGTCTTGGCATTAATGGCAGGCTCCAGAGCTCAGGGACCAGAGCAAGCACCCGTCTGTCCATCTCCACTTATCTGCATTGACAGGCCCTATATAAAGACAAAGTGCTTGATGCAGTCATGGTGACTGCGAGGTGCACATGGCTGTCATCTGAAAGGGAGCCAAGGAAAATTGTGAGAGGAGCGCTGGGGGCTCCTTCTTCCTCATCCCCTTCCAGTAGCGTGAAACTTGCTACCAGTTACACAAAAAAAATGGCAAGATACACTAAAACACCCAAGTCTAGGCATACCATCAGAGCAGGACTGCCACTAGTCTCTCCTATTCTGACCTGCTGCATTTTTGAAGTTCACATGATCACACCTCCCATTCTGTAGTAAAAATGAAACACTTGCCATTTCGCTCAAATTTAAATAAAAAGGAAAAAATCGGATATAACCAAAACTTGGCTTCTCCGCACCCTCACTTTCCTTTTGCCATCAACTTGTTTATCAGAAACCATTTACTCATATGGAAATCTTCATGTGTGAGTAAACATTTTGATTAAAAAACAAAACTAAACCCAAAATCAACACTGTAACAAGAGAAAGGGGGAAAATCCTGACTTTTTCAGTTCCATTAGATATTTTGATTCATTCAAAATTGAGCACTAATTCAGGATTTAAAAAAATTATCTCATAAACCCCACCATTCTCATGCTTTCTATAAGGACTCACACTTCACAGGCAGCTCAAATATATGCCATGAATGTTACGTTTTTAATCACATTGTCTCCTATCAGTTAAAAACCAAACACAAAACTTTCAGCAACCCACCCCTGAATGGATGACAAAAGCTGAAAGAGGTTTGTGCTTCAGCTACTGAATCAGCCAAAAGAAAAAAAAGGAAAAACATCAGAAAGTCAAGGTTATGTTGCACACAAGGAGGAGCTGGTTTGCTCTCACTTTGCTGGAGCACTGCTCTGCTGGGGGAGTCCAGCCAGGCCTTGGTATGCCAGCGAGTGCCCCGCACCTCACATCCTCCCAAGGTCCAGCAAGGGCTGATGGCATCCCAGCTGCAGCTCACAGGACAGGTACACAGAGGAGGCTGAAAGCTCAGTGCTCACTTTGCAGCCCTTCCGAGAAGCATGTGGGAATCATCTTCCCAGCAACATCTTCCTGGAAGGGGATATGGATTATGGTTTGCTGCAAACACTCCATTGCTATCATCTTCTCAAAGCCCAGAGATTCTGGATTTGATTTTTACCCACTGTTGCTTTGTCCCCTTAGATGTCCTGATCTCAAGCTGTGGCAGAGTGGCCACACCTCATTTAGGAAGCTTAGTGATGGGAGCCTGGGCTCATCACAACTCACCACTGCAGGCAGTCCAGCCAGCAAACAGGGACATTTGGCAAACAGTCATGCTGCTACTTGCCAGTGGCAAGAACCCTCTCTCCATCACGAGAAGGCAAGCTACAGCCTGGGATAGAAGCAGCCCCTTGATACCAGGCCAGTCAAGGTACTGGAGCTCAGCCCCGAGGACACACATCACAGCTGATTCCTGAACACGGCATGACTGGAGACACTGGGATGCAGCAGGCAGGGGTGAAGGAAGGGAACTGGGCAATTATTTGATCAAGCTGAAACCAAATCTTTCCAAACACCTCTCTCCTTTCTGAGCAGTGCAAAAAAAGAAATGCTGCAGAAGGTGGGTTTGCATTTAATAATGATCAAAATACCCCAGCTCGTTCTTAGTAAAGTCCTACCATTCATTGCCTTCCCCTGTGTTCCCTTGTATCTTTTTAGATCACAGTTGGAGCGCCCGGTGCTGCACCGCTGGGGCCCAGCAAGTGGGTCAGGCTCGGTATGGGACCTCTAGGGACTGCTCGGCTTGTGAGAGCTGACTGAAGTTTCTGTATTATTTTCGTCTCAGATGGTGTCAGACAGCTCTTCATTAGGTGCTTTGTTCTAGTAGCTCCTTCTTACTCATGTGGGCAGTGAGAGGGGGTCAGCTCATGCAGCTTCAGACATCCAAAGTGTAGGAATCCACATCTCAACCAGCTGTTTGGCCTCCCCCCATAGTTGCTGGAGGACAACAGTCATCGCCAGAGGGAAACCCAAGATGAGATTGCTCCAAAGCATTTTGACCTGATAGTTTAAACTATGGCCACTGTTGTGGAAGAGAATTGTCCTACCCCAGGGACCATGAGAGGAAGGTGCTGGGGAGCATCAGACCTCTGAGCATAAAGGCAAAAAGACCCAAATCAACCCAGTGCTACCATGACCAATAGAACCATGTCCTGGAGTGCCATGTCTACATGTTTTTTGAACACCTCCAGGGATGGTTACTCCACCACTTCTCTGGGCAGCCTACTCCAGTGCTTGATCACTCTTTCAGTAAAGACGTTTTTCCTAATATCAAATCTAAACCTCCTCTGGTGCAACCTGAGGCCATTTCCTCTCATCTTGTTGCTAGTTACTTGGGAGAAGAGACCAACACCCACCTCTCTACAACCTCCTTTCAGGTAGCTGTGGAGAGCAATGAAGTCTCCCTTCAGTCTTCTCTTCTCTAGATGACTTCTTGAACTCCCTCCCTGACACTGTGCTCCCTAGATAGTCTCACTCAGGCTTTAGACAGAACCTGAATTCTTTGTTCCCAGCTACACTGCAATGCATTCAACTGCCAAAAATGAGGGGGTTTTTTGCATTGGTGCTGTTTAATCAGACACTTGCCTACAAGGGCTGATTACATCTCTACTTCTAAACAGTGCAAGGGAATAGTCCCAGACACTGGTACTCAAATCATCTCTGCTGTGACACTGCTCCTTCACACCCTCTTTCTTACAAAGGACAGTGCATCCAAGCTGCTGTAAAGACATGCCACGCCTGGGACACACACCCAAGGATGAACACTAATTGCTAGAACCTCTGAGTGTCGGTGGCATATCACAAGCCACATTTGACAGGGAGGAAAGGGCTACAGTTAACAAGTGCTCTGCTCATGCCTGCATTTTCATCCCAGTTGCACACCAGGAAAGATAGCAACAGTATTTGCATTATTTTTATTTTTACTGTATTTCTGCCACATTATTTTCCTCTTTTTTTCTTCAATTATGGTATCTCTCTGGGGTTTCCCAAATTCCCCTGTTGTAACAAGGTGCTGTTGAGGACCAGGGTTCAAGGTCTTTTACACAGCCAGGCAACTAAAGTGTCTCTTTACTTTCCTGCTGGTTCCTGCAGCCCCAGGTTTGGTGGCTTGCAGATGGAGCATCTGGCCACTAACAAGAGCACATATGCTGCTTTACAGGCTTTTCTCCCATCTTCACCTTGTTGCAGGATCCCATAGTGCACAATTCCCACAGGGAACAGAGAAAAGAGCTGCTGGCTATGCTGCAGTCCTCAGATGTTTGTTAAATCAGGGCTGGCATTAGGATCCATTCCTGTGGTCACGGGAGGCCCATAATAATCAAGGTAGAGTTGCTTTTACCACCCATACTGAAATTTAAATAACAAACCCAATTTTATCCTCCTTCTAGGACAATTTGAAAGCAACACAGTATGATGAAAGGATGAGAGAACACAGATGGGTTTTGTTGTCTGCATGCTACCAAGGTAAACTTTCCAGGGAAACTCAAAACACCCCCTGACTCTGTGGTTCATAAATACTAAAAGCCGAGAGAAACCAGCTAAATGATTTTGTCTGACCTCCTGCCTAATAAAGACCACAGAATTTCATCAGTGATTTCTGCCTGAAGCCCAGTAATTTGTGGTTCAAACAGAGCATCTCAACCAGCCTACTGTCCAGCTTTGATGTGAGGATGTCAAATGAGGCGCTAACCACTTCCCATGCTGCCAAAAAATAGGTTGTCATCATTTCTTCCCCACTGCATAGCTTGCCATAGTCTTCCCAAGGACATGATTTTTTTTTTTCCTTATCAAAACTCTCAAACTATCAGAAATAGAGAGAGTGGAGATTCTGAAGCACAAAACATCAAGCAAGGACACAACAAGAGAAAGATAACAGAGCATCTCAATGTAACCTTCTGCTGCTGTCAAATGGATGAAACCTAGATTAAAATGCAACTCAAGGTCCACTAGTTTTCCCACTCCAGGCAACATACTTGAAAAGTTACTTTGGGTCAGAACAAAAATTTTCCAAACACACACCTGTCTCTGTGACTTGTAAGGAAAACACATTTATTTGGTTACAAAAGCAGGTTTTTCTGCCACTTGTAAAGCTTGCTACAGTTTCACAGCAATAAATATTTCCACAGCAGAGACTCTGAATGGCCAGAGCAAAATCCACTTCAAAACCATCCCGAGAGACAGGCCCAGTAAAGACAACTCACTGCTTGACTACACCTTCCGACCTTTTGTTTCCAAATTTCTGTGGTTAGAAGCACCAATGGGGTGAAGAAAACTTTTTTTCCACTTTTTAATTTTTTTAAGGAAACAAACCCAACATGGCAAGCAGCTCAGAATGCTAAAAGACCAAACTCCTCTCAGGTAAAAAATATTTACATTTCACACTAAATTAACACAAGCTCTTCCTTCCTTGTATCTCACAAGTGCAGTATTTGATGACAACCCTGGTGATTACAGTTCATCCACCCACAGACTTGTAACAGCAAAGGCAACAGCCTTGAGATTTCTCAAGTGGGAAGGGGCTTCAGGCACCACTTCCTAAATACGTGCTCATTCCTGTTCATCACTAAACAACCATACTCATATCAAGCTAGATGGTTCCTTTTTCTTTCATTACCACTTTCAAGGAGAGGCTTTCTCACCCTCTTCATCTCACCCTCTGCCTGCACTTGTACTATGACCAAACCCAGGCTGCAAACCAAATTCCCAGGGTGGGTGTCTATGGCCCCATGGCTCACCCTCTGCCAGGATGAGCTGGCTCTGTTTTCTGTTCCCCGACGAGGGATTAGTCTCATCTGCAGAACAGGTAAAGGTGCAGTTCCTGCTTGTAGAGGTGCTGAGCTGGCTGCAGGCACTATGGTGCTGTTGATAAAGGTGCTGAGTGTTTGTGTAGGGTGTCTCAAGGGGGTTTGAGGTCCACACTTAATTAGAGGCTGTTATAGCCATACTCCTTGTGACACTCAAGCTGGTGAGGTGATGGCAATAACACTTCTGTCCATGGCTTCCTCAGCATCTGTGAGCTCCTGCTACACACACAACACAGGACTACAGCAACAGGAGGAGCACACATGTCTAGAAGAACAGGACATGTAGGCTTATGAAGTAGACAACCATCTAACAGACCGAGTCTACACAAACCATCTAGAGCTTTACCACATGTGAAACTTCAGGCTGTTTTAAGGCACAGTTAAGGTGCTCTTCTTGAAGGTTTAAGGCACCATCATTTTGTGTGTGGAAGCTCTTGCATCAATTAAAACCCTGTTTGTGTTGAAGTGTACAGGTGCAATCCAAACTGGCACAGCCTGCCAGAAACCAAAATAAGCACAGATGAAGCGGGAGTAGCTGTATCCCATTTCTGCACCCACAGATCTGCAAAAATTAATGCTGTTGTCAGAGTGTAAAGATGCTGTATGCCCACAAACTGCACTGAAGGGATTCATACGTAACAGTGGTTCAACTGAAAACGCAGTGCTTCTGAAAAAAAAGCCTAAAGTACTAGTTTTTCAGGTTCTGGGTAACCAACAGTTAAAGCTCTGCTTTCAAATCATCCATCCTGAAGCAGTCATAGTGGGCAAAAATAGTGACCCCAACAGCACAGCAGCACAGACGACAGGGTGAAACCCTACAGTCAGTTTAAGCCTCACAGTTTCCATTACTGCTACTGTAATGATTTTGCAATTCTCATTTATTTTTCACTATTTCAGCTGCTAGTTTGTGGCAAATACTTTGGAAAAAAAACCCCAAACCTAAAAAACCAACCAAACAACCAAAACCTCAGAGACTGCCCATCCTTGACAGGAACAGTCCTGGCATGCCTGGAATGTGTAAAACCACAAAAGAACCATTTCTGTTCATATTAGTCCTTATGAAATCCCCTTTTAAAGAAGACTCAGCACTGGAGGCTTCAGCCACTCCACAGAGCCCCTTCAGGATTGCCTTTCGCTTTGAAATGCGACTTATCAGCCAAAGCCCAGGCGGGTTCGGGTATCTGACAGTTGTGTCCTTTGCTCTGAACTCTGGGACCGTTACATGCATGGCCGCCAAACTGGTCAAGCCATTTTCCTCTCCTCCTTTGTCCCAAGCTTCAGGGTAGATAAAAGCTGTACTAGGCTCACTGCCCTACCAACGCCAATTTGACAGTTAATTTTACATTGAAGGAAAACCAAACAACAAACCCAGCACCACACACAACAATTATCACTGTTAGCCACACAAAGGCCAGAGCAACCACAGTGTGATTCAACAAGACCCAAGCTGCAGTGGGTATCTCTGGACACACACAGGAGTATTCTCACAGGCTGCAGCTGTGCAGCTCACTCTTGCTCTGACATGTCCTTTTCTTGCATTGCTTCTACGAGTCTTTTTTTTACCCTCACAACCTGTTGTAGCATCAGTGAAATACTGCTGCTGGTGGGAGTCTGGTGTGAGCAAGGCTTTGATCAGCTCCTTGCATTTATAGGGAGACCTACAGGGCACAGGCTGGGCAGATGTGAGTTTGTTTTGCTGGAGTAAGGAGATGACCAACTCTTGCCACTGCATTAGTGCAGTGCTGAGCATGACATCTTGTGAGGTGCCTGAGAAAGGTCAAATCCTGCTCCTGTTTAAGTTACTAGATAAACTTTTGCTGGCTTCTCTTTGTTTTCTATCTCTCCTCTTTCCTTTCTTGAGCTTCCTGAAGGTTTCTGGGCTCACCTTCCCAAGTAGATCATCACTACAGGCACATGGCAATCTCTAGTGTGAGGTTCGGGTCTAGCTTGAACACCAGACCGTACTAGAGCAATGTAAGGCAAGGCTGAAACACAGGGACTGTTAACTCCAATTTCCAGCACTTAGTGTCTTTTATTCCTGCAGACTGACACGGAGCCCTGCAAAAGGCAAGAAGCACTGTAGCTCCTAAGCACAAGGTCTGGCAGGATGAACACTAAAGACTGTTAAGAAAGAGCAACCAAAGATGTATCTTTCACAGAACTGAAAAAAGAAAAGATAAAAAATGATAAGCAGGAATTCCCCAGTGTTCTGAGTATAGGGGTGTGATTGCTTTCAGGCCTTTTTTTTGTTTGTTTTATCACCTTGATTTGCATACAAAGCATCTCTAACAGGAAATATCAGCTGTCCTGGAAAAAAACCCAAGAAGGATAAGGATTTTTGCTGTCAAAGGTAGAATGGCTTTCGGTACCATATGACATTCCAGAAAGCCTCTCTCCTCACAAAAGGAACTTGTGATGGCACACTGCAGTTCCTCCTCTCTCCCAGCTCTGCATCCCATCCTGGGGGCAGCAGCACATGATGCAGCTCCTCAGGAGAGCTTCCATAGTTAGAAAACCTGAAAATGAAAGAAAAACAAGCAGGTGAGTTGATTTGCATTCCAGATTCACAATTAACACAGCACCGAATTAGCTTGTAGGAAGTGGAAGAGTAAAAAGGAAAACCGCCAACTTGAAAATGCAAATCTTCACTCTACTACAATTGCAAGCCACAGTCAGGATTCCTACAGGCGAGGAAGGTGCTGCAAGAACACATTTTTCAATGTGGTCACTTCATGAACTCGACAGTGGCTCGTGATATGTGGTTTCATTCCTATCCCATATATAGTCAGACTCATTTCCTGAAAAGAACATGAATGGAAAAGCAGAAAACCTTTAAAATGACTGTACAGGTCTTTCTGTCTTTTCTTTCTTCTTTTTGTCTTTTTATTTCTACCATGCTGCACTAAAAAAGCCCAGCATTTTAAAAATTAGTACAGGATTAAAAAAGGGATCTTTTCCCAAGGCTCTTGGATCTTGAAGAATATAGGTTGCTGGTTTGAAGCTCACACACTAACTGCTGGCAGCACAGCATGAAACCACAGGATTTTGTTTCAGTGTGGTTTACATACATGTATAAATGCGGTTTCTCTACATATGGCTACCAGGAATCGTGCTTCATTCCCAGCAGTGAGCACCGCAAGTCACATTCGTTCAACATCTCTTTTCACTGGTACTACAGGACCTCAGCTCTCAGTGGCCATCAACGGTCGCAGCCCCACGGGAAGCACAGTGGCAAGTAAAAACTTGCTTTACAGATGAGTAAGTGAGATGGTGGTAATTATAATACACCTCTTTGCATTTTTCTGCAGAACTTGGTTCACTGCCTTATCTGTCCAGGCTCTGTCCCTCTCCCTGTGGGAGACCACGTCATTAGCAGTGAGAAAAGGTCTTTGCCACCCCAGGGCTCCTCCATGCTCCTCTTCTCTCCTGGCCACTGAGAAATACTCAGGCTCTCCAAGCACATTGACAAGTCCTATTTAAGAGATCATTTAGGCACAGCTCAGTGTCCCATCTGAGCAGCTCCTCCACCACTTGAGGGCTGGGTTGGCAGTCACTGGGATCACATGCCAACTGGGACCTTAGGAAAGAAACTGCAGCAAAGACCAACAGCATCCTGGGCTGCAGCAGCAGAAGCACGGGCAAGATATCTCAGCACTCATTAGACTATATCTAGATATTGCATCTAGTTTTGGGATCCCATGTACAAGAAAAACGTCAACAAACTAGATCAAGTCCAGTGGAGGAGCACCAAGATGTCCGGGGACTGATGGACTTGCCTGGAGAGAAGAAGCTGAGGGAGCTGGGATTGCTTGGTCAGGGAAAGAGATGGCTTTGAGGGATCCAGCAGCAGCTCCCAGTACCTCCAGGGATGTTACTAAGAACAGGTGGTGTCTGATTGGATGTTAGGAAAAACTTTTTCCACATAACAGTCAAGCTGTGGAACTGTCTGTGCACTCTCATCCTTACAAGTCTTCAAGACTTGACTGAATAAAATCATGAGCAACCTGTTCAGATCTCAGAGCTGACCCACCTGAGGTCCTTTTCAGCCTGAATTATCCTACAGTCCAGTATCTTCTAACTGCCACCAGTGCAGAGGCTTCAGAGGAAAATGTGGAAATCACTCACTGCTTGTGTACTGTGAAATTCCCCAAGCAAAAGAGTTGAGAGAAACAACCACCTCCCAAAACTATGAAGGTCCAGAAGGTACCCCAAGGCACTGCACCTTATGTTCCCCTCAAGACATGGCAACCCCCACTTCTGCATGCAGTCCCACAGTGACCTACATGTAACCATCCATCTCAGTTTGGGCATCAGTGGCCAAGGAACCTCTGTCAATGTCCTATCCGCAAAACACATAAGAGCAGGGCTGGAGGGCAGTCACACCTCTTCCCTCCACTACACACATACGTATTTACAGAACAAGCAGGATTTCCTAAGCCCCGTGCATAGTGCTTGACTATAAAAAGGCTCTCTGTATTGACCATGACTGCAGCCTCTACTCCACAGGATGGAGATGTCTCAAGAAGCCTTCCCTCTGCCCCACAAGCTGCAATGCTCTGGCACAGGATGAACAAGCCACACTGCCAGCATGGTCTTCCCCCCTTTCCATCTCTGGTGTCGTAAAGGGTGTTGAAGCAATGTCTTGCTTCCAGTCAAAATAACTTATGTGGCTATGAGACAGAAAATGTCACAACCAAGAAGATGAAAAACAACCTTAAGGACAAAGCTGCTGAGCTCTGGTTTCTCAAAAGAATCAATACAGTTGCCATGAGGCAACTGTCACATGCACTGGGTGGCCAGGAAAGGAGGAGGTGGATGAGGAGAGGTTAATCTTAAATACTGCGTTCAGTTTTGGAACCCTCATGACAAGAAAGCCATTGAGGTGCTGAAGCATGTCCAAAGAAGGGCAACAAAGCTGGTGAAGAGACTAGAGAACAAGTCTTATGAAGAATGGCCAGGGGAACTGGGGTTGTTTAGCATAGACAAAAGGAGGCTGAGGGGAGACATTATGGCTCTCTGCATCTACCTGAAAGCAGGTTGCAGTGAGCGGGGTGTCAGTCTCTTCTCCCAGGCAACAAGCAGCAAGGCAAAAGAAAATGACTCAAGTTGTGTTAGTGGAGGTTTAGATTGGATATTAGGAAAAAATTTCTTTATCAAAATGGTTGTCAAGCACTGGAACAAGCTGCCCAGGGAAGTGGCTGAATCACCATCCATGAAGGTATTTAAAGACGTGTAGATGTTCCACTTAAGGACATGGTTTAGTGTACACTTGACAGTGCTGGGTTAACGAACAGACTTGATGATTTTAAAGGTGTTTTTAAATCTAAACAATTGTATGATTATATCTCCTTGGCCCAGGTCACCCAGGGGGTCAGTGGCAGAGCCATGAACCAGTCTTCTCCTCTCTATAGTAGATTCTTGCTGCCTATCCTCTTCATGCCTCTGGCTTGACAGCCAAGCCACGCTAGAGGGTAAAGCTGCCCTCCTCACCCTGCACATAACCGCATTTCTTTTCGGAGACCAAAGCCTAAGGGGTGCCAGCTCATCACCAGAAGCACTTTTTGCATTAAAAATGCAAACCTGCATCTGCATCGAGAAACCTGTCCAGCTTTGAAGATATACTTGCCAACATGTTTTGAGACGTGGTCTATTCTCACAGGACCTTAGAGGGGGGTTCTAAGAGTTCATCCATATGTGGGTTTTTTGTACTTGGAAGTGAGACCAGTAAGCATTTTTATACCTACCTATTCACAGGTTTTTATTTTCAGTACAGAAGAGGGTATCAGATCACTCAGTTTCAACTTCTGCTGAAACTCCTGTGTGACCCAGGATAGTTAATTTCAAGCAGTTTCCGAGCCCCTGTAGTGACTTGTCCTAGCCTACATTTCTGTGACTGCACCCATATTGAGGTTTGTACAAATCAGCAAGAGAAACCACAGCTTCAGTCAAAATTAGTACCTTGGAACAGAAATAAAGATTAAAAACCCCATCTCCTCCTTCTCATTGATAGGTGAGGTCTTGAAGCCAGACATGCCTTCAAAACAGTCTCCACCTCTTCTTTCCACCCTCCCTTTCCTTCATCCTTTGAGCAAGGTCTCGGGGCAATACTTTGCAGCCTTGTCTGCCAGAGAAGGATGCTTTCTGTCTAGGAAGCTGGGAAGACTGTGTCAGAGAGAGCAGACCCTGGGCATGCAATTAGCCAGGCAGCAGCAACAATATGTTAATTCACTGGATCCCTCTGAAACGAAGCACAGTGCAAGTCCCTGGAAAAAGTGAAAAGGAGCCTGTTAAGGAGACTGTGTGAAGGCCTTGTGCGCAGCAGCCCCTTGGAGTCCAGACAAGGACGGGCTTTGCACAGACATCATTTTTAGAGCAGAACTGGCAGCCAGCATGCCTCCTCTTCCCACCGTGGTGCATCCAACAGGAGTGAGGGGAACCACCCTCGATGCTGACAGGTTGCTCCTGCCCATGGGACAACATCCTTAATTTAAAGAGCCACAGGCATGTGGAAGAACCCCTCTGCAAGGGATGCCTCATCTGTGGCTAGGTCATCCTGGACAGATCACAGTCATAACATCATGATGCTATGTGTCCTCTCTCAGTGTCCAGAGCTTTCTTACACTTTCAGGAGTATGGTCTCCTCCATGGCGTCCTCAAGTGCCAAGTTCATGTCCCTACCTCTCCATTCAGGTGTCCAGAGCTCCTTAAGTAACTCCGATCCTCCAACAACACACAACAAAGACAATATAGCAAGGAAAGGAGAAGAAAACTGAAATGGTCCTTTGTTGAGTTTACTGTGAGAAGTCAACACCCTCAGAAGATCTGCACTGACCAACTACCTCTCGGTGCATCATCCTTCTGACTACTACTGACTAATTCCTCTAACACCCAACTAGAAATTATGGCCCTGTGCCAGCATCATGATGGAAGTAGTCTTGCTCTCCTAAACCAGAGTGGTGCCTTATTGTAGGCAGGAAAACCTGCCTCCATCCTCGAAGAAAGGGTAGAGGAACAGTCAAGAAGATCTGTGCTACCTCTGTTGGACAGGCTGACCACAGGCATGCTTTTAGTGCAGCTTTCAGATGACTACAAACCTTCTTGAGGAGTGAGCAATGACTTCCATCAAAGGCAAGCACGGCTTTAAACCTGTGTAGCCTCTTGTACAGAGCTTTCTGTTGTAGTATGTACAAAGATTAAACTCTGCCAAGTGGAAGAGTTGCACACCAAAGCCCTTTCTGCACTAGGCTGTTGACCACTGAACTGATATATTGAGGTCAGAGGCTCATCTCTGCTGACACATTTCTCCAGAGATGTAAGTATGGCTCTCATGAATACACAGAACTGTTACACTGAGGTGGCAGGGGGCAACCAGTTTAACTACAAGAAGTTTAAGTTCAAATTATGTTGCACCAAAACTCCTGGTTTCCTGCAGAAACAGGATGAACAGCAGCTAACATCTAAAGAAAGTGTTTACCAGCTTCTGCCATATACTGGGTTTTTTTCAGAGATTGTTTTTTAAGCGCAAGACTCAGAGAAATTACACAGTTGGCTTGTGTTTAAAAATGCACCTATTTTCCATGATCTCTGAGGAGAGGATGGAGAAAGCAGAGCACAACACAGAGCTGCAAAGGCATCGGGGCCTAGCCATGAGCCCTGGCCTTGCAGAGCTGCTGGTGGCTGTCCCTAAACCAGAGCACTTCATCGCTGGGTGACCGTGTCTCAGACAAGATAGTTTCCTGAAAAGCACCGACAACACATGGTTAAAAGCTTGGTTCAAACAAGCAGTGAAACAAATTTGCTTCTAGCTTTTGAGTTGAATATTCAATGCTTTCCATGTTTGCTCACTCACAGGTTATCTGGGCTGCACAATCAGCAAAACTCCCACAAAAACACTTGCTGGGGCTCAGCTACCAGGCAGTCTGTAATGGAGCTGTTCTAGAGAAAAACAGAAGTGTTATTGCGGCTGTCCCGATACAATTAGTCATACCTGATGGAGAGATACACGTCCTCGCAGAGCTCTGACTGCCTTGTCAACAGACGAAGTCAAAATGAAAACATCCTAACTACCAACAAGCAACTTGAAAGCTGAATCATGAATCCTGAAAGCAGTCTCAACACTACAAAAAGATGTCTTCTCTGCAAAAGAAGGCAGCTCGTTTCCTTCTATCTGTCCCATATTTCTTCTTCCATATAATTTCCTGACACTGCTCAGTGAAGTAACATTTCTTCTTTCATCTCCCCACTCAAGCGACTCCCCACTCCCCTTCTCTACTCTGGCTGAGGGGTGCTGTGGGGTCAGGAGAAGAAAGTGCACCCGAGTCAGGAAAAGGCCAGAGCTTTGGTGGTGGGAAACAACGTCCCGGTCATCTCCTCTGCATGACCTCGGACAAGTTCCCCAACACTGCTTTGTCTCATTTCCCCACTGAAACAGAAAGTTCCCCATCATGTTGGGTGATTACCACTACGATCTGTGTAGTAGGCCTGGTGTTACTAACCTGGGGTCAAACTGGTAATCAGGGGAGACTGATGGTGTGTCTAAGATTCCCTCCCACATCTCATCTAATCACATGAAGATCTTCAATACAACCTAGACCGTCGTTTCATGCAGCACTTCTATACTTGAGTACTTCATGAACATCTCTGTTGGTCTCTTCTGGTTCTTGGCAAACACTCCCTACCACAAGAGCACCACTGCCAGGTTGGTGGCTTAGATCGACCTTCTCTCTTCACTTGACAGACATTTCCAATTCCACAGGGCATTTTTTCTGCATTGACACTAAGGAGTGATGGAGAGGACTGCCAAATGAATGGGGAGGAGCTCGGCTCGTGACTGGTATTGGAGGCAGAACATCAGGATGCAACTCAGTTGTTGAACTTCTTCAGCTGGGAGGTTACCTAGCCAGGAGACACCACACCAACCTCACAGGGATCCTGTGGTTACCATTTGCAGGGAGGACCCCAGTGCTCAGGCAGATCTACGCATGTGTGCATGAGAGTGGAGCTGGGAGCAGACACCCAGTGGTTCCTCTTGATAACCATTACGAAATGCATTTGAAAGTCGATTTCTTTTCCAGAAGCCTCCTCTCCGGTGCTGACAACTCTTTCGAGATGCAATCTGCACTGCCAGGGCTTGCAGTAAAGCACAAGTGGAAGCACACCCTGCTCTGAGGGGCAGCCAGCAAGGACAGGAGCTGAGAGCAGCTCCACATCCATGGCAGAGCTCATAACCAAAGCCAAATCCTCCTGATTTGTCTCAGCTAAAACCACGTATCTGTGCTCACACCAAGGAGCAAAGATATACTGAGAGCGAAGAGCAATCGCTGTAGGTTGCCATGGCAGTGTGCATGGGTGATTTTATCACCCTTATCAGCTGCAACAGCATTTAGGTCCATTATCAGAGAATACTGGAGTATTTTTTTAAGGGTGCAATAGGTGTGAGAAGCAGAAAATCAGTGTCAGCCAGAAGCCAGCAGCTGGCACACACAGCAGGAGCCCTTGCTCCGAGTGAGCTGCCCCCCATGGGCACATGGCCTTTTACCCAGACCTGGGCTTGTCTCGGAGACCACAGGTGATGCAGGGCTCCCCAGCAGCCCCCCAGCCCAGGAGCAGAGCTCTCCCCTGCACAGAGGGACATGTCTCCAGGGAGCACGGAGGCGGTGAGCGGAGGGCGTTCACCACAGAGCTGATGGAAGTAGGTCAATCCTTCTGCTCTGCTGAACCTTTTGGCAGGTCGGTGCTGTGCCGCCGTCGCCGCTCGCAGCTCGTCATTTGTGCCGCACAGCAGCCACGTCGTTCAACGAATTCAATACATCTAATTAAATCAACCTTGGCCTCCATTCAAGACCCATCTTGCTGCTTTTTTTTTTTCCCTCCTGTTGGTGGCAAAGAGACACATGAGAGAAGAGATACAAAAGAAGGTTGCTAAGGGGTGAGCTGGTTTTCATCTCTCAGCTATTTCCCTGCTGCTCTTCTGTCGTCACAGAGATGCTTTGTTTTCCTCGAGGGAATGTGACAAACCCACATGGCATCACTCCTTGTGTCCCTTTCCTCCTTCCCTGCCCCAGACAAAATGACTTTTTCTGTCTTCTTGCAGGCTTTGCAGAGTGCAAGAGTGATCCTTTGGCTCCGCTGCTGACACTCACCACACTGAGTGTGGGCTTGGCAAGCAAGCCAAGCTGGCATGGTTGACAAAGGGAAGGCACATCAAAGTATGCCCTGCAGCACCTGGGCTGGGCTGGACGTGCTGCAAGGTGTGAGCACCATCTTTCACCGTCAGACTGGGCAAAGCCAGAAAGCAGTGGAGAATGCACTGGAGACAGCTCACCCCAGCCAGAGTCTACTCCAGCTGCCCTCTCACACAGCTCCGGAGCTCCTCTACATGCCAGCCCTGCATGATAGACAGGGTCACAAACATGGGCTCACACTGGAGAAGCCCTCCAAGATGTGCTAGCAGGTGGTCACAGAGCTCTTGAAAAGCATTGCAAAATGCGTAGCTTCCATCTGGATGACATCCTCAGTGACATGGGGACACACCAGTGAGCTGCCCAGACCTTCCTTCTTCCACAGTCCAATGTGGATACCGGGACCACCCTGTCCAACCTCTCAGGCTTCTTCACTGTGGCAGATCCTTCCTCTTCCACCAGCTCTTCTATTTCTGCTGTGTCCTCCTTGCCCTGAGACCACCACTTGGAAGGCAGGATGGCGGCACAGCCTGCTGCCTTCTGTGCCGTGACTCACTGATGCCAGTGAAACTCCTATTCCTGGCTGCAGGAGCTTAATTAAAGGCTCTTGGATCATCCCAGAAGAACACACTTCTGATCCCTGGAGCAAAATCATTATCTTTTCCATATCCTCCACATCTTCTATAGCCTTGCTGGCTGGGGAACCAGGACTAGGAAATATGCCAGCTGCCATGAGACCAAGGCTATGTTGTTTCCTCCAACCAAGTGCTGCTTCCTTCTTAGCTTGATATGAAAGAGCTCTGGCAAAGAGAGAAGAGTGTTCTATCTGGATGATGGCACTTTGCACAGCAAACTCATCTACAGTCTGTTCCCTGCTATCGCCTCAAAGTCATCCTTGGCCTTCCTGCTCAAAAAGCAGCTGTTTAGCCTCCCGTATCTGTGCTATTTCCTCTCCTTTAAGCCACCCTCCGTCGAAAGAATTCCTAAATACTCAAAACAATCCTGGGCAGCTCTTCCTGCAGACTCCTCAAATGACATCATGCTGTGGTGTTGCTTGGCTGGCCAGCAGAAAGATCAGCATGCCTTTGCCTTCCCCAACACCACCACTGCCAGAGCCTCTCCCATGCCCTGACCTGCTCTACAAAAACTGCATTTCAATTTTTATTTACATTTCCTTAATACTGACCAGATATGAGCAGGGCATTTACATACTATAAAAGCCCATCCCAGTCTTGCCCAGTAGTGCTGAGTGCTGCATGAATGCAGAGTAAGAGGCAGCCTTGGAGGAGATGCTGGTGACCCCAAGAGCTAAGAGAGGCCCAAAAGACCAAATGCCCCATGGCACTGAGTTTGAAGCAGTGGTCTCTCATACTGCTGGATTAAGCAGCAACTGTCCCTTCCACAGCAAAGTGTAGTGAGAGAATCTGGTAGGTTTAGCACCAGGTTTGATGGGAGCTGCTTTTCTGACTTTCAAACTCAGAAAGAAATAGGATGGGGTTTGTTGAGGGGCACAAAAGTTCACACAAGCATTGTCACAAGAGATGGCCACCTTTCCTGCATCCCCTTCAGTAGGCCACATCTGGAGGGAGACCACAATTATGAAGGTGGGTTTGCAGATTTTGGCTTACCTGTTTCTCCTTGCCCTGCCAAAGGGCTGCAATAACCATCTTGTGGTGTATGTGGCAGCTCCTTGTGAGATGGTCCAGCTGGGGATGTGCCCAGGGTCCTCCTTGCTGGGCCATGTGCCCATGGTGGGACCACAGCAGAGACCCCACTATCCTATGACGAGCTCCTGGCACACTGGGTCAAGTGCTGCCTCAGCGAAGTCACCAGGTTACAGCCATGACAGAAGGCAAAGAGAGAGGAAGGAGTTATGGCTCCTATTGCAAGGGTGAAGAAGATGATTCCAGGTGCTTGAGACAAC
The DNA here is from genome assembly GCA_013401335.1 of Brachypteracias leptosomus. Classification (NCBI taxonomy): domain Eukaryota; kingdom Metazoa; phylum Chordata; class Aves; order Coraciiformes; family Brachypteraciidae; genus Brachypteracias; species Brachypteracias leptosomus. The sequence goes on from VYZX01003154.1 coordinate 212,550, forward strand.
AACCTTCTCTCTGTCTACCCCTTCCCTCTACTTGCTACCACCTCTGGCAGCAAGGGGTTTGTTCAGCTGAAACATCAGATGGGTCATTATTAAGCACTGGGCAAACACCACAGCTGATGGGGTTCTGGTCTCTTTATAGCAGGTTTTGCAATTGGTTTTCTCCAAAGGATGAGGTGGTGCAGGGAAGTCCCATCTCCACGTTGCGTATCACTGCTCCTGTCAGAAAGGATACAGTTTACAATGATATGATCTGAACTGCTGAAACACATCAGGTTCAAACCTCTACTGCGCAGACCTAGGAGCTGTTGGAACACACACAGGAGAGCAGCAATTTGCGCTTCCAGGGTGATAAAGAAACCAGAAGCTGCCTTTGGCACTAACAAACACACACTGCATGAGAAATAGTGTCCTCAGAGGAACAGACAGCAGTTCAGCATCTCCTTTGCACTCAGCTGCTTTCCCCTTGCATGAACCTCTGGTGCAAGCAAGCCAACAAGGATAAACTAATTCTAATGTATTTGCTTATTTATGACATCTAGGTACATGAGGGGCCAAACAGCAGGACAGGCGAACAACCTGTGTGCCTTTGGAGCAACCACTATCAGCTCCACCAGTCCTTCAGCAGCAATTTTCTCCCTTGCATTCTCCTCTCATGACCTCTCCAGTCATAGATGGTGGGTCCAAAGCAATTTATTGGCAGAAACAGGAGAAAAAATCCAGAGAATCCATGTTCCCCAGCGACTCCAGATCCTGTGCACTCTTTCAGCTCTTCTAGATACCACAAACACCAGCCTGTCATGGGGCTGGCCTGGTTCTCATCATGGCTGCTTCCAACCCTAACCCAGCCAGGACCACGCTACATGGAATCCTTAGCTCACCAAGATCTACAAAGTACTCAGATAACTAAGCAGCACAGGACAGCCTGTGAGTGATTCAGTCAGCTTGAAGCCAATGGCTGGGACGTTTCACATCATTGCTGTGAACGACACCAACATCTCCATCTCTGGTAGGGGCTTTGACAGGAAATCAGGTCTTAATCACCGTCTCATTTTTCATTCCCCACTTCAGTTCTGCTATTTTAGCAGCTGCCGTGGGCTGGCTCCACACTTTCAGATGAGCAACCGTTAGGGCACAGGGTTTAGCTCAAGTGTTTTCAGGCTGCAACTCCAAATGTAAAGACATATGTGAAGCCACGGGAGGCTGGGGGTAGGAATCAGGCAGTGATCAAGGCTTTAGGACACAGCCAAATAATCTCCAGCCTCCTACCCAGATCGATACTGCCTGGGACAGGCAACTAGGTTGGTGAATTCATATGGGCAGGACACTGACACTACATGGACCTACTGTCTGGGGTTGTTGCCCACTTGGGACAGTCATGCAACATCATCTGATGCAAATGTGTCTCCAGGTGCTTCTCCTTGTTCATGACACATCTACAGATCTGTTGCAACACCAGGGCTGGGCTTTATCAGCTAATTGCTCAGGGAAAATTCCCCTTGCAAGTGGGGAAGTCTGGGGAAGTCTGCTGCCACCATAACCCATCCAGATGGCAGAGTCAGCCCCTGTACACCTGCACCAGAGACCATCTAAAAGGGTGCTGGGACCCAGAAAGGGATGTGGCCAGGGCTCACTGGCACAACCATCCCCATGCACTGGCACAAGACTGCTTGCCAAGCGCCCATCAGTCCACACTTCCCTTGCTTATGTGGCCCATGGACCTCCAGAGGCAGCAGACAGCCCAGCAAAACAAGAGGTGGGATTCTGTGTCCAATTTTAGTTGCTTTCTCCTTTTGTAGCCCCTCAACCTAGGCACAGTGGAAGGTAATGAGAAAGCAACCTCAAATCTCTCCAATCCTGAGCATCCAGACTAGTGCAGTTGACTCCTAGAGATAGGAAACAACCTGTGCAATTTCACAGCTGCTCACACGTGCTAGAAGAATGGGTCCCCATCATGCCCTGGGGGATGAGGGGCCATTTGTAGCCCACAAAAGCCCTCCTGGACAAAATGGGAGGGAAGAGCTGTTTTATACAGCAGAACAGGGGTCCTGGCTGAGTCAGGTGCAGGATGAAACCTTCCCCCACCTCTTCCCTGACTGTGGCCCTAAGGCAATGCTTTTACTGCAGCAAGAGGACTTACTTTTCCCCTTTCTGACCCCTCTGATCTCAGTGGTCGACTTCCCCAGTGCCATCAGCCCTTGTACTGTGAAGAAGTTGGTATGGGTGAGTACAGCCCAAGCAAAGGAGACCTTTCCCTCTCATTTCAAGTTGGCAGCATTAAGTGGCATCCTGTGGGATCCTCCAAGTTTTGTTGTGCCACAACCATTAGATACATAGAATTACCATCAGAATAAAATGACGGCCTTGATCAAGCACATGAAGGGCCCTGACTTCCCAGGAAGGGATGATGGAAGCAGCAGGGCTTGCAGGGATGCTAACACAAAAGTGAGTCCTGCAGCTGGCACCGCTGCTTTCCTTCTCCCTCCTCCCTTCAGTGCCATGGGGGAAACTGCCCCATGGCAAAATGAAAATCATAAAAACACTGAATAGTTTGGGTTGGAAGGAACCTTCAGAGATCACCTAGCCCAACCAATCTGCCATGGGCAGGGACATCTTTCATTAGATCAGGTTGCTCAAAGCTTCATCCAAGCTGATGTCGAACACTTCCAATGATGGGGCAGCCACAACTTCACCACCAAACATCCCTCTCCAACAGAGTGCCCACAATTGTGGCAGCTGACAAAACTCTTCCCTGTTCATTGTCACTACCAAGACAGAGGTACTACAGTGACTGATGCTTCCCTCCCATTCACACATGAATGTTTCCATCACAGTCTGATGTTGCAATGTCTCGTTTGGCCAATGTGGCTCTTCCAGGAGGGAAACGTGAGCGGAGGAGCTGGTGACCTCATCATTGGTGAAAACACACTGAATTGATCAGTGAAGATGCCCACAATAGTTCTCAATGTGCTCCTTCATTGCAATGGGTGTCCTGAAGATCACAAGGCCATGGAAGGATCCATGGTGACTGATCGTAAGTAACAAGTATTTTTATGCCACACTGATAGCAGCACAGCAACACCCTTGTGAGACTGTGAGGAGAGGGAGCAGAAGTGACAACAGGGTTCTCATGACTGGCCTAGTGCCTACAGGATGATGTGTGCTGGGGTGAGATGTCAGGGCAGACTCTGAGCCTGTCACTTTCCTTTGACTGCAGTGTCAAAAATTGCTCTGTTGGCTTCCAACCAGTTGCAAGGTTTTTCCCTAAAGCCATCACACAAAGCTGATGCTGTTTAAAATACATTTAAATGTCTGCTTCTTATGGCCACCAATAAGCCTATTCATGATAGACCACTATGGTTTCATCAAGTATCCTGTGACACTTGCCCAGCACAATTTGCCCAGACACAGTGAAACACCTGGGGATCTCTTCTGTGTCACTTAGGTATCAGCGTCAAAATCTAAAGTCTTAAAATTATGGAACCTTGAGCCAAGACCCAAAGCAATCTTTGCCACAAAACTAATTAAATCTTTGGGAAAGAGGATAGTATTTACCTCCTACCTTCCCTCTAGCAACGTTATTCCTGAGAAGTTCCCACATGGTCTTTGTGCCATGCCCTTAAGTCCTACCCTGCCTCCCCATCACCTCCATGTATCCCAGCTGCAGTGGGTGCAGAGCCTGTGGGTGACACAGCCACTGCCAAATTGCCAATGACCTATAGCAGTTTTCCCTTCTTCAAGCTGGCCTTGATCTGACCAACTTCTCAGTCAGAAATGGATGGTAATTAAGTCTTGCTGCAAGAGGGGCTCACTAAAACTGCTTTAAAAATCCCCCCCAAACAGCCCATCATAACCTGGGGCATGAGCTTAGCTGTAGCAGGTGTAGGATTCATCTCACCTACTCTCTAGCCATCTAAAGTGCATGTATCTAGTCTAAGCAAGCTGGCTAGGAGCATGCCACATCTCATCAATGAAAGGTGTTTACAGTGTTGGTGCCTGCATCTGAACAAATCAGCACAGGCTGCTTTTGCAGTTAGTGAAGAGTCTGCTACAGAGCCAGGGAAAATGAAGATGCAATTCATCTCATTCATCAGATCCATCACACCTTAAACCCCATGGATAATGCTGACTCGGTCTCCACCAACTACAGCAAAAACCAAACACTGCACTGCCAGCCTACTCGAGGGGGTGCCATGTGATGGCACCTCACCTCACCAGCTAGTCAAATGGAAAGAAGCAGATGCTTCCAGAGGGTAAAACTGCTCTCAAAGCCTAACTTCAGCATCTGAGATATTGCTGCCCAACCCCAGTATGCTTCCAATGATAAATCCCCCAACCCTCTAGCAAGGGATATGCCACAGTTTGGCTTCCTCACCTTGTGCTCCAGCTCTCCCAGTAAGTAAAGATGGGTTTGTGCTCACACGAAACAATGGATAAGGTGCAGATGCACACACAGAGTGTCTCACAGCCCTGCTGCCACAGGTACCAGTTTTTGGCAACAGGGTAGGTGGGAACCAGGAGAAGCAACATCTCAAATGGCTCCACTGGGATTCATTTCACCTGAGGATGGTTATCAGAGCATGCAGATTTTAATGGTACATTCAGCACAGCTGTATTAACATATCTCAGTAAAACACCCTGAAACTCCAAGACAGAAGATGCCACATGGGCAGCTAATTTCCTCCTAACAGCGCATTTACCTCTGGCAAAAGTTAGAGACTGCAAGTGCTTCATGAGCCATTCACAGGAACATTTGTAGGCATTACTGAGTAACTCAGGAACTTAATTATCTCTTTTAAAATGACCTGTGTGATTAAAAAACCTATTTGGACTTCAGGTGCCCTGGGATCTGTTATCCCCAATCTAGTTGCTCAGCAGGCACAATCTAAAAGTTACCATGCAAGCCACTCACATTGCTCTAAATTATTCTACCTACCCACCAAACCCACAAACATGCCCCAAAATCCAGCTTCTCAAACAAACAGAGAGAAGCCACCATCTCCTTAACCTTATCTGCTACCTGCTTGAGCTTCCCCAATGACAGCAAGAGCACACATCCCCTACTGGGCTCAGCAACTTTCAGCACAAATGCACGCCTGAGCATCTTTAGACGTAAGATATATATATTTAGAGAAGTTACTACACTTCTCGGAAACTTTTTGCAATATTATTTACAAGGCTCAGCAGCAGTTTTTAGAGTCTGCTGGAAGTTCACAGCTTGAACCAAAAGACACACCACGCATGAACCTTCTTACTAATAATGGCCTGTGGGGCTGGAAAGCCCCCGTGTGACTCTCAGCCCCACATCTCAGTGAGGCGACACGCCTGGGTGCTCAATTTGAATACGTATGGTTGAGGCTGCCCACGGGGAAGCACCAGATTCTGCCTCTGAACTCCAATTCTGACGCCACAGATGCAAGGTGAGCTGAGCAGGGGCTGGTGTTTTCATTTCTCTACCCCAAAAGTATTTCCACCAAGTGATGGTTAAGAGCATTCATTAGAGTTCTGTTTTTTTTTCAGGGATGTCATTGTACGAGGACATGTCCAAAGTAGAAGAACATACTGGTAAAAATCTGATGTCCCTACCCTTGTGTTCACTGGCTGATGCTACATGATCCCCAAGAGCCAAACCCCCATCTCTTCCCCAAAGAGCAGCGCCAGATTGTTACTCAGAACAATTTAGTCCCGAGATCAATGTGAGTACCTAATACAGAGTCTGAAGGGAGAAGGCCTTAAAGGCATTTTCTATTTTACTAGGCAGGGACTTAATTGAACCTAGGTTATAAGCCATCATGCAGGGGCTTCTGCTACAACAGTTCCCGGAGCCAGTAACGACGCAATATAATTTATTTTTATAGCACAAGCAGGACACAGTTCTTTACTCCAGAGTATCACAACAGCCTGAAAAACAGAATTTCCCATATAGACCTCAGCACAAAACACCTTGCAAAGTGGATCCCACATCAGGTCTTGCAACGAGCACAGAAAAGCATCAGAATCATAGAACCACAGAATGGTTTGGGTTGGAAGGGACCTTCAAAGATGATCTAGACCAAATCCCTCTGCCATAGGAAGTGACATATCCACTAGATCAGCTTGCTCAGAGCCCCACTCAACCTGACTTTGAACGCTTCCAATGATGGGGCATCCATAACTTCTCTGGGCAACCTTTTTCAGTGTCTTGCCACCCTCACAGTAAAAGCAGAGACTGAAATCACACAATTGGGACACAAGGACACATCCTCAAGCCAGATTTCTCTTCTATATTAACACACTGGGGCTCTCATGTTCATGAGAAACTGAGTGCAGCACCTGACACACCTCTACTGCCCCATTGGAAGCTCCTGCCCCAGGTCAGCACTGGCTTCAAGTTGCGTCAGGGGAGGGTTAGATTGGATATTAGGAAGAAATTCTTTACTGAGAGAGTGGTCAGGCACTGGTACAGGCTGCCCAGGAAGGTGGTGGAGTCACCATCCCTGAAGGTGTTTAAAAAATGAGTAGATGTAGGACTTGAGGCTATGGTCTAGTGGGTAGGGAGATGTTGGGATGAAGATTGGACTTAATGATCTTAGAGGTCCGTTCCAACCATAATGATGCTATGATTCTATGATTCTATGCTGCAGCTATTCAGCATCACACTCCAGCACCTTACTGGAAACCAAACATTTTCAGCAGTTTAAGCCATAGCAAGAACCACAGATGATGCCTCAAGTCCAGGCAGGGTATGAGCTGTCCCTGGTGACATCGCATATGGGAACATCAGGCCATGCATGCTGCCATCACTGGCACATCCCTCACTGCAGTGCTCCCTCTCAAACTGTCTCCTTTTGACTCCAAATTTCCCTTATTCCTGTACGGCCCTTTGCACCCCTCCAAGCCATCTACCAGTCTCTAACTAAAGCCTCCTCAATCCACCACCAACCCACTCAGGTTAAGACCTCCCCAACAGCACCTGCCATCTCATACATAACCTCCACCTTCATAGCTCAACTCCTTCTGCATCTCCACCAAGGACAGGTTCCTCCCTTTTACTCATAAATTCTTCACCAGTGGTTTTAGAAGCAGAGGGAGGTTGGGCACAGGCTCTTGGGTAGCCTCTAAATTTGCCCCCAAGTGCAGTTATTCCAGGTGGTTTCATGGAGCCAAGCACACTGGGTACAACTCTCACTGCTGTTGAGTCAACTTTTTTTTATCTTTACTGCAGCCAGTATTTCACCCTTATGACTCAAAATTAACATGCTGCAACAGCAGCTGCCTTACCTGTTTCTGCACCTTCTGGTTTGTTGTGCTGGAGAAGGAGGGTAATGGGTCTGGAAGGAAAACAAAACAAAAACCACAAAGAATCGAGGAAAGCCACTAATGGCATCTACTAAAAAGACAAAAACTTCATGATGTCCTAGAGAATAGCTACAAGGTTGTAGCCTTTCAGTACTAGCTTTCATTTCAAGGTGACACTTTGAAGTGTGGCTTGAAATGACATGAGCTGTCCCATACCATGTAATCCATCAAGGGAAGCAAAACCTCTTCTGTGAACCCTTTAGATGGACAGCCCAAGCGGCAAAATATTCCAGAAACCCAAAGCACATTTGTGGAAAAGCACGGATGGTGGAATTAAGGTTCCTGGCTCTTGGCATCATGGTACAGCTGTTACAAAACAATACATTCATCTCAGCCACACAACTATCAATACTCTAGCATGAGTCATCTGTAATACTTATCTAATGGTGAGTAAGCTGCTCCCGCCAGTCACACTTTCCAGATAAATCTGTAAAGAAAACAAGAGTGGAAAAAAATCTATCAGAACATGTTACCAAACAAGTGAAAGGAAGGGGACAGCACCTGGGCAGCAAGACAGCGCCCAAAGTGGCAGAGGTAAAGTTGGCTTGGGGGTCACTGGATGAAATACACATACCATGAGGAGCAAGATAACTGTAAGGATCCATATGGAGCATGAGTGATGTATGAACCATAATGTGACCCTTCCTGCTGGTGGACGCTGCAGCAAACATCTATGGTAGAGGTGGTATACAACACAGCTTTTGGGATTGGGACTCAAATTTACAAAACATATGGCGGTTTGGGGGTTTGTGCCCATCACTGCCTTGCTGGAAGCAGTGCTTGACAGTGAGTGTGGGTCCAAATAAGGACCCAGCACACAGAAAATTGCTGCTTGGGGTTACAGAATCACAGAATGGTAGGGGTTGGAAAGGACCTCTGGAGATCACCTAGTCCAGCACCCCTGCCAAAGCAGGTTCACCTACAGCAGGTTACACAGGAATATGTCAGGCAAGTTTTGAAAGTCTCCAGAGAAGGAAACTTCACAACCTCTCTAGGCAGCCTGTTCCAGTGCTCCATCACCCTCATAGGAAAGAAGTTTTTCCTGATGTTGTGGTGGAACTTCCCGTGTTCTGGTTTGTTCCTGTTTCCCCTCATCCTAGAACTGGGCACCACTGAAAAGAGACTGGCTCCATCTTCTTGACACTCACCCTTCAATATTTATAAACATTGATCAGATCCCCTCTCAGCCTTTTCTTCCCCAGGCTAAACAGCCCCAGGGCTCTCAGCCTTTCCATGTCAGAGATGTTCCAGTCCTTTAATCACCCTCATAGCCCTTTGTTGGACTCTCTCCAGTAGTTCCCTGCATCTCTTGAATTGGGGAGCCCAGAACTGGACACACTAACTCCAGATGTGATCTCACTAGGGTTGGTGTCTATAAAATCCTGAACAGCTGGGAAACTCCAACCCACCCACGCAGCGGGTGCAAAATGATCCTAAACATGTGGGATGCTTCCTCACCTAACCCTGTTTTTACTAAAGCTCAGCAACTAAATTGCAAATAATTTAATGGTGCAATTAATGAAAGAAAAAGTCAAAAGTTGCCTTGTTTCAAATCTGATGAAAGCAACCCCGAATGACGGTGCTTGCTCTTTCACACCCAGCCATATGTGACCTTTGCGTTCACTGCCTTCCTGCACCTCAGCAGGCTCTGGTGAGCCACAAGAGCTGAGGCCAAGCCTTAGAGGACTTTCTCATCGGAGAAATCGCTGCTGGGGAGTTGGGGAAATACCCCAAGGGTCTCCCAAGGGGGCTGAGTCATCATATGTTGCCTCACAGAAATTTTGGAGGAGTAGCTGGGGAGCGGGGGCAGAGAGGGTAGAAAACTCCAAACACCTCCCCAACTTCACAGAGCAAAGAAGAGAAAACTCCGGGTATGAATCACCCTATCCCTACCTCAGAACCACCAAAGCATTTCACACAGGCTGCCATGAAGGTTCTCATCAGCAGGGAGAAGCCAATCTGCTGTCCTTGCAGCACAAGTGCGAGGTTTTGTGGGGCAAGGAGCTTCAAGGGTGGGCACAATGTCTCAGCAGGCTTGTCTGCAAGCAGGCAGAAGGCACGGGGGCACAGCCATGGGGACCAACCCAGATCCACCAAACCCTGAGATCTCCACACTCAAGTGTGAATTCCAAGAGTCACCTCCATCTCCTCCTACCTGAGAGAGACTGGAAAACTAAGCTCTGTCATGGCTAGGACAACATTTCATAGAATCACAGAATAGTGTGGGTTGGAAGGGACCTTCAAAGATCATCTTGTCCAAACCCACTGCCACGAGCACAGATATTTCTCACTAGATCAGGTTGTTGAAGCTCTGTCTAACCTGATCTTGAACACTTCTAATGATAAGGCATTCACAACTTCTCTGGGCAACCTATTCCAGTGTCTCACCACCTTCAGCATAAAAAATTTCCACCTTATGTCTAAACCTACACTTTTCCATTTAAAACCACTGCCCCTTGTCCTGTCACTACAAGCCTTGGTGAAAAAATCTCTCTCCATCGTTCTTATAAGCTTCCTTTATATACTGAAAGGCCACAGGAATGTCTGCCTGGAGCCTTCTCTTCTCCAGGCTGAACAACCCAACTCTCTCAGACTTTCCTCACAGCAGAGGTGTTCCAGCTCTCATTATTTTTGTGGCCCTCCCCTGCACCTGCTGTAACAAGTCCATGTCCTTCCTGTACTGAGGACCCTGCTGCTGGGGTAGTTTCATGCTGCACCCCTCAGCACTGTTCAGGGCTACCTCTGTTTTCCCTACCTGCCCCCAGGATGGAGGTTCTTGTAAGGCAAATGTAGGAATTGACCCCATCAAGAACAAGCTTAATTGTTTTTTTTTGCCTTCTTGGTTAAATTTTATTCAAGTCAAGTTAGGTCACTGCAGGGTCATGTGAACCCTTGCACCTACGCCAGGGATGGGCTGGAAAGCAATTCAGGAAAGGAAACTCAGCAGGATCAGCCCCTTTGGCATTAGCACACTCAGAGCAGATGAAAAGTGCCATATAACCATGGCACTAAGCACCAACCTTGGAATAAAACTGATTCTTTCATGTGAGCATAAGCTCTGTATAGAGACAGTCGTTTAGAAATAAAACCAGGCCAACTTATTCTCTCCTGAATCCTCAAACTCATTTTTATCATATACATAGTCTTCTCTCTCTCTTTATTTTTAACATAGGGTTGAGAAGGGCCTCCCTAGAGCATGAACTCCATCTGCATCTACCTCAGGCAAATACATAATCCTGCTTGGAAACCAACCAAACACCTTGCTCCCACCACTCTTACTAAAAAGCTTCTCCAAAACATCTCTTCTGATATGATCCTCCTCATTTCCAGCCTAAGCACAGTCATGCCAGGTGAGATCCATTTGCTCCTGAACCAACAGCTTCCTTCAGCTTCAACAGGTCATCAGCTCTCTGACACACCTGAACTGGGCAGCACAAGCCAAGCTGCTCCTGGTCCCCCCTCTCAGCCCTTCCCATCCACCTCTTCCCATTTGAATTTATCTGGAGGACACAAGAACTGGACCCAGGTGGGGTCACCCTCCTGAGACAGGCTGTTGACTGGGGCCAGTTCTTGTCTCCCTTGTTTTTCTAGGTACACATTTGCTGCTCTGAGACCTTTATAGTAGATTCTTTCACCTTGGTTTTGGGGCTTGACTTTAACTTTTCTTTTTCTTTTTTTCTTTGTACGATCAAAACTGCATATACCTGTTAAATGTCTAAATATACATTTCATAGGAAATCAGCATACAAAGGAAGAGGGGGAAAATCACCACAACTTACTGTCAAGATGCAAATAAAGTGCTGTGTAGGAATTGAACCAGCCACAGCTGTAATCAAGCTCTAGCAGTGCTTTTTCAGCATCTGTGATATAAAATTAGACACTGATTAAGAGATTCCTGCAAAAAAAGAGATCATTTTGCCAGCTATAAAGAATTTTTGGTGAAAAAAAGAAGAAAGGTCTTCAGACCCAATTCAACTGAAAACATTGTCCAACACAGCATTTAGCCTAGTTAGTTATTCAGGGAAAAAAGAAAAATAAATCAATAGTTATCTATGTGGAAACTTATCACAGCTCTACACATTTCTATTGGTAAATGAATGCAGACGTACTACAAGGATGGCCCATCTGTATTACAATACAAAGGCAAACAAATGGCAACCACCAGCTTTAGACCAAAGCTCTGGAATTTACAGAAGCAAACAAAATCAACCAGGACTTTGCCTGAGTCAAGATCACTGGTTTAAGCACACACAGCGTGCGCCCAGTGTTCAGTGAACCAGCCTGGCTTGCATGCGTGTGTGCGCAGGGGAAGAAAACTATCACAATATATTTATATCAAAGAACCACAGAAAATAAATCTTGCATACAAAACGTGGTGACGTTCGCACAGATCTTGTAGATCTGTTGGCAACCGAGCGGTGCTCTCACAAGAGGTCACAGCTCTGGAGTTGATAACCCCTCTGACATGGGCATTTTTTGAAAGGTGAGCTCATCTGGCTGCCCCTACAACTTCTGCTCTATGTACCACTGGTGCAAGAGTCACATAGTGAGGATGCAATAAGGTGATGCAGCACTCCAGTCATCCAGCTCTTCATGTTCTACAAGTTGAAGAACATTTTTGGTCCCTTATTTTATACTGGGAAGTTTGGAGATTGGATTCTTATGAAAAATGTGTGAAAATAGTCTGCTCCTTGTAAACCCCTAATGTGTCCATTTGCTTTGATAGCACCTTTATCCTGGAATTGGTGAAGTGCTTGTTTTTTATGGAGCAGAACTGCAGCCACCAGTGGCACCTAAGAGAACTGCAGCTCAGTGTGACCCCTTCCACAGTCAATCATCTTCTGGACATGCTTCTGGTTTGGTCACTCAGCTTCATCCAGCTTCTCCAAGTGCACCTCCCAGTCCCTATAGTGACTACTAATTCTCATTGTACACCGGGGTGTAAATATAGATGTCATCTAAGATATATGCAGCCATTAATTAAATTTCCTGTTTTAGGTAATAAGAGATGCTATCTCTCTTAGAAAGCAGCAGCCTTGACTCAGCATATGGTGGAGAGGGAGAGACCGTGCTTCTTCACTTTCTTCAAAGGTCATCAAGGCAACGCCCCGGAAACTCTGAGTAGTAACACCTCGTCCTTAACCAAGCACTGGATCTGTATTTAGGCAGCTGCCTGATCACAAGAGGTACAAGGACACGTGTCTGCTCAACAACCACCAGCTTGAAATATGGATGCCTTTTATTAGCTGCCCTGGTGTTTAGCTGTGCTCAGAAGAGCATGCTGCTCCACTGGTGGGACCTGCAGCGTATGGAAGAGCAGTTATTACTGAAGCTAATTACAAACAACATGGCTGCTTAAAGAGAGATAAAAATAGCATCGGTGTATTAATAGATGAAGTGCAAAACTGGGACATGGGAGATGAAGATTCTGATCTCGAGCATGGCAACATCCTACACAAATCTCAGGCAAATCTCTTCATCAGCGTGTTTCATTTTCACGGTTTATGAAGCGGGCAGAAAAATCACTTCTCAAAAAGGCTGTGAGGCTGAATCCCTCCCTCAATGCCTGGGAGCACCGAGAGGTCCTCTCCTGCACCTCTACACAAGTATAAAACATTCCCATGTCAGCCAGAGCGGCTCCCTGACAATAATTTCATGCCATTTATGTGGCAATTCAGGTGACAGTTTCCAGAAAGTTGTAAAGTTTACCTTAAATAGCTGATTTCACTAATCAGTGATCAAAGGAATGCAGGCTTTGGAAATGGTTACCAGTTGACCCAAAACTGCTGGAGCAGCAGCAAGCACCCACCTCTGCAGGCAGGAAGACCACGGCGAGGGGGGAAATGTCTGACTCCTTTACTTCATGTAAACCTTAGCCAATTTAAAGATCTTACGATTTGCATCTAGCTAATGATCAGAGAAACAAAGACTTGTAAAGATGTTATAAACCCCTCTGCCTCACCACCAGACAAGCACGGTCTCAGCCCAGTGCTTGAGAGCAGACATGAGAAATCAAGCCCGCCCTTCCCCCAGTCTGCAACCTCTCAGTCAAACCAATTACAAAAGCAAACAAGCCACTGACTACCCTTCCAGGCTGGATAAATGCCACTGCCACACTGGAGGACATCTCTTGAACACTGGCTTGGCAGCAGGAGACCACACCAGCCAACAGAAGGAAAGACATGAGGACCCACACCTCCTCTCCCAAATCTCTGATGTCCCAGAGAAGCTTCAGTGTCCAAATCCTGATCAACCTTGCAGGGGTACCAAGACATCCTCGCACTGCTCAGGCTGATTATCTCCCCAGCTTCCAGGCTTGGTTGGAAACTTCACAGCACTGATGGCTACATGCAGGGTAGCCAGATGTGCACAACCCCTGGTCCACCTGTGCAAGTTGCAGTTGCGTGGATACAATCCTGGCATTGCTCCAGGACACCAAATAACCCCTCTCCATCTATCCCTCTGATGCAGCTGTTTGTACAGAAGAATTTTAAAAATTATCTTTAATGATGATGTGACTGCTGTGCTATAGGAGATCTACCTCCTAATAACTATAATGCAACATACCTTAACAAGTAAGAAAAGGGAGTGGAAAATTAATGTGCTCCAGCATTTGCAGAAGGCTTCATCTAGAGTCTAAAAATGAGACAACGCAATCCCGCAGTAAACGACAGTAGTTACCCTACTTTGCACTGATATAGAAGAGATAAGAGTCTGACCTTGAGTGTTTTGTTGCCTTCTGCTCACAGGTTCAAGACAATAAAAAAAAAAAAACAGCAGAAAAATATATAAGCCATAAAAGCCACAAACCATACCAGTTTCAATACAAACAAACAGGGATGTTTTCTTTAGCCATTTCTACCGTGGCAGGAGTGAGATAAGCAGACCTTTCATACGAGTATTGTAAAAATAGCTGCAGGAAGATAACAAAAATTGAAATATATGTTAGATGTAACTGTTAGCTACTGTCATCTCAGGCTACAACTATTCCCATGCTTAATGTCTAAGATGAGCAAACAAAACCATGTAGCAGGGCTTCAAGAAGTCCGCCTCAATTGGCTGCACAACTGGCTGCCTAACCATGAGGGGTGGTGAGACCCCTGAAGCAGAGGCTGAGTCCCAGTGGCAGAGAGCTGAGAGGGAATAGAAAGGATGGAGGGATGGAGGAGGGAAGGAAGGGATACGGGACGGAGGAGCAGTCTCCTTCCTCCCCCATGTTTCCCTTCCTTTCCACTCTTCTGATACCAAATTTCTCATGGCTTCTGCCACCTGCCATGTTTTCTAGTGGATATAAAGTCCTTTACCAGCCTCAAGAGAAACCCAAAGTTGCTTCAAGAGCCAAGGGTGGCCCAAGGCAGCCCAAGTTCCTCACTGAGCTCCAGCAGTCCCAGGAGAAGACCCAGCTCAAGGCTGGCGGACTGAGACATCCTCAGTCAGCAGTGCTCCAAGCCTCAGCTTTACCATGGAGTAATCCTGAGTTTGGGCGAGGTGTTTGATCTCCTGTAGGACTCTGCAGCAGAAAGGAGGATGCCCCCTCTCTTCTATACTTTGCTCATCAAAGTAATTCAGCTGTAGGACCATGACTTTGGCAGATGCATGGGGAGTGTGCAGCACAGCAGATCTCTGTTGCTGATGGGGGCTCAGGGGTGGTACTCTACAAATCACCAACAGGAATGTGAAAAGAAAGTGACACCACATTACAAGCCTGGGAAGAAAGAAGGGACATGCCTGACGCACGCTTATTTCTTCTTTTTCAAGCAGATGGAACATTTTCAAACCTATGACCTAAATTTTTCTGAAATATACCTTTATGTTGCAATAAAGCAATTCATTGAGACGGAGATACTCTCTAAAACCAATATCCACCGCACCTCAGATGTACAAAAGTATGTTTATCTACTCAAAAGGTACAACAAGATGCTTCCAAGTGAAAAAAGTATATAAACTGTCAAAAAAGTGGGGTTTTTTTCTTTTTAAAAATAATCACATAACTCATATGCAAAGTGAAATTAAATTAAGAAAAGGGAAACTTTAGAAAGATGTTGGGAAGTATTTAACAACTTCATGCATCTTCCTGTTGGGAAAAGCTTCCCATGGGAAGGTTGTTTGCGGGGGAGTGCAGTGACCACCAGCTTCCCAGCCCAGGCCTGGGCTAATCCAGCGCTGGCAGCACCGCAAGCAGCGGATGCGATGGGTCCTTCCCGGCTCGCCTGCTGCAGGACGGAGATCGGCTGACTTCATCGGAAGCAAATCCCCCCCGCTTCCCTCCTCCCCCTCCGGCCCCCCATTCATGTTGGGAAGGAGCCTGGCAAACCCTGGGGAGATTACAAGGCAGGGGAAGCAGGAGGTTAAAACGCTCTGAGGCCCCTTTCAGTCTAAAAGACAAAGTAATCATGAAGCTAAAACAGATGCTTTGCTGAAAATAAAGAGTGGTTTACACAAGTCTCAAAGAGATGCCAAAAAATGAAAATACTGTAGTCCCAGGAAGCCGTGAGCATCCTGCTCTTAGAAATAACTATAATACTTGAGTCTACAATAATATTATTGCAATATTTTGAGTTGGTGCTGAAAGATTATGCATGTTGTTTGAAAGATAAATTCAAGATGGCACAAAAAAGGAGACATGCTGCTGCGTCTGATGTAATGCAAGCTCTCAGCTTAAAAATATCTATATTTACAATTTACTTCCAGGAGTGACACCAGGAAGACTGACAAGACCAACTAGGCACAGGGATGAGCAATCACCCATTTAAATGAGCTCTCGACAACCAGAGCAAGAGATGTCAGGAGAAAGCCCAGGGAGAGATAAGCCAGCAAATGACACTTTTCAGCGTAATTATGCTTGACTCTCGTACCATTTGGTGAACTGACCTGTTTCCCCAGAGACCCGGAGAGGAGCGATATTCCAAGAGAATATTTCTGTGGGTTCACAGATATTTGTCCATGGTCTTTTATGGTGCTTTAACTCAGCTCACCTGGGCTCATCCACTCTACCTTTTCTGTTAAACTTGCTACCTTGAAGTAGCAGCAGCTGTCGGTTGTTTCTTGGTGCGAGAGCACATCTCTGTTGCTGGAAGCACTGAAATTGCTACATTTCTTCCCTCTCAGTTAAAGCAAATGGATAAATTACAATAGGGGATTACAAAAAGAATCATAGAGTGGTTTGGGTCAGAAATGAACCTTCGATGATCATTGAAGGAGGGATGCCCCCATTGCTGTGGGCAGGGACACCTTCCACTATATCAGGTTGCTCCAAGCCCCATCCAACCTGATCTTGAACACTTCCAATGATGGGGCATCCACAGCTTCTCTGGGCAACCTGTTCCAGGGTTTCACCACCCTCATCGTAAAAAGTTCCTTCCTTATGTCCAATCTAAACCTACCCTTTCAGTTTAAAACTGTTTTCCTTTGTACTTCAGCTACAGGCCCTGCTAAGAAGTCTCTATCTATCTTTTTTATAAGCTCCCTTTAAATACTGAAAGGCTGCAGTAACATCTCCCTGGAGCCCTCTCTCCTCCGGGCTGAACAACCCCAGCTGTCTCAGCCTTTCTTCTTAGGAGAGGTGCTCCATCAGGGCACTGGGGTAGATAAAGGCAGCTCTCCTGGAGGTGAGCTCACCCCTGAAGTTTGGGCTCTATTTATTTTATCTCTCTGATGAACGCCTCTGGCTGCTGAGCTTGCTAATCCACCCTTCTGAATGGGAAAAGGACTCTGCATCATCCTCCCCCAGACTCTGGAGCTCAAGGTGAGGAGCAAATCTGCCAAGCAAGGAGCAGCACAACTAGAGAGATCTGTCTCTACATTGTGCTGCTTTCCAAAAAGCTTGAAGCACTCGTGCAGCTGTCCTGGGACCTGGCAGTTCAACTCTGCTGCAGCTGCACTGCAGATTTTCACACTGGACCGTGTCTCATGGGTTTTACGTTCACTGGCTGCTTATATACATTGAATCTAAAGATGGAGACAATTCTTTCTGCCTACTGCCACTTCAGCCATCTCTCACCCCACTGCCAGCATGGCTTTGCACAGACTTCCCTTCTGCATCGACAGGTGACTTTTCATCCCCAAGTTCAAGCAAGAGCTATACAGAAGAGACAGCCCCTTTGTTTAGTTCTTACAGGGACAAAATACCTGCAGCTCAATTACAGCCTGAAAACTTCTACTGCCTGGAAAAAAGAGTGGCCAATTTTTCCCATGCAGAACATAGTGGCAAACACTGGAAAAAAGGGAAAAACAGAAGGGAAAACAAAACAGGAGGAGGGGTGAAAAAATGGAGGTGAGAAAGGAAAACAAGGGGAGGGGGGAAGGAGACAGGGAGAAAAGGATGGGAGGAACAAAATGATTGGGTGGGATGACTGTAGTAAGGTTCAGGCACCAATCCAGTGCTTGTTCACCTGACATACTGCTCATGAAGAACAGGCACTGCATTAGGTACCAGGTCCCCCACAAGCTGCCCGGCCTCAGGCTTTATCCTTCCTCCTGCACAGACGGCCCCATGATCATGTTTCAATGCTTATAAATTATTTACATCAGATATGAGGAAGTGGAGACATTAGAGATGGAAAAGATGCACCAGCCCATCCCCTGAGGAAGAGCTGGATACTTCCCTGTGTCACACGAGAGAAGCAGTGATGCTCTGTCTCTCCTTGGGAAAGTGTTTTGCTGCTCAATGCCCTCTCCAGATGCAATTTCTTCATGATAATCTGCATAAATTTCATTTGTTTTGACCTCTAATCCCTTCCTGCTGGCATCACCACCTGCCTGCATACCATGCAGTCCTCTGGAGTCTCACGGCATCACTGAAACACTTACCTCTTTAAAATTTTCTAAAGAAATGAGTCATTCTGCAAAGTCCAGACAAGGATACCTCTAAAAAACAATCCAGAGATCAAGTATTTAAAAAAAAAATAAAAATCACTGATTTTCAAAACTGAGGACCTTCAGCCAGAACTTCACTCTTCCTGCCTTCTCTCCCAGAGTGGGAGGGGAATTGCTAGCAAGGCATGCAGTCAGCAGAAAAATATTTCCTGAGCTATAGATTTGTAAAGTTACTCCTGCAGCACCAAAGGAAACAAGTGACTCCAGGGCAGCTTCATCCTGCATCCCGTGACGCTCAGTGAGCTGGAGTTTGTGGGGCAGCACCCACCCTCCTAAACTCTTGACAAAGCTCAGAAAGCACAAAACAACCCCGTACCCACCCTTAGTATCACATTTTAAGAGCTAACTCCCTCCTGACAACTGAGATAGAGTACATAAAGGAGCATGTCATGCTTTGAACGCCACAGCAATTCACCTCCTTGCCAGGATTTGCACATTCTTTCTGCCAGCTCCAAGGGTTGTCAATGCTTCCTTCACTTACTCTGAGCTTCATGCAGATGAAAGACTCCCGCTGTGAGTTGTCAAGATTTACTGTAATTTTGGTTCAGATCAGGAAAGCACTTACATATGTGCTTAAATTACTGCAGAAGTCAAGGGCATCTGGTTCCATGCCCCCATACTCCAAAGCAATCAAGATCAACCCCCTTTTTTCCTTTGGGATAAAAAGGCATCGAGAATCTTAATTAAAAGTAGATGGCAACAAACTAAATGAGCTATTTGTCACTGCAACATGTCAGGTGGGAAGATGATCAAGCACAATTTGAATGTGAGGACCAAAAGTGGATGAGGAAAAGCCAGCACTGAGAGTCTGGCTGAGCAAACACAGGGTGCAGGACACAGAGTTTGTCCACATCATCTTTGAAAACAGGTTCTATGTTTTCAAGACACCAAAGCTATAGAGGAGAGGTTCCCAGTCAATTTTTACTGAAGATCTCCCTTCTAACAGATATTATCTGACCTGCCCAAAAAGAGAGGGACCAAGATCATTTGCTTCTTCCCCATGGGGTAATGCATTTCTGTTGGCTTGTCCTGCTTCACATGTATGAGCCTATGCTGGTACTGGGAAGCCCTGAGCATGGAGCAGATGTTTTGGAGGCTCTTCTACTCAATGACTCCTACCTGGATGGTAGCAGCTGCGTTGAACAGATCTGGGGATTCAAGTAATTGGGAATACTTGGTAGTTAAGCCCTTCCAGCCCCCACTTCCATACCTTGAGAGATACACACAGGATGGCTACCAGCCACAGTCAACCACAGCCCCAACAGGTTGTTTCCATAGGTCTCTGCTGCAACATCAACTGAGGCTGCACCAGAGCAGGACCAAAACTAGGCACTGACAATGTCCTGGCCACACACTGGAATCAACCTTCCTTCTATAAGCATGCAAAAGTAACCCAGAAAAAGGTTTCTAGCAAGAGCACTGTGGGTTCCAGTTTGACTGTGTCCTGGTGGCTTCTAGAGAGAAATTACCTCAGCTGACATACAAAATGACAGGTCTGGGTTTTTTTTTTTCCCAACTGCAAACTCAGTCTGGGAACTGAAAGCAAAGATGTGAGCTCTCCTCGTCATCTCAAGCACCGCTACTTGGCACGTAATCCTGACATGCTTGAGATGCACGTGCTATGGGTATGCTGGACGCACACTGTGGGCATGGGGGTACCTGCCGTGATGCCATGGCTGTGTGGGTTGGATGCCATGGGTATAAGGGATTCATGATGTGGGTATGCAAGATACTTGCTATGGGTATGTAAGGTGCACACTGTGTGTATATAGGGTGCACATCATGGGTGTACAGGATGCACACCATGGGTATGTAGGATGCACACTGTGGGTACACTGCCTGAGTCCAACTCAACCAAGGTTATCTGCAACAATTCAGAAGCCACGGTGAGACTCAATGCCTGAGATGATGGACAGACAGAGCACACAGTTGGCAGTTAAAGGGAAAGCCCTCTCCTCTTTTAACAGATCCAACATGATCCTTCAATAGGATGAAAAGCAGCTGCCTGGCAGGACAAGCCAGGCTGACTCAGCTGAGAGTGACCCGGCTACACCAGCTCGTTGCCCTAGCTGCCCACCAGCTCTGAGCATGACTGCCCACAGTCGCCCCTCAGGCAACCATCCATTTCCACAGGATGGGACAGCACTGCTCCCAAAGGTAAACCAGCAATAAAGAGATACACGAGCAGGAGCTAGGTAATGGGGAAAACCTGACTGTGGTGTGATGTCATGTGGACCCTGTCAGGAAGCAAAGCCCAAGGGCTGGCTGGTCACACACCGCCCCAGAGCCTTTCATTCCAGTGTGACCTCAGGGCACTGGTGTTTGGGCAGTGGTTGCTCAAGCAGTGGCACAGGGCCAGGGGCTGACAGGCTGACCTGAGGCTGCTGCAGTGAGGCTGGGGTGACTCAGCATGATTCAGGGAGGAAAATGGTAAAGAGAGAAAGTCTGAAGGAAGGGGGATGCAGCCTGCACGTGACAGCACCTGTCATCTCCAGGCACCTGGTGAGGCACTGCAAAAAGTATTGCTGGTGGTTTGGTTCTTCGAAACAAAGAAGACCCTTCTGGACAGCATTGCTCCAAAATCCATCCCCCACTCCCAAGAGCATGCCAGGCCTAAGCCAGCAAAGGTGTTCATGGTTGGATGTTCAGCTGCAACATCCTCACCATACCTAGCATGGCTGTCAACCTTTCGCTGATCTAAAGAATGTCTTTTGCTGGACATCTGGGACTTGACCTCCTGCTGTGCATTATGTGGCTGCCCCAGGCCAGCTTGAAGATACTTGTAATTAAAGGATGAGTGAAGTAATTTGCTACAGTCACAGAAAAACTGATACCATTTAGCAGAAGAAACCCATGGTGCACATTCAGACAGTCTCTCTCCATGGAACAGGCAATTTTACCAGATTTATTCTGAGCTGAGAAGATGATCCTGCCCTGTCCTTAGTACAACTCTGTAACACAGTACTGACCTGGTAAAGACACTCTCCTGTGAAGAGAAAACAAAGATGCTAATTCAGAGCTGCCTTTTCCAGAAACCTCTTATGGAGAGTTTGACCGTGCCTAGGTGGCTGGTCTTGCTTTCTGCCCAGGAAAGCTCCAAGGAACAAACCTACTTTTTGAACAGAATCCAGCTAGAGAAAAGGACAATCCATCAGCCAATCCCTCCACTCTCCACCAACAGCTTTGCCCAGATGCAATGCAGAAGCTGAATGGCCCATGCTGTTGGTTCTGCATTGCACAGAGGCAAAGAGAAGGCAAAGGAAAGACTGTTGTGCAGGAAGAAGCTATAAGGAAGAGCAGTGGTTTCTCCCTGGCTCTCTCCTACTTCCTGAACACCCAGAGAACACCTTGAATCATCGGCAGCTATCAGATAAACTCCAAAGCACACAAGAGAGAAAGGGTAATAGAGTAAGGAAAAGAACCTGTTCATTAAAGAGGTGGGAGGATGGAGAGATGAAGCTTTATGCAAGCTGTGACTAAGTCTGGAGAATTGCTACAGCTGCCGGTAGGAGGGGACGGTTATTCACACCACCTAATTTGAAGCAAACTTCACACATGGTGGGAGATGAGGGTCCCTGGCTCCTACTGCCTGTGAAGCCTAAAGTTATCAGTCATGCACATAAGGACCTTCCAAGTGAAGATGTGTTTGCACAGCTGTAGGCCTCTCCATTTAAGTTAAATGAGCCTCCTTGCTTTCCCTCCTTATATGCCATGTCCTCCTGGGCACACGGTCAATCCTCGGATCTGCAGCAAAACCTTGACGCAAGTGCCTCTGACCTACAGACACAAATTCACTTATTGTCAGGCCAGGAGGCTGGGCAAAGAGGAGCGGTGCCTCAGAGCTTGGTGCCAGGACCCTCTCTGATTCAGCAAAGCCCTTGATAAGAAATGTCATCCTCCATCGAGTAATTTTAGCTCCCGAGATAAGAATCTCTATCAGGCTCAACCATATGGCTGGCTGCAGAGCACGCAGCAAAATGAGACAGGTAATTTATTTGCTTGTGCTAAGAGCACTCTCAGACTCAGAAAAGCTGATGCAATGAAATAATAAGTGCCAAATTACACTCCATTCTTCTTTGGAGACCTGGAAGAGGCTCCTGTGAGATACAAGGGGTTGTATCTCTCTCCTCTGAGCATCAAGCCACTGAGGAGACAACAGTACTACATGACAAATGAAGACAGGGTTGAGCAAGATTTTCTAAGGTCTGTTCCTCTCATTAAATCCTACCCATTACACAGGAACTTAAACCCACAGATATGATCAGTGCTCTATAGGAAGTGCAAGTAGACGCTTTCCAGGGGAGGAAGCAGAGGGGTTAAATGACAGAATTACACAGGACGAGGGCTGAACTCCAGTCTCCAGAGATAAGCCCTAGCTGTTAGAGCAGGACCATCGGTCTACTCAGAGTGGCAAAGTTCTCCTGCCAAGTCCAACTTAGCACCTCTGATTTAAGTGACCTGGGCTAATCTGTATGAGCAGGATATTGGACCACACATTGTATGGCTTGGGTTACTCAAAGTAATGAATTCCCAAACCTGAGCTGCGACAGAAGCACGTGATCCATGGGGACAACTCAAGGAGACTCCCAGGAAACACTTAGCACATTTAACCACTGGTTGCTGGGATGATCTGCTGGGTAAGGCTCATCCCTAGAGAGATCTTTCTTATACTCTTTTGTCTCTTGGTTATCATCCAGGGAGATCTAACTGGACGGTCTCACGCTGTACAGCCACTTCTATTCCTCTCATCTTCAACAGCACAGCTGCTATTCAACGTGTATCATGCACCCTCCCCCCCCTGTTGCCTTTGAATGAGGGGATTTCACTCTCGAACTGAAGATTAACATCTGAACATCCATTACGAAATAGAAACTCCACTTAAACTGCAAATATTTCAATTTGCTGCTTCCAAGGAACTAGGCCAGACCCAGACTTTGAAAGTGTTCTTCCTCTCTCCAATTCAAACCTGCTGTAGAAATGTAGTATCTATATACTTGGTCATAGACAGTCTCTTCATTGATGTGAAATCAATGTTACTTCCTGGTCAGCTCTATCTTCCCATCACCAGATCTACTCATGTCACTGGTATTCTCAAAGAAAATATCAGCAGTTAAACCAATGACTGAATGAGTCAGAGATAAAAAACTTCTCATCAACCCTAGGAGATGGTCCTTCCAGCTCTGTGCTTAGATACAGGAGTGAGGGTAAGTGGGGAAACTTCTGATCTGCAAGAAACAGGGGGAATTTAATCTCAATGGAGTTCAATTCAGCATTTTTCATCATCGTCTAATCTATTAAGGGATGTTAACATGACAACACAGGTCTACATGCTGGCACGGCCTTCATGGCAACATCACACATTTCCTCAGAGGAAGAGTCTGATGAACCTTTTCCACCCTCACCACCACAAAGCCTTCACACGAACCAGCCAGACCACACAAAGTGCAGCAGAGGAAAGCCACATGTCCCTCACATCCATTGAGTTATATCACTAGAACAGACCAAACTTAAGACACTCCTTTGCTGTCCTAGCCAGGCTTCTCCAATAAATGTATCCAGTGCTCCGGAGCCCAGGGCACAAGTGAGGAGCCACAGATATTTATGAGGAAAAACATTTGTAGGAGAAATTAAAAAAGAAATGAAGTCTCACATTTCTTTTCTGCAACCAACGTTTTCCAATTCTCCAAAGGTGGGAAATTGAAACCAGGCAACTTTGCTCTATTTTTTCCAACTCCTGCCTTTCTCCTCTCATATCTTTGGATGAGGCAATGTGACAATCCCATTTATTTCAGCTCTTTCTATCCCCCACTGCCATGATGCTCTGGAGCTGGAGCTGCAAACAGTGCAGATGAGTATGAGGGTCTTGTCATCCTCACTTCCAGAAATAAAGGAGTAAGTTCCTCTGGCATAAAGTAAAGGCACAAAGCTTCCTTCAGACACAATATACTTAATGCGTCTGTGTGAGCAGAGATGCTTGAAAAATTAAGTCTTAGATATGTGGACAAGTAAGACTGTAGAGAGATGTTCATCAGTTTTACATGAAACCTGCTCAGGTGTCTACTGGCCTCTGTGATGGGCTCTGCAGAGGCAGGCACAAGTGATACAGGACATGGTAAGTGGAACAGAAGGGAGGTTGGGGGCAGTAGGAGAAACTACTCAATCAAAAAACAATGCCTGGACTCATCCCACTTCTTGTTTGATGGATATTTGAGTGCAGTGGGAAGGAGGGAAAATGTTTGACTGGTTTGGGGTTTTTTTACCTTGTTATGAAGCTTCAGTCCCACTCTGGAGGTCAGGAAGCTGGCTTGCAGCATCACCCTCCTTCCTTCCTCCTGTATCTTCCCTTGTGCATCCTCCTTCCAGGCAAAATCCATCTCTAAAATGAGAGCTACACTCCAGGTTTTTCTCCTTTTGAGAGCTCCCAGCAGTCACAAAGTGTTGATTTTAGCTCCTTGTGCAAAGCAGCCAACTCCATTCTTTCTCTTTGTGTGACATCAGACACACAAATTTAAGTTTCTCTGTCCCTGAAGTCTAGATCAAGGGGTTTCCTGGAAAGTTCAAAAAGTCTTCTGAAATACTGTAATCCAAGCCAAATGGCAGCTTGACAAGCTTTGTCATCCAAACAGTGGATGTACCTATAAAGAAAACACAATTTTAGTATCTGGATTGGGACAGATTGACAAACTCTCCAGTTTTACACGATTTCTTTGAGTATGAGAAGAGAGTAATGTCTGGTTCACCCTTTCAGGGATACCCAGATCTTACAGCATGACAGAACACCTTGGTCTTGCCCACAAATTCAGCCAACAAAAGGTACTACTCAAACAGAGATGAACAAGGGATGCCAAAGAAGGCTGAAAAACTCCAATTCTATCATCTTGGAGGGCTTCAAGATCTTGATTGTTTGGGTTTTTTCTCATTCTAAATGAGTGGTAAAGAAAAAGATAAAAATCTTGAAATTCTGAAGATTGCTAAATTCAATCTCATTGTGACTTGAAGCGCTTTGTTTCAACAGTTGGAAAATTTCCCTTCAGTGCCATAAACTTTTACATTTTTTATTGTAACTTGCATTAGAAACAAAGAGTCATTTAAAATACAAAGCAAAATACAAATACAGCCAGAAAGTTTAGATGTGCTGTCAGTAGCCAACACTCTCCAAAATTTTGCTATGCTTTTCCTAAAAAGGAGATTTATTGAAGCCAACTCTCCTGAGGGTGCATCAACTTCAACACGATGGCACATTAGTGAAAAATTCCAAGTCAGCTCAAATGTCAACAAAGGAAACATCAAGTTACTTTAATCAAGTTAAATGTATTTTAATATGCAATGCAATACAGTTAGTTTTATATGTAAATTCTATCCTAAAACATCTGCAGTGCTCAACTACAGATTCACATAGACTAGCAAAATGACTACATTGCATTTTGATTAATGCTAATGTAGACATTGCTCCACTGGGTATAAAATACTGGCCCAGTGACGAGGCAGGGAAAACTGCAAAAATCATGATCGAGATTAAATTCTATGTTTTGTCAAAAATAGCAGTATTCTGTGTATAAACAGAAACACAGTATCTAGGCACTTTATCAGGAACTATAGATTTTCAGAATGTCCAGGAGCTCTTCCCATGGACACTGGCCAGATGTAAGCAGTCCAGTATAATGGTCCTGAGAAACAAATAAAAAGACGCCATCTACTTTCAGGGAATATTTGAAAGAGATGGAAAATCAACACAATGCAGATGTCTACAAGGCTTCTTTGGATGTCAAGAGCTGCAGAAGAAGGAACTGTCAGCCCTATCTCATTAAGAACTGCAAACAAACTCCAACCCAACAACCTAAGAGAACTGTCTGGATAGGTGACACAGAAACTAGCTCATGTTTAGGAGGTATATGGGAATAACTTGTAATTTACCCCACAAAAGAAGAGATCTCTTTTACCAATGGATATTTAGTCTTACCCAGATTTAATGTTCTTAGTTGTAGAAACCCACAGTGAAGTGACAGGCTGGCAGGAGAAGCAGGAGGGTTGGTCTATACTGCTGAAGAAAACCCTCCCTTGGGCACAGAAAGTGGCACAGGAGGTACAAAGCCACTGAAGCTCAAACACTTTTTTGCTAGGGAAGGTGAGAGGGGTGGATCACCTCACTGCCAGAGCAAACAAGATGATGGTATGGTGGAAGCAAATGGCTCTGGCACTTCCTGGGAGCATGGGAAGGACAGCTAGGAAAACAGGAATTGGAAACAGGGCCCAAGCTATGAGGGTGGCAATACCATCTACAACTCCAGACATGGGTCTCTGACCATCTCTTGCTGCCTTCTGTATTTACGTGTCAAGTATTTACATGCCACACTGTCTCTCTTGCCCCAAGACCTGCTGCACTGTTCTGGCTCTCTAAAGGACTCTCCCCACATGTACCAAGCCACTGCTGGCTCCTCTCGGGCTGTACAATGCTATTCACTGCATCCACCTCCATCCTGTGAACCATTTGGCCAGGCCTGCTCTCTGCCATGTAACCAAATACATCTGATGGCCCATCCTTGGCTGGGTCAGGATGCTGTCACACATTAGAGAAGAAAAAACATGAATAGGATGAGATCTATGCCTTTGGGCCATCCATCTCACAAGCACCTACCACATCAATATCTCCTGCTTACTGAGGTATTTTGCCACACCCCAACCACAGGCTTCCAGCTTCCTCCTCCATTTTAACCTGCACAACCTCTGTCACCTCACCACCCCTGGAAGGAGGTGACACACTAGCCCTAATTCTGGGTGATGAGATTCTTCTTTTATTCAAAGACCTTGTGGCTGCTGGGCACCTTTCAAGACCAAGTGTCCACATCAACGCTTTCCAATAAGCATGTCAAACTGGTCTGCTCTGAAGACACTCTCTCTGTAACACTGAAAATTAGCCACTAGCAGAAGTCACTGAGGAAAAGGAAAAAAGTGATGTGGTGTGAGGAGCTCCAGCACATACTAGAGCTGGGTATGTACTGTAAGGGCTGTGAACATAAATCAAGGGTTTGCAATGTGCAGCTTGGAAAGAGCCTGCATGGCTCAGGGCATCTGGAATTACAGAGTGCTCTCCACAGGCTGCCAAAGATACTCCCCTGGGCAGAGCATGCCACTGACACAGTGACATTAAAAACATAGCTTCCAGTAGCATCCCAGCCACCTAAAGCCCTGGCATGAGGCAGCTGAAGCGTCCCAAAGCTGACCCTTCCCGGCAGGAACACTGCATGCTGACAATCCTGGCACAGGGATTAGCAAGGCAGTGTTGAAGTGCTAAACACATGCAACCAGGGAACGAAACAGCTTCCCACTTATCAAGGCACAGGCAGAAATATCTTTTCTCACATCGGCTGCTGCACAAGTGGAGCTTGCCCTATTCTCAGCTGAAGTCCATGCTCAGACAGACAAACGTCTCGCCCACATGGCTGAGCTGCAGCAGCACAGACACACACTGACCTGTAATCAGGCAAACCTGGGGAACAGTACTTAAAACAACTACATGTAAGACTACCTCCAAACACCCTACCCGAATGGTAAAAGCAAGAATAATTTGGGTTACAGACTGGATTGCCTTCCTCTCCCACGCTTCCTTGACAGCTAGTTGTCCCTCCTTCTTATTGCTGTCTAAGTTTCCCCCTCCTCCACTCCTGCATTCCTAATAAATCTGCATCACACATGGCAGCAGGCAGTAAAATGCACCAGCAGGGCTGCTGAAGGCACCAACTTCAACAGTGGCTTAAACAGATGTGCTAAGGAAACATCTGGATGTTATTAGCAAAAGGCTTTCTAGGTTCCCCATCAGATCAACACCTCTGTTTCCTCTGAGTCATTATACATAAGAAACATAAAACTGATAATAAAAGTACCCCAATTGCAAATACAGTCAGGCCTCTGTACCCAACATCTAGAAATACGTCAGCACTGACCCAAACCCCCAAAGGAGGCAGACAATCCCTGACCCCCAAGCAATGAGCTTGGTGCTACACTCCGTAACCAGCAATGACAGGTTTGGCTGGCACAGGGCTTGCAGGTTAACCATCTCCATGGCAGAAAGCAATCCATCAAGAGCTGAAGAGGTTAAAAAAAATTGCAGGACTCTGGAGGCCAGTGGCATGCAGTCTGTCCTGTCCCACCATGCACTGGAGATACATCTCAGTGTTGTTCTTCTCTTGTGAACCACTTTCTTTCCCTCAGCTCTGTAAAATACGTTCCTAACAGCTCTCAACTGTATAAAGATTTTTGACATGTGGCTGGTACAGTGAGAAAGGTTGGACTAAAACTCCTTACAGAATACAAACCAAGAAAAAAATACATCAAAAACACTAATGAGATGCTTGGTGTATTAAAGAAATGGCTACGTGGAAACTTTTCAAACATACAAGACCTACAGGACTGGCTGAGGCAAGAGGCATAATTAGCCTAACATGAGCTCACAAGGCAGGTCCACAACACTTGGATGAACAAATGAGGGATGTCACGTACCAGCAGAGAGGCCCTGTTATCTTTGGGCCTTGGGCTCACACCATGAATGGGAGTGTGAGGTTTAATACTTGTACCCACACTTCAAGAATAATGCTGGAAAAACTGGAGAGAGTTCAGTCAACAGTCACAAGAACAAAACTAGGCTTGTACCAAGGAACTCAAGGAAGTCAAAGAGAAAGTTAAAAGGTACCTCACAGCCTGTAAGTACCTGTCAGAAAGAGTGCTCTTCACCCTACCAGACAAAGGCATAACAAGACCAAAGGTTGAAAGTTGAAGCTTGACAGAACACAAATCAGAAACAAAAATATCATTTTTCAACACTGCAGGTAATTAACAGAGGAAAAGTCCTCCACCTGGCACAGCCAACAACCCAGCACTGGCCATTATAAAAATAAGATGGGATTCCACCTTGTCTCTCTTGCTCCCCTCAAAATGCACATCTGGGTCCATCCACAACTGCTGAACCCAGAGTGGAAACTAATTCAAGAAATGTCTGTTATACAGCAGGTTGGACTAAACAAGCACCACCATGACATCAAAACCTAGAAATCACCGAGGTACAAAGAGGCCCAATTATCGGTGGTTGGGCCCCTCCAGCCCCAGAGATCCCTGCCACCTTTGCAGGTCTTCTGCACCCCATCACTACCAAGACATGGATTTTGCTGAAGAGCAGCAAGAGCACCAGATCCCCACCACAGGCAGCAAAGTGAGATGCTGTTAAACCACGAAACCCACACCTTTTTTTATTTACAGTTAGAGAATTGGGAAAAATCAAAACCAGACAAAAGCAAGTAAAAAAATTACACTGACAGGGCAGAAACAAAGCACAATAAAAGAAAGAAGCTTTTTAAAATGAGAACAATCATTCCCTGGAACAACCTCCCAAGGGACATCGTAGAGTCCCCATCACTGGAGGTTTTCAAGACGCAACTGGACAAGGTGCTAGATAATCTCATCTAGGCTTCCTTTCTCATGAAAGGCTGGACCAGATGATCTTTCAAGGTCCCTTCCAGGTCCCACAGACCTGGGCTAGTCTATGACTCTATGAAAGGCAAACAAAACTTTCCTGTTTTTTTCTTTAAACTCCGAGAGAAGGGGACTGAGATTCTCTTTCACAGTCAGAAAGATTTCTTCCCAAGTGGTTTCCCAGCACATATATTCCCTTCCCCTCCCCAGGAGCTGAGAGGATGGGACAATCACAGCTGTCCAGTGCTTACCATCATTTGGATGGACATCCCTTTAATTAGCTTTCTGGCAGAGCTGGCCACAGACATTTGGCAACCAGATGCAGAAATAAAACTGAGAAAGGAATTGCTTTCCCCAGATGCTTACACAAGAAATCCCCATGATGGAGCATGGTCCCCTCCATCTCGGTGGGAATAAAGCAGGGATGTCTCTGCAGGTGCCACACTGCAGCGGGCAAGAGGACAGACACTTATCAGAGCAGGGTGACTTTTTGAGCTTGTTAAAACAGCAGTTAAAACCAGTGGAGACCAGCTGTGTTTTAACACCATTCCCTAATTCCTGCTTTTGAGATTTCACCAGTTACTGGTAGTTTTTCTAAACAAGTTACCTGAGGGCTGCTGGGCTGCTTCGCTTTGGATGCAGCTAATGTGTTTTCCCAGACACTGCTGTGATTTAGCCCGGAGCTGCAACCTAAGGTACGACACGCTGGACCACGAGCCCTTTCCTCTCATTCCCTGTGGTCCAGCTTATGGCAGTAGCAATTCAATTAGCCTGTGCCTCAGTGCCCCATCTGCTAATGGTTTGCTCTCTCACACAGAAGCCATGAGGATAAATATCAAATCACACCTCCGGGCTAGAGACAATGTTCAGAAGGATCATACAGAAGGGCACAGGCAATACAACAGATTGCCCATCTCTCAGTACCTGGTTAGCAGAACCATACCTTCTCAGCAAACCTGTGGCTCCCTAAAATTCAGAGATGGCATGGGGATAGTGTGGGGATCCCAAATTGGCATCTTTGATGCTCCTAGGTCAGGGGTCAGCAGAACAAGTCAGAGGAGCAGTGCCAGTAATGACCCAGACATGAATCAGAGCCGGGTGCATTTGTAAAAGCAGCTGTTAAAGAAAACCCATTAATTTCTGCTGATCCATGTTCCTCTAAGCTAGTTTCACATTACATTAATACAGGTGTTTTGAAGTCACTCAGCTCAAATGCTGTGAAGCCCACAGGATTACAGAACTGTTTCTCTGGCATCTGGCATTAGAAAGGCTCTGAATATTTTAATAAGGAGATTTATTTCTTGCCACACTTGGTCTTAATGACTTAGGAAGAGGGCAGGGAAGAAAAGGTGGAAGTGGGAGGGCTAATTAACCTCTATCGGGAATGGAGGCCTGCCAAAACTGTCTCCAGCAGAAGCAATAATGACACATCATCATCATCATCAAAAGGCAAACCACCACAATCTCCATAAATGTTATGATAAGGCTGGCAGTAGGCCAGTTTGGGATCTGAATGATGCAGATGAGAACACTGACTGATCCCCCCATACTTGTTTTGGAGGAGAACCTACACTCCCTTGAAGAGAGGACATAGCTCTACTTAAAAACTTGTTAGCATGATACATAGCCCACAGAGCTTCACCAGCTCTGCTGGTAGAGAGGGCTGCGTTGTCTTGGGTTTCTTTCTTTCTTTGAACATGAACTTCACCAAGTAACACCATGCAACTTCATCCAGACCCACGCTGTCTCAAGATCTGGTGCACTTCTCAAAAGCTGAAGCTTCTGGAGTCAAGTGAAAATATAAACATCAAAATCTTGTCTTTCTTTCTAAATGGGAGAGACCATCTAAACTTTATAGATTGTGAAGTGTTTATAAATCACAAAAGAATATTTACAAGTCACAGATATGTAAAAGTAGTCTTAAATATCTAGCTTTATGTACACAAGTACATGCATATTATGCACACACACATACTTTTTAAAATCTGTTGTCATTTTATACCTTGCTGATGATTTTGGTTTGCTCCTAGGATTTTCACATCTTCATTTCATACAAGCTGAATGAGCATGTGGAGGTCCAAGCCCATAGACTAAAAGCACTTGAGCTAAAGGAACAAAGTTCTCAACTCTGATGCCCCAAAATGTCCATTGATAGTAATCATACTTAGGCTTCTAGGTTCCCTTTGTGCTTTTTGACTCCAGAATTTCCACATCTGCCAGCATCCTCTAACCCTCAAAAGCATGTCCCAGGACATGGTCCCTCACCTCCCATCATCCTCTCCTAGAGAGCTGAAAAGCACTAAGGATGCAAAGGCCCTGGTCCAGCCCTTCCTGCAAAAGAGAGCAAATCTCAGCTCCTGACTGGTTTAAATGAAGTTTTCATCACCATGGTGTTGGTTCATGGTTGTGCATTTGTAGTATCTTCCCTCAGCCCTGTCTCTTTTTTCCTTCAGATCTGAAAATGTGCCACCCCACTGTGACGATAGGATTAAGAGAGCAAACGCACCTGTGGCACAGAAATCCAGGAACTGACATCACTCCCTACAAAACCTGGAGGCTGCAGTCAAAATCCACCCTCCTCCAGCCCCAGACCTGCACATGGTAGCCAGAAAATATGGAGGGATCTATGGATGGGGAGGAACTTTCAGGGCTGCAAAGCACAGAAATAACTTCCTAAGACTTTAAGGACCATTGGGTCACCCAGACTGAATCTTGCATAAGGGAGGTCACAAGTTTCACTCATTCACCTTTGATTTGAGCTGTACTGCTAGTGTTTGCCTAAGCCCCACCTTCCAGGGAGGCATGCAGGCTCCATGCAAAGAGCTCAAGATACGGAGATCAACTCACCTTTTTGATGGCTGGCTTGAATACTTAAAAGCCTTTGGTATTTAAAAAAGGCACTTTAACTCAGATTTATCTGCATTACATTTGCGGCTAGGGGTGCCTGTGATATAGCTGCTGGCTGTGGGAGGTGCTTTGCTTGGTGATTTCCTCAGCTTTTCACAAAACCCATCTCCAGGAGAAACCCTGGGGCCCCTCAGCTCCCTTCCACTGCAGACAGCCTGTCTTCTGCCCCTATCCTTTTTATTTCTTTCTAATCGCCAAAGGAGAAGAGGAGCTTTCAAAGGATTTAGCACAAGTGCCTGGCAGAGAACTGCTGCTGGGGGTGGCTGGGGGTGAAATCGCTGTAAAATGGAGAGGGGAGGGGAGAGATGGAAAGGAAGGGCAGAGCAAACACTTTCATGCCTATTGTTTCCATTCCAAGGCGAATCCTTCCATTTCTCCACGCCCACTTTTTCTCTGGGTTTCCAAATGCCTCCTGCTTTCTACCAGCTTTTCCATATACTCACACATATAAGGATGCCCTTCCCCAAACATCTTCCTCAGATGCCTCGTGACCACAAACTCCTGTCACCCTGCACCATTCTTCCACAGCCTCTCATTAATAATAATTATTACCCCAGCTACTAAACCTTCTCCTCACTGCTCACATCTCAAAAAGCAACTCTAACGTGGCTGGCAAAGCACCACTTGCCGCCAAGCAGGGAAATCTGGGCTAAAGAAGTTGCTCATGGTCACACCTAACACTTCTGATGGAAGCAGGGATCTCATTCCAGCATCCAGAGCCGCATCCGCACAACACATTTCTCCTGCCGAGCCCAGCTGCCGTCTGCAGCATCTTCAGCCCCCTTGCAAGGGCACAAGTTTTTTGAGAGCCTTGTACCAATGCTTCAGCGCTTCCACAGAAAACACTCTTTCGTATTCAAAAGGTTTATTTTAAAAATGCATTTGTTTATCTCTTAAGCACAGACTCATTTCCAATTTATGTCAGCAAAATAAAGACCAAACTGCAAAACAAACAGAGAAAAAAGAGCCCGCCTGACTTAGAAGCCTAAAAATAGACCTGCGTATCACAAACAGTGAACTGTCAGGTAAAGGCTGCGGATTGAAGGTTCAGATGAATAATGTGTTTGGTTTTCCTGCTTCAATACTTTCCTGCTGTTATCACTGTACAAATAAGTCAGCGCATGCTAATTACTCTGATGGCAATTTCCTGGGAGCTGGTAGTTAAGTATCAGGTCAAATTTATTCCCGAGCATCACGGGCTAGTCCTTCCCATGCACTCCTAAACAAACAAACAGCCCAGCTGCTACATCACCTTGTTCTTTCCTCTCTCACCATAGACCCAGTGCTGCCAGCATGGTCCCACTCCTGACTCCAACACCAGCTGCAGGATCTGCCCCAAACAACCCTTCATTCCCAATGAGCCTGGTAAAAGCCAAGATGCTAACATAGAAGATGAGTTTGGCAGCACCTGAACCTCGACTTATCTCCTTCAAGGTGTTCAATTTATGTACAAATTGTGGATCCTGAGCAGTATTTGTGCAGTAGAAAGGGTTTAATCTTGGAAGCCAAGAGTACAAGTGTTTTCTCTGCAAGGCACACTCATTGAGAGAAAGGATGGGAAGGAAAATGTCTGTTAAGTGTTTTTAGAAGGCACCCAACAAACCAGTCTCAAGCTCCTTTTTGCCCCAAACCATCCCACAAGGCTCACTGAGTTTATATTCATGAGTGAACTACATCAAAGAACCTCCTAAACAATGCCTGTGGTTTCTGCTAGGGTTTTTTTTTTCCCCACTTGGTATTTATACAGCCACAGATTTGCACTGTAATTCAGTCAAATGCATTAAAGCAAAGATGAAGGGAAGAGAGGAGAGGAAAAAAGCAGTTACCTGCATGACATCCCAAATGGCACTGAATTTCTGTATAAACCTGTGGTGCAGCCCCAAGATACGGGTTGTCTGCTGAATGAGCAATACAAACCCAGCATCCTACTTTGTGGGGGTTTTCCAGCCTTTCAGGATCTGGTTTTGGGGATGGCTGGCTTGCTCTGGATTTATTGTATTATCATTCCTTTCTGCTTTCACTGCGTGGCAAAGAGTTAAGCGACCTTTCAGATCCTCCCTGGATGCAACCCCATGCGTAACAAGAAAGCTTCCAGCCCAGTGAAAACAACTTTGAAAGAAGGGCAGTGACCCAGTCACAGGCTTAAGTTTCGGGTCATAACACCCCTGCTCAAAAGCATCCGTCTTCCTCTGGCCACAAGTTTGCAGTGAGTCACCTCCCATTAGACTGATTCGTCTCCAGGATTTCTGGAAAACACTTTTTTGGGACCTAGCTGTTGTTAGCATCCTCTCTAGCACCTTGGATGGGAGCTGTGAGCTAGCAAGGGACACAGCAGGTATACAATGATGCAGCATCCCCTTCCACCCAATAGTAAGTCCTAAAAACACACAGGCCATTGGAAAGAAATTATTAAAAAGGAAAAACCTTCAATAGTAAGCTGTGGCTTCATTTACTCTCAACTTCTGCAAGGGAATAGGTGTTTATAACTCCTGTCAACCTGGGCACATGCACACCACATTGCTGAGAAGAATCAAAGCCATTTGGCTAGTGCAGGAGCATCACGCTGCTCCATTAAAAGCCGTGCATGAAAGAAAAGAGGTTTGGTGTTACTACACACTGTGTTGGGGGAAAAGTGCATCTCAGAAATACCAAGAGCTGGAAGAAGGCTGCAGAGGGGAAGGATGTGCCCCCTCTCCCCTTTTCTAAAAAGGGCTTCCTCAGGCTGGTTAGAATCACCTGCCTGGACCAAAGCACTAGGGATCATAGAATGGCCTGGGTTGGAAGGGACCTTTAAAGGTCATCAAGTTCAAATCCTCTGCAAAGTGAAGACAGATCAGTGGCTCCACCTCCGTGCTGCAGTGAGGATGCTGGCAAGCAGCCCCACTGCTGAGAAAAGAGCCAGCAAAAGGTTCAAAACCCAGCTTCACACCAGCTGTACATAAACACGGCTGCTGGAAGGGCGATTCTGGCTCGTCTGGGGCAAGATGGACAAAAAAGGCCAGTGTGAACATCCAGCCCCAAGCCTGGCACTCAGCACAGCTCCTTCCAACCTCACATCTACCAGGGGTGGTCTTGCTCTGAACTGATGCCAACAGAGTATCAGGATGGGATGCAAATATGGAAAAAGATGAAGATGTGAAAAGAAATATTGAAAACTCTCCCAACCTCCAACTCTTCGTGCTGCTAACTCTAAAAGCAAGAGTGCAAAAAACAAACTTTGTGTGCAAGTACTTGGGTGTGGAGACTTTCCCATTTATCACCATCAACCAAAGGCCCCGGGGAGCAGAGCAGAGAGGCTGAAAGCCCGAGGAGGTTCCCGGTTCAGTTGCAACTGCCAGGGTTTCGATATGATTACGCCTGTGACTCTCCCTCACAAGTTTTTTGGCATGATATTGTTTCGATTCATTCCTCCCTCCCAGCCATGCCAGCACATGCCAGTTTGCCATGCGAGACCGCCAACTGGATCCGGGAACCGAATCTACAGAATAACAACCCAGGGAAGAGCAAAAATAGAGTGTCACGTCAGCTGGATGGGTTCCCCGTTGCCAGTGGGTTCAGTGACACCCTTCGCTGCTGGCAGCCTGCAACTGCTCCAGGGCGGCAGTGCAGAAGGATGCCCAGATTTCATGGTAACGCTGCTCCACTGCTGAAGGGATGAGCCACTGAACATGGCTACGGGTTTTATTTTTAGTAACTACCCATATTTATGTGTGCTATCCAAAAACTGGACTGAATTTGGCTAAGTGATCCCATTTCACAGCTGACTTGCTTACTGTACAATCCCGCAGCACCAGAAGAACCAGATAGAAATATCGGCTGCAAATCCAAGGCAAGCTATTTCTGACTGGGTGCTGAAGAGTGAAACCCACAGCTGAAGCTTGGTATATACCAGGACAATGCAGTATGAGCTAAAACACCATCAAAGGACACAATGACTTCACCAGTTTTCCTGACCAACAAGCAGTGCAGGAGTAACAAGATGCTGATCTCTTCAAGCGCAGTTATCTTGTACAGCCCTGTATACACTCATGTGAGACAGATACATGTATTTATTTTATTATTTGCTAAAAGTATTCATGTTACGTCCCCAAAAATGCAGAAATGTCCTTCAGGACTCAGAAAGGCACATCCTGTGGGAAGATGCAAAGAAACCCCCGTGCTTTGCCTCTGCAGCCAGCTTTGAGACTGATGCGTCCTGCTATCAAAGAGAAGGCACAGTCAGGATCTCCATTAATTAGTGATGGCCTTTAAAAAGGCCCTGAGCCACCTATTTTCAGAAGAATTTGTAACTGAACTACCTGAATGCTCAGACCTCCTCTCCAGGCACACAACCATCCATCCCTTTGCTGCCCATGCCACCACGTGCTGGGTCAACCTCTGTCCTCTACTCCTGCAGCTCCTGCTGCTCTATGCTGAGGCTAGAGGGATTCCCTGCACCCTACTTGGACCTGTGGGTTAGCTGGGCTGGGGGCTGTCCTCATAGAATGGTTTGTGTTGGAAGGGACCTTTAGAAGTAACCTAGTTCAACCCACCTGCAATGAGCAGGGAGATGTTCAGCTAGATCATCTTGCTCAGAGCCCTGTCCCATCTGATCTTGAATGTTCCCAGGGATGGGACATCTATCATTTCCCTGCGCAATCTGTTCCTCCTCCTCCTCAAAGGAGATAAGTGAACGCACACGCACAAACACACACTCTACCTCCTAAAAGCAACCGTGCGGCTTCATTTGCTGCGCTCTGATGAACCTGGAGCATGAGTGATGACAGAGATCAGTGGGAAGATGTGGAGACAGGACTGCAGCGTTTCAGCTGGCAACCCAGTAACACTGGGGTTACTAGGTGAAGGGATGAGGATGGTTCCTAGGTGGGGGCTCCTAGGTGAGGATGATTCCAAGCTGGGAGCCATCCTTGGGGAACTTCTGAAACCTAGTTCTCTCCACCTGGTTTGAAGAGGACAGAACAACTCACACAATGGGACTAGCACTCATCACCACACCTCTTTTTCTAGAAAAGTAACCAGTTTGGGTTTTTGAGCTACCTCTGGGCGACCAACCCTGAAGGACCCTGGAGGACAGCAGCACCAGAACTGTGGGCTATGACTTCTGCCCTAAAGATGTCTTTTACCACCACAGAGAGCATGGAGAAACTATGGGCAAGGGGTGAGACCTCCACCCCAAACCACTGAGCAGCTCCAATGGGGCACCCACCCACAGGTGGTCCAGCAGCACGGCCCAGCAAGTACAGGGAGGACTTGGCCATCTAGTGCATCGCTGCCGTGCCAGCGTTAATCACCATCTGTGCCAGCCAGGGCGAACACTGGTGAGAACAAGCCCTGGGGAAGAAACCCAGCTCTGCGTCCCAGCTCTACGCAGCGAAACAAATGGAGAGGCCCAGCTCACCCTCGCTGGAGCACACGCCCTGCCTAATGAGAGTCGACCCAGGAGCAATGCGGGAGTCGCGCCCATTCCCAGGCAGGCTGCAACGCCACAGAGAGCCAACGCTGGAGCCAGTCAGCCTCCGAGAAAGAGACGTGAGCTGGAAATTTTGCTTTGATGCCGGCTTGCCAGCCAGCCCCGGCACCGAGGAGGAGGAGGAAGGATTGCCGGCACTCGCCCTGCTGTCCTGCGTGTGCGTACACGTGGGGCTGAGCTCAGCCGGAGATGCCGGGAGAGGGATACAACAACCACTGAGCTGGTGTGGAGTCACCAGCTGTGCCCTGCCTGACTGGGCAACACGCAGCTGGCACCTGAGCCCCAAAATGGCAGTTGACCACCCGTTGTCAGACAAGAAAGCCCATGGAGAAGGGCTGGCGCGGCAAGGATGTTATGAAAGGACCGTGTCGTACAACTGCGCATCATCCTCAGATATCGGTAGGAAAACATCCATTATCTGCAGCTAGATATGTACACAGTGCAGTGTCAGGACCTCTTCTCATTCTGAAGAGGTTATGTTCCAGAGGACAAAAATATTTTTTAACAGCCTTGCTGCTGCTCTTAGCACAGTAATGATGTCAGGCATCACCCAGCAGCAACAGGAAGGTTCAGGGCCTTTCATTAACTACAGTCTTGATCTAGCTCTAGAAAGCCAACAGTAGCAACGGGATCAGAATAAATACAAAAGGTGATACAATGAAGATTTCCCAATTAAATTCCTGACACTTGCATCCCTTCCCCTCCCCCATCCTATCTTGTATCTCGTATCTCTTTTAATTCACTTCCATAGATCTCAAAGCACTTAAAAGACTACTTAAGTGCTGTTTGCATCGTCATCCCAATGGAGAAACAATTTGGAAAGGTTGAGTAACCCATCCAGCATTGCCCAATAACCCACTGGGAGCGGAGAAGCAGGACTGGTTTAGCACAGGCCCATCCATCCCATCCCGCTGCCTTGCCGCAGGGTACGAGCTGCTCGCAGGTGAGCCAGGAGGTTACGCAGCACTGCCATATTCCCAGGGTGGGGAGTGCCCCAACGTCACACCGGGTGGAGAGTGGTGGCCCTGTCCCCGTGAAGAGGACAGTCTGAAATACATCTCGTTTCTTTTTTTTCCCACCATCAGAAATGAGCTGTTTTTAAAGCTGAGGAATGCTGACTTTCTAGAGAGAGCAGGGGCTGTCAGAGGCAGTGGCAGGTGTGCCTCAGTTTCCCCATCCATGAAATTAGATCAATGCCTGCAGATGTCTTCAAGCAAAAAACACCAAAAAGCGCTGAGCCTTCTGCTCTGTTACTACTGTCCAGTCTCAAACCCTCTCTGTCCAAGGTCTGGGTTAAACAACTATGCACTAGGGTGACTGGGAGAGGGCACTTCAGAGAAATAGGAGATAGGCAGTGTGGAGTGGACCTCACTGTACAGAGTCCCTATTAAAGCAAAAAGGACCTTAAAGTTCCCCAAAGGCTGCAAAGCTGGATCCTTCCAGCTGCAGCCAACACAAGGCCAGGGACTGCAGCTGTATCGGTGCTTGACTGTTTGAGTCAGTGGTACACATCACCATGGAGAACATCTCATGATCAGTAGATCTGCCCTGACTGGAGGACCACCAAGATATAAGATAAAGCAATATATTTCTATTTGCCATATGTATACTCCATCATGCTGTCAAGTGACTGCTGCTTCTCAGTCCAGGGCTATGAATGTGACAGGTGGAGAGAGCAGCCAGAAAAGTCTCTCACCTTACCACAGACTTATGTGCTCTTCTTTAATTCCTCCACTTGCTTTAATGATCCCATCTTGTCCATCCCATCCCGTCATCTTCCTCATATTAATTCATTTGGCCTTCTCGTAACCTCTTAAATTGCCATAAAAATGAACAATTAAAAGATTATCATCATAATGACTAAGCATGATGTGTCAAAGGTCACAACTCAGAGAAGTCCACCTACCTGAACAAGAGGAAACTGGACAGAAACTATCTACTGGTGATACTCATGACCAAAAATGAGCCTGATGCAAAAGATGGAAGACCACCTCTGCCCTAGCTCTTGCTGCACGGCTATGGACCATGGTCATGACGCTGCTAGTGGATTGGCCTAAAATCCAGAACTTGAGTACTAAAGAGCTGCACCTGAACATCCCAAACATGAGGCTGCTAAACAAACCTCTACCACTCAACTCTCCACCGCTCCGTCCTGCTGGGAAAGAGAGTTTAACTAAAATTTCACAGTACAACAAGTGCAATTGGTAGATTCTGTCCAAATGCAGCTGTCGAAGCATGACTAATTTTATCTCATCTTTTAGGCACAGGCTGTCTCCTCTTCAGCACTCTGCAGCATGAGAAACCTTGGGGTCCCCAGCTAATGACTGGTCCTCAGCTAATTGACTGAATTAGACTGCTCCCGTCCTCATTACAGATCTTTCAAAGCAGCGACCTTTACACACAGACCTGAACACTACCTTCAATAAAACCTTCTACATGTCTCTGTGCCTTAATTTCAACAGTAGCAGCTTCTATTAGGTCATCAGTGCTAGGGTACCCGCACCGCTCACTTCTGCTGGCAAACTCTCCAGCCGCCCAGCCCGTGCACCCACAGCCAGCACATGATGCTCATCTCCACATTACAGATCCAGCACTACCGGTTCCCCCAACTTCCCAGGGCCTTGATGTGAAACTCCAGCAGCGGAGCTGAGAGCGGTGACGGCAGCAGCTGCCGCAAGCAGCTGGGTCATGCCGAGCTCTGCATTCCTCCCCTGGGAACGGGCAGCACGAATAAACTGAAAATCCGATTTTATTGCATCTTTCAAATTCTTTAACAAGCCAACAAAAATTACTGCTGCCTTCTTTTTTTTTTATTTCCCAATTTTAAAGCGACAAGGCTTTTAAAACCAATAGTTAATTTTTAAATGCCAATATACTGTTAGATGCATCTGGGGATGGTTAATCGGAGGCACTAAAATAATAATGATAATAAGAAAGACAAAATAACCTCCTCAGCAGTATACACCGGAGTCAGGGAGTGACTGTCCTCCTCTGTGCCCAGACTCACAAGTAAATGAGCATCTCCAAGCGTCACTGCCCGTGCTGGCACTGGGACAGTGCTACACAGGCAGGGTGGCCCAGGACTTGCAGGACAAGCTCTTTGGGAAGGTGGTAGGAGCCCTTCAAACCTCAGCTGAAGCCATTTGCAAGGCTATGTCTTACAGGGGAGGATGCACTGGCAAGTTTCCCTCCCTGGCAGAGATAGTAGCAGGGGCAGAAAAGCCTTTTTGGAAGCAGGCAGCTGCCCACAGCAGAGGAGACTGGGAAGAGGTATCAGCGGGGTGGGATACAGGGCAGGATACAGGGTGCATCCCAGTGGGAAGGACAGCCCTGCTCCAAAGCATGTGCCACACACATCTGCGCGGGAAGGGCCGGCATGGCCAAGAGCCAACTCAGCAACTCCAGAGGTGCAATTATCATTAAAGCCAAGCAGGCTGGAGCAGGGGAGCAGAGATGCCTCCCCATCAAATGAATAGGTTTAACGCTGTTCACATTCCTGCATTCCTCTGCCCAAGTGTAATGAATAAACCCTCACAAACTGCTAAAAACGAGGTGGTTTTGGTTAAGCTGTGCGAGCATGCGAGTGTGTGTTTTGTAACCTTACACCTTTGCAGACAGAGCCCTGTTATGTTTGTAATCTAGGAGCTGAGGTTTTCCAGAACCGGCTTGTGGAACCAGGCAGAGACGTCAGCACATGCCTGTTTTATGAGAATAGCATCCCCACCACAAGTGTGCAGAGATGGGGCAGAAAGTGCACAGAGTCAGGCAGACACCTTGCTGGGCAAGGGTGCAACACCGGTCTCTGAACGGAATAGAATAGAATAGAATAGAATAGAATAGAATAGAATAGAATAGAATAGAATAGAAGTACTTCAGTTGAAAGGGACCTACAATGATCATTGAGTTCAACTGCCTGATCAAAAGTTAAAGTATGTTGTTACGGGCGTGGTCTAAATGCCTCTGAAACACCAACAAGCTTGGGCCATCAACCACCTCTAGAAAGCCCATTTCAGTGTTTGACCACTCTCAGTGAAGAAATGCTTCCTCATGTCCAGTCTGAACTTTCCCTGGCATGGCTCTGAACCATTCCCATGCGTCCTGTCACTGGATACCAGGGAGAAGTGCTCAGCATCTCCCTCTTCAGTTCCCCTCTTCAGGAAGCTGCAGAGAGTAATGAGGTTGCCCCTTAGCCTCTTTTTCTCCAAACTAGACAAACCCAGAGTCCTCAGCCAGTCCTCACAGGATATGCCTTCCACAGCCCTTTCACCAGCTTCGTTGCCCTCCTCTGGATGCATTCAAGGACTTTTAACATCCTTCTCCTGTTCCTGCCCACGGCAGGGTGGTTGAAACTAGATGATCTTTAAGGTCCCCTCCAACTCAAACTGTTCTATGATTCTATTATTCACAAATTGTGGGGCCCAGAACTGCACACAGTATCTAACATAGACTACACCAACACTGATTACAGCAGGATAATCACCTCACTGACGGGCTGGTTATACTGTGTTTGATGCATATCCCAGGATGATGTTACACCCAAAGCTTTTCATTGTCTGCACAAGTTTATCTGCAGAGGATCCTGTCTGGGTTTGGAAGCAATAATATTATTTAGTCATGATTTTACTGAAAAATTCAGTGGCTCCTTAGTCAAAGGTCAGAATCCGCACGTCCCTCTGCTTGG
Organism: Brachypteracias leptosomus; assembly: GCA_013401335.1. Classification (NCBI taxonomy): domain Eukaryota; kingdom Metazoa; phylum Chordata; class Aves; order Coraciiformes; family Brachypteraciidae; genus Brachypteracias; species Brachypteracias leptosomus. The sequence goes on from VYZX01003154.1 coordinate 255,281, forward strand.
CCTTGACTCCTCAAGCCTGCCTCTGACAGCACTCTCTCACTTTTACAGTTCAACTTCACGCTTCCCTGCCCAGGAGCCCTGTGGTTCCAGCCATGGTCTCATCCTTCTCTGCCTCCCCTTCACCTCCAACAGAAACACATATCCAGCTCTATTCCACACATGCTCTCCTCTCTACTCCAGACTGGTCTCCTTATGTTCTAAATGAAGTCTCAGGACATCATTTGGACTCACATTCATCCAGCATCCAAATCTGCTGTTGTCATCAAACATCTTACTCTCTCACATCACAACCAACACAACTACCCTTCCCTGAGAAACCTAACTTCTCCTGGCCAAAGAGTATGGCACCATATAGATCATGTTTTCTATCCCACTTCACCTTCTCAAGGATCTCCCCTTTCCCTATCTCATGACACAAGAGCTCTTGAACTTTCAAGGCTTAGCTCATGCCCTACAGTACCCACTATCTGCTGTTGACTCTTAGAATGTTGACTTCTACTTAGGAAGCGGGTGTCCTGGGCCAATCAGTGGAAAACTTGTTAGATATTGAATGATATTTTCCCCCTTCCTGCCTCTACCTTGTCTGGTAGGAACTCTTCTCTAAGGTCTGCCAAGCCACCTCACTGACTCCATCAAAACTTTCCTTCACTGTGACATTTTCAGGAAAACTCAGTAACTGTGAGGATGTTGGTGTTCTGAGACACTTGTCAAGATCATCGATAGTGCCCTAGCATTTTTATTTTACTCCCCCATCTGCATGCATCCTACCACAACCTTCTATCATTGATCCAGACTGTAAGCTCCTTGGGGGATGGACATTTGTACGAAGAGCGATAGGCCCTGGGGCACAGTTAATGCTTCTAGTATCACAGTGGTGTAAATAACATATTTAAACACCTATCAAGGTCAAGATATCTGCTTGCACTAGGTACGATCTGCAGGTTTACAGTAGAGAACATGGCCAAGAAGTCCACTCGCATCATGCTGCCAGGAAGCTACAAGTTACTCAAAGACATTTCACAGTGCACTGAGATCCCAGTTGTTGTTGCATCTAGTTACAGTAATGCCCTATTTGTTCCCAAACAAATCACAGCATAAATCATTCCCACCAGTTACTACTAACATCTCTTGACACATCACTCTTGGTAGCACGGAAGACATCCCATGATGATTTTTTGTACAGGTCAAAGAACACAGCATTATCCACAGCACAAGCTCCATGCTAAGTACTGGACGATGACTGCTTGGCCATGACTGCATTTCAGTGACCTTCTCTCTACCGGACTGGAAATCATAGAATAGGTTGGGTTGGAAGGGACCTTTAAAGGTCATTTAGCCCAACCCCCCTGAAACAAACAGGGTACATCTTCAAACAGATCAAGCTGCTCAGAGCCTTGTTCAACCTGGCCTTGAACGTTTCGAGGGATGCGGCAACAACCACCTCTCTGGAAACCTGTTCCAGTGTTTCACCGCCCTCACTGTAGGAAATTTCTTCTTTATATCTAGTCTGAATCTACCCTCCTTAAGTTTAAAACCATCACCCCTTGTCTAATTGCTACGGGCCCTACTAAAATGTCTGTCCTCATCTTTTTTGTAAGCCCCCTTTAAGTACTGAAAGGCCACAGTAAGTTCACTCCACAGCCTTCTCTTCTACAGGCTGAACAACTCCAACTCTCTCAGCCTGTCCTCATCAGTGTCACTGTGGTCCTGGGGAACAGATGAGCTGGTCTGGATCTCTGAATCTTTGCCATCCCTCCACTTTAGTCATCCAAAGTTAACCACCACCAAGTAGTCCCTGCTGCTGTTCAGATGCTGGAGCAGGGGCAGCCCCTGAGCAAGACCTCAGAGCACTCTGGTCCAAACTCTACACACAGCCCCAGGCCCCACATGTGCATCTTTGCTACCAAATCAAGGAGACACTCAACTGGCCAGGAACACAACCCGTGAGTATCACAGCTCACACCCTGGGCAGCTCAGAAAGAGAGTCATCACTTTGCATCGCTCTGTGGGTGCTGCTAGCAGATTGAAAGACACTGAAAAAAAACAACCCACAAGCCCACACAGAGGTGATCTTCCCTCTGCTGTCCAGAAGAGTCTTGCAAGGCAAGTTCTTCCATCAGGCTCCAGGGCTGACCATGCCGCGGGCAGGGCTGAGCCTGCCCTGCTCCACCAAGGGTGCTGGCAGCCCTGGGCAGCCCAGCGCCACCGGCTTGCTGACTGATGGGCATCCAACAGCCACATGAGACCCGGGCACTGCAGCACAGAGATGCACACACAGCAGAGTTGGGTTTTTTCTCCCCTTTCTCACTCATCCTTTAGTTGAACTTGGCCTCCACTGATGCTGTAATAAGAGACGCTAGGTATAAACCACAGACCTTATAGTCCTCAGACATAAAGGGAGAGGTCTCCTATCTCTATTAGTGCTTCTCGCTGGGGCTGAGCCACATCTCTGCAGATTTGGGATCGATCTGCCCCACGCTGAGGGACCCCATGGCATCTGTACTGCAGGAGGCACACTCTGCCTTCCCTGGTGGGGACCATTTCCCATGGCTCATACCAGACATCCTGCATGTATGGCACAGGAAAATACTTCTTGGGCATGAGTTTGCTCCTATCACCTCGCAATCACCTCTCCTGTAGCTCAGCTACTAGCATTTTTTATCAGGGTTTCTCCAAGGAGTGCAAGGCTGAAAACACTGTTCTCTGAGAAACAGCAAGATTCTGCTTGGTTGAACACAAACAACTCCCTTTGTTTTTATTAATGTTAACAATTTCACATTGCAGGCATTTTCAGGCTTGCTTTGATTATTTTGTACATCCAGTGCTACACAGTTCATGGGTACAGCCAAAGGCAAGAAGGTCCTTCTAAGGCTCTCATGAGCAAAGATTTCACAAGATCCAAGTGGGATGTGCCTACCTAGACATGTGCAGACAGACCTGGGCTTGCTCCGCTTGTGCCCAAAGCTGACGGGGACTTAATCCAGCTTAAGACAAAAGCCATGGAGCCACATTAGTACAGCCCTCTCTGCCCAAGCTCATATGCCCAAAGTAAGTGCCCTGGGCAAACGCCAACCAGACCTTTGATTTTGTCCTCCACAACAGTTACATGAGAATGGAAGGGTTATAAATCATCAACAACCCAGAAAAATGCTAATAACCATAACTAGTAACTATTAGGAAGAACAGAATTAAGTGAACAAGCGTACTACTCTGCCCTGTTTGAATGGTGGCTTTCAAGCCATTTGGTCCTTGAGGAACCACGTGCCATATTGTATGTGTCTGCTGAAAATAATACATGAAATGCAATTCTATTGTTAGAAGACTTAAATTTCTTTAAATGGATTCCATAAATATTTGGGAACCCACAAGGTGAGAAAGGTTTGGAGAACCAGTTAGGAGGTGCATAATGAAGGGAAATCCACCCTTGGGTGAAAATATCTGCTTAAAACCCCAACCAAACAAAACCCCCACAACAGCACTGACCTTGTTGCTATGGTTTGTGAGGAACAGTTCATTCAACAGAAAGGAAATTGTTCACAGGGAAGAAAGTGAGTTGAAAGTCAGCCAATACAAAGATGAAGATGAACATACAAAGAAAGGCTTTAAGATCCTGAGTGATCATCAAAAGACACCTCCAATAGCATGTCCCTTAAACGTGGGAAAATAGCCATTTGCTGCATCACCAATGTCCTTGTGCACAGATGGCACCTGGAAGTGTCCAATGAACCAACCAAGCAGCCACCAGGCTCAATCACATTTAGCTTGAACACCTCAGTAAACACATGAGAAGAAAGCATATTTCTAGACATATGTGGTGACAAGACAACTATATCCTGAAACAAAAGGAGCTGATGGTGTACTAGACTCTTCTCTTTTGCTAAAATAGAATTATACCCTGTGAAGTGTTTATCTATGGGGGCTTGGATCAGTTTCAAGCTAATTTAGAGGGAAAGAGTCAATGACCTTCTACAACTCAGTGCTTTCAGGACACTTGAAGCAGCTGACCTTTTTTGAGAGAAAAAAAAAACAACCCAAACACAAATCCTTTTATCTTATAAATCACGTGGATACAACCTCAAAGGATGGGTGGACTGGGCTGAAACTCACCATTCAGCCTCATTATGTGGCACAGTTTAATACCTCATCACTGCCAAAAAACAGGTACCCTTTCCCCACCCGCCCATGTCTGGCCCTGGTGCTCAGCAAATCTCTCCAGAAGCTGATGCAGCTGGCTAACCAGCAGAAAGCTCATCCAGCGTGGACACCAGCTCACCTTCTAACAGCACAGAAAGCTCTGGATGGATCAGTGCCAGAGCCAGCACAAGGGCTGAGGAGGGATGGAGAAGTCAGTGGTACCATCCCCTTTGATGACAGGAATGGTGGTAGCCCAGCATCTTACAAGAGCACAACGGAGAGGTGGATGAGGAGGAGGAGGAAGGGAAGATGATAATATATAAAGGGCTCATTTTGGTTTTGGGAAACTGCCTATGATTAAAACCCTAAATCAGACGCAAATCTGGCAGCTGAAGAAAACAGTGTTGGGTTCTGTTTTGGTCTTGTTTGGGGTTTCTCAGCCTGGTTGGCAGGACACTTGCAAGTAGCTCATCCTAAGGGAAGTGTCTCTGATTTTCCTTAAGAATTCCAAGCTGCTTCAAACAAACAGCAAAAACTCCTCTCAGGTATCATCCATTCCCAGATTCCCTGACCAGACAAACACATTTATTTTATCGCTGAAATAATATGCCACTCCATACCTCTGAGTGAAGAAACCAGGTAAAAAAAAGAAGATGACTACTTGGTCCAGGAGAACAGAAACAGAATATGCACACAGTGCTTTGAAAATTGCACAAAACACTCAAGTGGGAAAGAAAAGCAAGTGAACAGAGAGGAAAGTTGTTCTTGCCTCTGGTGCCCATCACGTCATACTACTGGATACGGGAGCATGAAGTTCTGGCCACTCCTACAGACACCTGCAGCTGGTAACTCCTCCTTGCAGCCTATGTGTGCCCCATGCCGGGCTTTCTCTTCTGTTCATTAAAACCACACTGAAATGCCCTTTTTGAAGTGGTTTGCCAGAAAGGGCTCTGACAGATCTGAGGTGTGGCTCTGCGGCCTCTCTGTCGACCCGAATTAGAGGTGCCGCCCTCTGGGCCACACTTTGCCTCCTGGCATGAGTGTTGATGGCTGTGAGCAACATGGCCAAGAACCAGCTCCGTGAGCCACCTTCTCTTACAGATGATCTTACTTTATCTTTTTTTAATACATATATAATTTCATTAAGGTTGCTTTTACTAGAACTGAATTCATCACAACTTGTCTATCAGCAGTAACATGCATTTGCACAAAAAGACCACTCTATACAACCTGAGTTTATTCCAGTTGAGCCATCACCTGTAAAAGTGGTATGATGGTGTCATGCATCCCAACCCCCATCAAGCTGGACCATGTGTTTCTTGCATGGCCAGGCTCAAGGGACAATGCAGTGGCTGCAGCTGTTGGGCACACACAGTGCCAGCGATGGCACAGGTAGACCATGCTCTGTGTTGGGTTGTGGGGTGCAGGGATGCAAAGACCTAGTCAGAACTGATGACTTTGGTGGAAAGAGTTCATCAAGCATCAGAAATGGCACCAAATGAGCACCCAGAAATTTGCAGGCCGGGGTGAGGGAATAGGGATGTTTCAGCAGGGCTGAGCTAGGGGAGGGGCTGGCACACAGCTCAGGTCCATGGCAGTGCAGGCAAGGAGTCAAAATTAAGCAGAAGGACAGAAGGACTGGAGGCACATGGCAGTAGCCCAACAGGAGGAGAGATGGCAGGGGCTGCACCAGCTCCTCCTGCCCATAGGACACCAATAACCCTGGTGGCAGAGGAAAGATCAGTCACCAGTGGGAGAGCACCAGCGTTGTGCGGGAAGCAAAGCTGGATACGCTAACCTGAAGCACATAGGACTCTGTGGCCCAGTATGTCCTTGTCATGTCCCATGTGCAGCTCCTGCTCCCTGAAGATCTTTGTCCCATGGACCATGTGAATTCAGACATTGCAGACTCTGGAATATTTCTGGTGGAAATGACCACCAAACTTCTCATGCTTTTAGGCAAGTTTTGGTGGATCCTCTGTATTTTGGCTTCACTCCAAAATACTATGAGTATGAAGAGAATGCTTTAACACAGAAGGAAGCATTGTGGAACAAGAGATTTGCAGAAAATCAAGCAGGAAAACAAAAGTTTCCAAGCCATCAGAAAATAGAACAAGGATGGCAGAATACTACAATAGGTCTAAGAATGGAATAATTAAAACACAGGGATCTATGGGAAGGGTACGAAGTAGCCTCGTTGCACTGTGGAGATGTTACAGAGACGGGGAAGGCAGATGAAGTGATTACCATGGAGGCAAATCAGGCAGCATGCAACCAAGACCCATTGGATTAACAATCTGAGCTAGGATGAAAATACCTCAGTAAATGACACAGTAAAATCCATTTGGTCACTTAAAAAAAAAAAAAAATATGCAACTTGTGTATAACAATGTCATCTGTTGCTGACGCAAGACTTGAGGCTGCAGTTCAGCAGGATGCTGGCACAAGCTCTACAAGACCTCTGCAAGGTGACACGAGGTGGTGATGCTTGGCCTGTCCACATCTGCTCAAAAACGGTGCCAGGTAAAGCCATGCCAGGCATCATCCAAGTACCCAGTTCATTTTGCACCCGAAGTGGCATCTTCTGTCCTCCCACAGCCAGTGTGAAGCCAACCCAAACACAGCAAGCCAACGTAACCTTCACGTGGTGAGTTCAGAGCCTGATCCCACAGAGAGGCAATTGCATGCCCAGGGCTGACCTGGATCACAGCCAGGCTGCTGGCTCACCCTGCGAGTGCCAACAACAGGCTGTAGCCATCATGAAAGCAGCACCTGAGAAGGGCACAGGAGCACAAACAGCACGGCACCCAGCCTAGCTGCCCAAGAGCAGGTTCTCATGGAGGAGGAACGAGACAAGGCAGTGGCTGTTGCTGCTGGTTTACAATCCGGAGCAACGGGGAAAGACAGATGTAAAAGAAATTAGGTTGTAGTTTTGTTGCATTTTATTGTTCTCCGCATAAAGGAAGTTTGAGTATTAGGAAGAGACAAAAAAGAAAAAACCCAGCAAACATGATAAATGCCTGGTGCTTCAGAGAAACAGTGCTCCTGAAAAAAGCCACATACAGTCTCACTGTTAACTCAACTTTGAGGAGAAATATATTCAGCAACCAAAAACTAAAGGAAACGCTGTATTCCCTACACCTTTTTTGTTCTTTGCTTTTCAATTTGACGCTGATTCCAAAGATCAGCTGGAGCCATTTGTATGCTAATAGTACAAAGCATCTGCAATCTAATAAATAAACCCTTCAGTGAACCAACACACACACACCTAATCCACTCCCTCCTCTTGCTCTTTCACCAAATGGCTTTATACCCACCTTTCCCAAGGATAACTCTTCTATCCCAAGTGTCCTTCTATGGACTTGAACCCACCCAAACTCCCCTCCTCAGCTCCTTTTCCCATAGGCACTGCAAACCAATGGAGGCTCATCTCCACACAGGAACAGCTGTAGGATCTCAAAACACTTCAACATCTGGGTGTTGTTTTTTTTTCATTAGAATTTTCTTCAGAAATTATTTCAGTGGCATCACAGTTGTCTTGTTTACTGCTTCACCCACCCAAAAAGTACTACTCTTCTCTGAACCCAACGACACACATGGGGCATCTCTGGAGATCCTCTCACCAGCATGGCTATGAGTATTTCACACAGCAGCACATGAAGAGCCACCAAGCCCCCACACATCAGGGAGGAGATGCTGGGGGGAGACTCACCACAGCCACCATCTGGGTGACACCCTGGCCAGGGAACCTCGACTGGTAGCCCTGGCAGTCCCCACACAACACTTGTCAATCTTGCCTACAGCAGCAGCAGCCTTCAAGCTGCTTCAAGCCCCCACAGCTTCCAAAAAGCAGGAATGCTTTCCAAACACAAGAATTTGGAAAAGCTTCAGAACTAAGCTCAACCAACCTGTATGTGCAAATTCATGTCCAAAAGAGGTTCCACCTGGGAACCAAGGGAAGTTTAGATTGGATATTAGAAAGAATTTTTTTACTGAGGAGATTATCAGGCACTGGAACAGGTTGCCCAGGGCAGTGGTGGAGTTCCCATCCCTGGAGGGTATTTAAGAGTTGTGTAGATGTAGTGCTTTGGGATATGGTTTAGTCAAGTTTCCTAGTTTCTAAAGGAGGGGGCTCAGCCAGACAAAGCAGACGTTTCCCCTGCAGAGCTTCCCCAAAGCTCACAGCCACTGCTGCTGATCCCCACAAGGGGCTGCCTCTTTGATGCTTACCTGCAGCACCGTGGCACCCGCAACAGGCAGTGATGCCATGGGCTCGTGTGCATGCATGAAATCGTTTCAAACCATCACCAAAAAGTCTACTATACACCCAACTGCAAAAGTAGCATACACGCCAAGCCATGGATGTGCAACAAAAATAGCTGAAATTGGGATTTCTGCTCCTTTAATCAGCTTCTAACTGCTAAGGTAGAACAAGATCGATGCTCAACAGAAGACACACTTGAAAGAGTCAGAGATGCAATGGGCTTTTTTGTGGAAATCTTCCTTTTTTCAACAAATGTATCTTTGAAATCTAAAGCAGCCTGCAGGAAGACAGAGGGAAGCCTGCGATAACAGCAATGATCTAACCAGTATGTGTCGTTCCATGCAGCAAAGGCAAAAGTGTTTAAACTCAACAAAGTTAGCAGCACTTGCAAGTTTTTAAGTAAACAAAAGGTTAAAGAAACATGAAGCAGAAAGATTTAAAATTATCAACAGAGACAATCAGGAAACAGAAAAAAGAAATGGAGAGAGGGAACAGTAAACCTTCACCGACCACACCGGCTGCTTGCAAGGGGCTACGAGAAGTATTTCAGCATCTTCCTTCAAAAAACAACACTATTTATTTTATGAACATGATTGAGCAAACTGGCGTGGTCACCAGTTTGGCCCTGCCATTGCTAAATGTTTTTATAAATCCCTATTTTACCATATTAAACACCAGCAGTTTATGAGCAAACTGCCTGGCAGGCTCCTACCCAGGGAGCAACAGGAGCTTCGTCCAGGGAGCTGCAGCAGATGCTCCAGCCATGAGTCTTTATCCCAACTCCAGGCTCCTGGAAAGACGTCAACCTATATAACTGTGGAGTGTTGCAAAAAAAACTGAGCTCATCCAGGGAAGGTAAAGCCCATTTCAGTCTGGGAAGGCTCCCAACACATTTTTTAAGTCACAGTAATGCACACAGAGGCAACTGGGTACGGGGCTGGAATATCAGCTCCTGCGTGTATCCTCCATGGCTGAGCATCAGCTCAGCTCCGCCAGCCTGTTACACAACACCAAGTTGTTTATGTTTTTAACTAAAATGCTGAAAGCAGAAGGAGGGGGAAAAAAAATCACTTCAAGCTAGTATATAAACCAGCAGAGAGTATGCATATGATGGCTGCCCCCTCCACACCATAGAGTACCCCAATATCCTGCCAAACCCACATGGTTGGTATTAACAATGCATCCTCTGGAGAAACAGCTCCAGTTTGGGGTGCTGGTGGGGCACAGTGCTCCCTTTGAGCATGGCAGAGAAGGGGAAGTGCATCCAAGCTGCCAGTCCTTGCTTGCTGTCAGATGGGCATGAATGTGGGAAAGCACACTCCATCTCCTGGACCTCAAATGGTGGATAACACAGGTTTGATGGGAAGCTCCTAACCAAGGCACCCAAGCACCTCTGTACCCACTGTGCAGTGCTGGCTATGAGCATCTGAACTGCAACCCTGCAGCATCCAAACTGGGATGGATGACTTCTCTCTAGGCTCTACCATGCTAAGAAAACAGCCCTGATACAGCAAAACTCATCAGCCAAAAATCTGGTCCGGGACTCTACTTTTATCTCACAGGGTTCTTTCCTTCTTTCTCAGACTGAGGCAAAAAGGCATGGGGTTAATTCAGTCTGGGATACTCAGCTCTTGCAGATGGGCAGAGCAAGAGATGAGAGGGATAAGCACTTCTTCGTTCCACCTGAACCTAGAGAGCATCTCCTGCACCCCCGCTACTGCTCCACAACTTTATTCACCAGCCACAAGTAAACCTCCGTGGAGTGATTTTCATCAGTGATTCAGAGGCCTGTGAGATATTTCCAGATGATTATTCTTTTTTTCAGTTCCCTTTTTTTTTTTTTTTTTTTTTTTTTTTTTTNGCATATTTCTGGCTAAGCCAGTCATTGCTGTTACACATTGTCCTCAGTCTGAGAGCTATTTATGCTCATGGTAAAAGAAACTGCAGTTTTTTCTGATTAACTCCACAGAAATGTCCATTACTCAGACAGGAGTCTGTAAAGCTGGCTTGAACTAATTATCAAATTAGTTTAAAACAATTACATTTTGAGGATGAGCATCCTCTGGCATCCAAAATATCATTCTGAGGTTTTTATTCACTCTTAATGTTACTTTTTTGTTTTACTGTCACCATCAGGTTAATCACAGGGAGAACAGAAACATCATCGAAACCAGTCAGCCCATCATGGTATAACCTAAAATAACACAATTAGTTTCGGTAACTGGTTTCTCTGCAGAAGCAACATATCCTATTCCAGTCTTGGCTCTGTATGTAACTTGTGATTCAGTTTTGAGAGGAAGTCGTCCACAAAAAAGCTGCATGGGTTACTGCAGACCCCAAAACTGCATCATGCCAAAAGCAGTGAAGAGCTGAGCCCAAAGGCGATTCTGCAAGCACGGTGCTTTGGCTTGCAAGAAGCTTGCCGGGTTGCTCGCTGGTGGGTCAGCACAGGGTAACTCATCCTTACAACAGGAGGAATGGGTTTCAGCAAGTAAGAACATGCTACCTGACAGATGGACACAAAAAGACCCTAAGTGTAAAGACATAGAGCATACAGAAAAAGCCAAGGCTGTCAAGCTGAAGAGCTGTGCTGTGCCACTTTGTGCTCCATTCCATCAAATTTGACAACATAAGAAAACGAGGCTGCAGGTACTTCCACCATCAGCTGGGCTTTCACAGGAGCACAGTGCCTGTGCTGATGTTTTGAAGTTGACCTAGGGTCAGTGGGGAAACAGCCCTGCGGGACTCCACACACAGCATGGTGACTCTCTTCTCCTTTCCCTTTTGTTGAAGCATCACTTGAAGCAAAAGCCTGAAAACGCATTAACCAGGAAAGAAAAGCAACCACATTACGAAGCGAGCACACAAAGCACACCATGACATTTACAAGTGAGGTTGGTCTTACTCATTTGTATTTCAAAGGCCAGGTTGACACAAGACATTTTTCTTGTTCTAGCTCCATCTGTGAAAGAAATAATATGTAATTTTGAGTGTTGTTGCCACAGTGTCAGCCAGAGCCTTCCTGCAGAGTCAGCTGCAATGACATTCAACCTGCCTCGCTTGGAAAACATAAGGACCAAGCTGGGAAAATCCCCCTTTAGCTGATATAACCCATACCGATTTCAGGAGGGTTGCTCACGCCCCTGCACTCACCAACCCATCCTAAATTCTCTATGGCTTGAGCAAATATTAAGCTCATCATGTTGAGTGTCTTCCCTCCTTTCAGTAGTGCTCTTGCTGACTGATGGTGACATTTAGTGACAAAACTCAAGCTCCACGTTTTAACACTTTTGTGGCCTCTATCACACTGTAAGGTCTCCTTTGTTGGAAAATGGTATTTTTGGTCCCACCACCAGTAACAATCCCAGCAGAGAGGATGGAGGATCACCAGCACTGATCAGTCATAGCCCTCTGAGTGGCAAGCTGCAGTGCCCCTTAGACCAAGAGCTGCCTCTCCCTTCAGCCCAGAACCTGATACAAAATGCTGATGAAATCTAGTTTATAGTCTGCCCTGTCATACCAGACCCACCAAGACCCCTGTCAGAGGTGGCAATATCCTGCTCTGGTGTAATGCCTGCCTCAGCTGATGACCTCAAATGTAACAGTCAAAGTCCACAATGCATTTATCTGTAATAATTTCAGCCTCACATCCTCCTCTTAGTAAAAACCCAACTAGCTCAATGGAATAAGCCATCCTCCCCACTCTACACCTCACACATTTTATGTGCCTGTTTTCAGGTCATCAGTCTAGAAAATCCAGTGCTTCTTGGGAGGTTTTTAATTGCCTACAACAAATCCCGTCACAATTCAGCTGGACTGTAATTTACACTAGGGAAATATGTAAAACTGAGAAAGTCACAACAGACCAGGCCTCCATCTCTTTGGTAGATAACATCACAACTACGTGGAAGCCTTAAAGTCTTGCGGTCATAACAAAGGCCATGAACATCCATACAATGAGAACATCCTCTCTTCCAAGCAGGATCAAAAGATGCGCACATTAAGTAGGCATTTTGCTCCATGGGTTCCTTCAGGCTGGAGTTGACCACAAGGCCCTACTTTTCCTATATGACTTGATCTCATGATTAACTTTGGTTCCTTTTCTACCCCAAAAGCATGGTGGCACTACTGGAGTCCTTATACCCAGGTGCTAAGTCCACGCACATGACCTTAGCAGGCACGCTAGGAAAGCAAAGTAAGCGAAGCAGCAAAGTACGTTGTGTTAAGAAACAACGGAGACTCAAGCTTGCCGCAATTAATGATCACATCCGAATCAGAACTTTCCTTTCAAGTTTGCCATCCAGTGTAGCATTCCTCCCACCGATCTTCTTCTCCACCCACCATCATGCACTTCACCTCTGTCCCAGCTGCTGTCTCCAGCCTTCATCCATGCCCATGACACCCTAGTCAGGAGTGGAGGCATACTAGACTCTCTTTCAGGGCAGTTTTATCTTGATTTTTAAAGCCATTTCCCTCATATATGCTTTGACCACATTTGTGGACCCATGTTTGTTTGCACACACACAGCCAATGAGCATCTGTAACTTGGAGATTTGGTGGCTTCCACTTAGCAGCTACTAAGCCTATGCACCCCTCACCTACAGCCGACCAAAATGGTGCTGGATGGTTCATATCTTTTCTTGCCCAGGTGGAGCAATTGTCTTATCTGGAGATAAAGGGAAGAGAACAGGGACAGGTCACAGAGGTCTGGCAATGGACTGGCTGGACTTGAAACATCTGACCTGAGATCCCACCAGAGAAGTGTGAATGATTTCCTTGTGACAATACAGGCAATACAGGCTGTATATAAATCACATACAGTAACACATACAGGCACAGAGCTATATGTAAGATATATATATAAAGTACACACCAAAATAACACTCAGCAGTACAGATGCCAAAGCAAGGATAAAAATAGCTTATTAGAGAAGCAGCAAAATCTTTCAAGATCATGGAAAAAAGTCCTACTTTGAACAGTAATGATCGTATTTCAAAAATAGTGGCTATTCTTGGCTTGGAGCCCTACATACCACAACAGACACTTATCAAGTCAGATCTCACGAGAGAATAATCATCCAGAAGGTCCACAGGAGATGTCCCAGGAAAAACACGGATTGCTGCCGAAAATTATTTCCTTGGCATCACAGGGTGCAGCGGTGTGCTGCCTAAGCCAGCCTGCTGCTGAAATGCCATTTTCTTAAAATCATGCAGCCCTGATGTGGCAAAAAACCAGCAGAATCTCAAAAATAACTGTTCAAAACCCACTCCTTGAAGGCTAGTCCATGTCATGTTAAGGGTAAGAGTGTGACATTTGTCTGCCAGAGCCCCAAGGGCTTGCAATGGAACAGTTTCACAAAGTCAAAAAGTAGGTTTAAGAGTTCTATCTCAGAGCCCCACTAAGGGGCTGAGATAGTTTTGCCTGTCTCAGAGGGCTGTTATCCCACAGTCCAACATTAACTAGGCAAAAAACTAACATTGGCAGGGAATGGTAGGATGTCATCTTTGAGACTTAACCCAGATAAGGCAAAAAAAGTCAGTGATGTCAAATGCACATAAATTAGAATAGAATAATACTGTACTTAGCTCAATGACTTCGTAACAATCAAGTTACAGTGCAAAACGTGAGTGAAAATGGATGAAAATGGGCCAGAGCTTTTATCACAATTAGATAATGTGCCCAAGGGCATCAAAGGGGGCACACGAGCATCCCAGGGCTGAAAAGCATTTAACAACTCCTCTACAAAGGTAGGAGGCACACTCCACTCCACACTTTATGGACATCAGGACTTTTATTGCAAAACCTTGGATAAAATCCCCCCCCAGCACTTTCTGAAGAGAAATCTGTGCCCAAGACACTGATGTGGTTCTGAGCATCGTTTGTCCAGCTCAGCTTACAGCAAAAAGTTTTCCTAAATTTCCCAACCTTTTTGCTGCCATTTTGCTGAATTATTTGGTTGTGGGTACAAGGGATGAATTACAGCTGTGAGTAACTCAATCCCTCTCTGCTTTGGAGGAGCTCTACTGGCAGCTTCAAGTGAGGTGCTGACCTTGGTTATCTTACCCTCCTTTTTAATCCTGCAAGCAACCACAACAGAAACCCCAAGCAAAATTGTCCTAATCTCTCCTGGAGATTTTTATTTCAGTCCAACCTGGCTGCTATTTCAAGCTCCAGGAAAGGAACATCTTAAACAAAAAGGTTTGTGGTGATGTGCAGCAGTAAAATTGCTTTCAAAGCCTTCATGCATCAGTTCATCAGGAGAAACTCAAACGTGTTCATTAACTCCTGGCATACTGGCAGTTTCAAAGATGCTGCCCATGGCCAAGATCAGCCTGTTATCCCAAACGCAATCACCCATCTGCTTTTGTAGCCAGGCAGCAGCTCCAAATTTTATATTTATCCTGTGTTTCAGGGAAACAAGGACTTAATACTAAACTCATTTTACATACAAGCAACAGAGACATAAAGAAATTAAAAGGTGGGACTGCCCTCTCCCTAACCTCAGCTGTCTAGAAGTTAGGCATTCAATGTAGCCAACTGCCTGGAAACTTTCCATGGCCCATAGAGAAACAGACTATTCTAAAGCATCATTTGTTCCCCTTCTTCCTACTGAAAACAAGTGGAGCTCATATTGGAAAACAGATTTTTTTAGACTTCACACCTAACCTTACCTGACTCCTAACCACAGTCATTCAAGAGCAGCAAAGTCTACCAAATACCAGCTCCAAGTGGCACAGTCATGCCACTCCAACACTGCCAAGTGGGTCAGCATTTTGGCTGCCAAGTCACACTTTTGGACACTTTTGGTCCAGCTGTGTGACCTGTCTGAGGTCACATAGGAAGCATGTGACAACATCAGGACTGGGGTGCCCCCCAGTCAACCTTTGGCTCTTCCCTCTTTTGGAAAATGAAAGCGCTTTAAAAGCCTTCATTTGTGTTCTCAGGAAACACAAAAATGAATCCCAAGAAGCACCAAGGTTTTATTGGGTTTTTTAGCATAACTGTTAACAGAAATATGAAAACTCATTTTGGCAAGAAAATCCATTTGCCCCCATCACTAGGACATCTCTTCCCAGATAACTTTCCAGCAACTGGATGTGAGGAATGCCCATTCTGCCCCATTCCCACCTGGTTCTGCTCAATTGTCTGGCATTCCTGCCCATATCAGCAGCACCATCACGGGCAAGAGCACAACAAAAGGGTTGCAGCTTCAGCTGTTGATCCAAAATACCAAGGCATTTGGGAATAACACAAAATAGCCAGAACCATCTACTTTATACTCTTTGGGACTATGCCCAGATAGGAAATCTTCCCAGGAAAAGATCATTTGTAAAGCATGATCTATACGGTAAGGTCTAATGAGTTAATCCCCATCACAACATATATCTGATGCCTTCCCACGGAAGTATGCAATCCAGTAAGGAGGTATCCCTGGCATGTCACTATGCATAGCCAATTTGCAGGAACATCAATCAGCTCTCCCGATTGTGACTACAAGGCAAGACAAGATGGAAAACCATTACCCATCTTGTTTCAAGTCAGCAGCTCCCAGTACGCCTGCTTGGAGCAATAAACCCTCCTTCTCAAAAGGGCAACCCTTTCCTCCACAGCTGAGCTCCATCTATTGCTGTTAAAAGACCTCTCAGGTCATCTTGTTCTGGGAATCCGTTTGGCAAATTCAGGCAAACACAAGTGAATAAAAGAAAAAATGCAAATCCAACACATGCAGCCATTTGGCAGTTTGGTTCATGTGTTCTCCTGTTTGATTTTTAATCGCCAGTTCCATGAAGGTGTGTTGGCACCATTCATCCACCAGCCCTGTCAACATGGAGCCCTCAAGCCTCTTGGTTCCAGCCTGTGCCATTTTCTCCAAGGCAATACTGGACTGGTTACAAGTTGCAATAGAGTGGGTAGTTATGACTCAGGGTTATGGATAGGAAACATCACTCCTAGAGCACTTGAGTGTTACCAGAACATACCCCAGTTTTAGTAATTACCCTTCTTGACCTCAGCCTCCTTTACTCCATATTGGTTTTCAATACACAACTTCATAATTCAGAACACAGTTTTCTTCAAAGAGGTCCAATTTATTAAGGAAAAACATCTGCACAAGGACAACATCTCCTCAAAGGAGATTTCTCTGCAGGACATGCTTCAGATGCATTCATTGCCCACCAGTGCCACCACTTGCCGCCCACAGGCGGCCCAGAAGAGACCTCTCCCTGCTTCCTCACCAACCTTCCAACATCCACCCCATCCCAGCCAAGACAGACTATACAACAAAGGGCAACATTCACAAGCTGTGGCCACACACGATACCTGGTAAGCTTCCCTATGAGCAAGGTGGTGCAGCGTTGAAAGGGGTCATCAGAAGAGATGAGGACAACTCCATCCCTGGAGGTGCTGGATGCCTTCCCCAGTGGTGGTGGCATTAGAGACCTTCCACAGTCCCTCCTGGTCAGTGCTTTGTGAGCTCTCCGTTGGGTCCTGCCCAGGAGACACCAATGGCCTGGATGCTCCCCCAGGACTTCCCTGCTTCCCCCCCAGCTGCACTCCCCCCAGGTCCCACTGAGGACCACGTGTGGATGATCTCCCTCAAGTCCCCTTGTTACATCTTCAAGCTTTCCAGGAAATGCAGCACACACTCTAGGGAGACACCAAGGTCAGGGAAGCTCTGTGCGTGGTGAGAGAGGCAAAAGCATGGCAGGGGGTTGAGAAAATACTTATGAAAAACATATAGATAATACAAACCACCTCAGAGAGCAGCTTCTTATATGCGTGTTATTTAATCACCCATAGACATCATTAACTTTAACAGGAAGCACCAGAACTGAACAACCCACTGATGCAAAACGTAAAAAACACCAGAAAACACCTGGTTCAATTAAATACATGCAGTTTGCTGCTGGATACCCCCATGAACACACAAGGCTCACACGGCCACACACACTGTGTGACCTGCAAAGGAGACTGTAGGAATCTGCACCGATGCTGTGCTCTCTCTAGGCACAGACACGTGTAACCACCAAACGTGGCAAAGTCGCCGGCTGGCCCAGACGATGCTGGGAGCTGCTGCTGAGGAGCAGCTGTATCCTGAAAAGGACAATGGAAGAAGCCAAGGGAAGACCACGCTGGTCAACATCACTGTTTATTTTTTCAGATTTATAATAACAGCTCTGAGAGGATGCAATCCCTTGAAAGCTTTGATCAAACATCTGGGTGCCCACACGGGCAAGGATGGAGCCTGCAGAACATGTGGAGCTGCCCAGCCTGCTGCTCCCTCCCCACCTCTCCGTCCAGGCACTCACGCACACACCCATCACCTCCAAAGCTACTTTAGAGAAGCAAAAATGCCTGAAATAGGAGACAGCTCAAACAGATTTTTATCATCACATCCTGCACATATCAAGTGAAAACAGAAAGGGGGAGGAGCACCCCACAAAATAAATACGTGTTTAACCCCTGCAATGAAAGAGTCAGAGTCTTGGCTTTGGAGGGGAGGTGCTGAGGAAGTGCTCATTAACATCAGGAAAATTAGTGAAGCTCTCAATGAAACGAAGCAGGACACGTCATACCATGGGAAAGCTAAGGCAAAAGAAGGGGGAGACCAGTCATCTGCGGTCACGGCTGAGCTGATGGTGCCTGACAGGACATATGTGCAGCTCCAAATAACACCAAAAAAATTAACTTCATTAAAAGCCCTGGTTGTTTTTTTTAACTTCACTAAATGCCAAGACTTTGGCTGAGTGGTTTACACCAGCCCAGGCCAAGTGTAAAATGTGTCCACAGCAGAACAGGGCAGGATGGAAAGAGCAACAGCTCAGTGTTGCTCTCCACCACACTCAGCATAGCCACACTGGCCAAGAAGGACCCTTGTGGATTCACAGCAGTTTAGAGCTAAGGGATGTCACTATTTAATTATCCCTTGAACTGCAGCAACTGGTTGGATTCATGGACTGCTACTGCATCAAACACAGTGCAAAAGACCTTCCAGGAAGGCTTAAACTAACTGGTCTCATACCGGCAACAGTCTAATGGGCTCAGCAAGCTCTGCTGACCCAACACTCCTCAGATTGCATTCACCTAAGGTTTTAATCCCGTACTGGGGATTGGCATTGATTTAGCTGAACTACTACGAAACCTGGAGGAAGCTTCATCACAGGGACCTCACAAGTGCCAACTAGCCACTGTTGGCAATTAATTGCTAATGAAAACACCACCCACGCCTGAGCACCCCACTGGACCCAGGACCCAGCTCCCCAGTGGGGCAGCATCACCACAGCCAAGGTGTTCTGTATCTCCTGCCTGGCCTCTGGGCTATGCCCTGTTTTTTGCCTCTTTGCAAGATCCTTAGGCTCCACAGAGTTATCTCTTCATGTTGGACCCAACTGTCTTTTCTCAGGGCTAATCAACTTGCAAATTACCCAGGGTGGAGGTAAACTTCCTTAGTGGTAGAAAGGGGCATTCAGATGGTTCCTTTTATGTTTCACAGGTCATTTGCATCTTTATTCTCTGCCTCTAGGGCAACTCTGGGTTGACTGAACACCTGCTTATAGCTGCCCGGAAGCAGATAACAAACCTCTTTCTCCACCCACCCCCAATTCACACCCCTTCCAAATATTTAGCCTCAGTCACTGAGACTTGCAAACCTCCTCATTTGCAGAGCTCCTCACTTCAAGCAGGCTGCTCATTTTGTCTTGGTCAAGATAGAGATGAGCACATTCTGCTTACCGAATCCCAAAGCGTTCCAGCAAAACAAACCCGAGGAAAGTGGAGAGCATGACACCAGGTCACAGGCTTGGTGGCTCCACATCTCTGAGCCCTGAATGTCTGAGGTGTCAGCCTGGCACAAAGATACTTCTAAAAAAGGAGGGATGGAGAATGGAAGCCAGCTGGAGTGAACTTTATTGTGGAAAAGCCAGCCAGAGGGCCAGCGGCCAAGTAAAAATGAGGCTCTTCACTGGGAACCAGTGATACAAGCATCACCCCTGCTTAGACACAGCAACAGGATCGCTTGTTACATTGCTTGTCCTTAATGTAATCCCCACCACGCCTCAAAAGACTCCATTTACCCCTATTCTCTGGATGGAGAGTCAAGGCACGACCTGAGAGCAAAGAGACCAGCAGCAGAAGCAAGATTCAAACCCAAGGGTAACATGAGTCTCTACAATATCTTCTGTTCCCCAAGGCAGACAGATGGAAAGCAGAAGGTGTGTAAGTCCCCCACCTGGAGACAGCCAGGGCTCAGGCAAAGGGCAATGACCACACAATTTCCCTGCGACGATGTTTCCTTCACTATAAAAGGGAGCATTTCCTCTCTTCAGGGCCATAATGAAAACACTCCAATGACCAGTAACACAGAAAAGCTAACAGTAAATTGCTGAAGAAACTCTGTATTTAAGAAAAACATGCACACACATATTCTCTTTGCCCACTTAAAAATATACAAGGGTGATGCACTACAGCAAATTGTATTTGTTCCTTGATTTAAGGTGACAATCTTGACAATGGACCATCAACATCAATCCCTTTCTCAATGGGCTGCACCTCTGAGAACACATCAAGGGCATCAGCATAAGCAATAGCTTATCAAAAATCTTCCAGACTTGCATCTCCCTAGGTACAACAGCTTGTACATCTGAATTTTAACCTTTTCTACTCAACATTTATCCACAGTGCAATATGGACAAGCCAGCCCAGGCTGAGCGCTCTACAAACACACACAGAGAACCATGTTCTTGTCCCTCAAAACAAAAGCTTACAGTGAGGAGGTGAAGTGGAGGAGGTGGCCTAGCAAAGGCAGACAGATATCTGGGAGGGAATTTCCCCTGCAGATGCAGTGAGGTGCACAAAAGCTCTCAAGGGAGATGCTAATCAACAGAGCCCTGACACACAGGTCTCAGCACTTCACAGTACCACACTTGTGGGCTGCTGCTCCATAGCCAAGTTACTGGGATGCTCTTGCTACAAGTGTCAGGCTCCCAAAGGGACAGGGTGGGCATCACTCCAAACCTTCCCACAGCTGAAAAGCCACAAGCCACATTAGTTGAAAAGCCAAAGGCCAGGGAGGCTCCAGGGCTGGTTCCCAGGAGGCTCATGGGGAGCCTCAGCACCTCACTGGGTCTCACTTCAGCAGCTCCCGGGGCTGGGGTCAGCTCCCGGGGTAGAGCCATCTTGCTGGTCCCCATTGGAACTGCAACGGCCAGTGTGAGATGACCCATTTGGACTGAATGTACTTCAGGAATGTACTTACACTGCCAGTCAGGGTGTATAAACACCTGAGAGCAGGCTCAGACAAGTGGCTCACAGATTTAAGATGTGTCCAAACCCTGAAGAAAATTCAAGGGTAGCTTAGGAGAGGCCCAAGCTTTCATGCAGTGGAATTTGGACACTGAAACTCCAAGTCCTCCTACACAGGGTGCAGACATTACACATACCTTGCAGACCCTACATCCAAACAAGCCATCCTGGCTGCGCTGACAGTGCAGAGCAGGTATTGTAAGGAATGATTCAGCCTATGCAGATGCCTACAGCAGGTCAGGGCCAGCACTTCCTAAAAATAACCATTTCCCTCCAGTGACTGTAAAAGGAGGCTGGAGGGAGGGACTGGTTCAATAGCAGGTAATTGCAGCAGAGGTCTCTAAATCTAGAGGAGCAAAGTCCCCTGCTGTTAAGCCGAAATATAGCCACAAACAAGGTCTCAACATATTCAATATAGTCTCCAGCTCTTCTGAGACCCCCAAGCACATCAGCAGTCCAAAGTCCTCCCATTAGCCCTGACGAAGCAAAATACAGGGAAATCCATAACAAAAATGAAGTCTGGAGGTTCAACGGAAGAGGTCTCACCCAAAGGGTGAAGGGAAGCCCAGGAAGGCTTTTATCTCCAGGCTTACACATGCTGAAAGCTATCACTACTCACCTCATTTCCCAGGAAACCCTGGCAGGACCTGACCTTCCTTTCACATGCTCCTCCTCTCTCCTTTTCGCAGTCAACTGAGACCTATATGACATTACAACAAAAGGAACGTGAGGAAGCTCAACCTTGTCCCCTCCCTCCAACTGAAAAGCTTACTTTCCTCAGTTCTTCAAAACAAGGCTGCATTGGAAAGCAATTATATATAAGTTGCAGCTTATATATCTATTTATGTATTTATTTGATAGATATATAAACTGGGGAGGGAACGGGAGCACCCCACACGTGGCCAAGGCAGCAGCACATTCCTCTGCAGCAGCAAACAGACCAGCATCAAGGATGGAGCCCCAGAGCCTGTCCCATGATTAACACCCATGATGACCCAGCAATGAGGAACCAAAGCGAGCACAATGAGGTCCTCCTGAGATGTTCAGTCAGGTCTAAAGCAATCCCTCAAATGTTCCTAGATAGTAACTGGAGAAAACATAGTCAGGACTGCCAGGGAGCCTGGGATGGTGAAGAAACGCCCTTCTTGTGGTGTTCACCCAGGGCTGGCCAAGACCTGTGAGAAAAAGGGGTCTGCTCCATGACCCAGAGCATTCCAGCAGCATCATGGAGGGGATGTAGGCTTTTCATTGTGGTGATGGCCAGGCCTTGATGACGTCCCACATTACAGCCCAAGGGTTGCATGTGACAGCCAGTGGACTTCAGGGTGTTGCTCAGGTCCTCTGTGCCATGCTGGTGGTGGTCTCGGCAGTCTGTTTTCTCCTGCCATCTAGGTCCTCATCTTTTCTTTTCTCTGAGGCCATGACACCCCTCATTGGGACAGCCATGTATCACACACCTATGTATCACACAGCTGCTCTGGCAGCTTGAGGCAGAGCAGGGTAAGGGGACCTTTATAACCATCAGAATAGCCTCATCACTCAGCCTACTTAACCCAGCCACATTTGCACTGCTAAATTTGGGAGAGTATGAGAAGCATTCCCTCAGAGAAGGAGGTGGGGGAGGGACAGGCAGGCTTTTGACCTCCTTTAACTCCCTGCCAAGTGCTCTGTAATTCAAAGTCCATGTCAGGGATGCCACCTCAAGCTGCACAGAAATGGCCCAAATTCAGCAAACCTGAAGAATCAGTGCCTTAACCCCTTCAAGTCAGCATCTGAGCTTGATAATTTTAAGAAAATGATTGAGTCGGGCTTTCTGAAACACCTCCCACTGAAATAGCAGGTTCCCAGGAGGTATGTGGGGAGAAACTGGGATATGTCCATGCAAGAAAAGAGGTACTCCACTTCAGCTATCCAAGTTTGAAGACCCTGCCCGGAAGGGATGCAGTGCTCAGCTAGCAGCAATCCTGAAGTTGAAACTGATTTAAGAAACTGTGAATGACTTTTAGTAGGCAAAATGGACTGACTACTCAAAAAAGACAGCATCACACCTGCAGCAAGAAGGGGCCCCGATCCCTGGCAGCACCTAGAAACATTGCCCTGACCTGCAGCACAGGCACCTAAAAACATCTGATCACCAGGCTTTGCTTTTGAAATCACAGAAGCAAATTAAACCTCTCTCATTTTTGTTGCTGGCGGGTGCAGGAAGGAAATGCAGGTTACAGTAACTTTTCTGGGCCCGTTTTCCATAAACACCATCAGCACCTGCACCCTCCTGCAGATGCCCAGAGAAATCTGCTCCTGGAAACCCAACCCATGAAACATCTTCGGGGGGGGGGGGGGGCTGCTGCTGCCCACAGCCAACAAATAAACACATAATTAATCTCAGAGGGTGCCAAGTCCAATGGTGTACAAGGTGAGCCAGAAATCTTCCTGGGCACCCATACTGAGATGTTCAAGGGAGCTTTTTGAGGAATCCAGCCATGAGTCTGGGCAACTGGCCACTGAGCTACAGCTACAGCTGCTCTCCTGGGACCCTTCCCAAGCGATTCACATGCACACAAAAAAAAAAAAAACCTAGACTGGTTTTCTGTAAAAGTGGGCATCAAACACTCTGACATCAAGAAGGATGATTAAAGACAGTTGAGTTATGAGGAAAGATTAAAAGAACTAAATATGGCCAACTTGGCTAAGCAATGAGTAAGAGGAGACGTGATAAAAGACTCCAGGCATCTGAATGAAGGGAGTGGCATGGCATTAAAGAACTGAATAAAATATCTTTCTGAGAAATGGATCCATCAACGATCTCCCAAGAGATAAGGTACAAGCCTCATTTTTTAGGCATTTATAAAACCAGTCGCTAGAACCAAGGTTTTTGAGGAGAAATCCACATTGCCCTGAAGGAAGCACGCACCGAAGCTTTTCATCTCTGGCACGGGTGCTGTGAACAAAGCGCACGGTGCCACAGGGGAGCACGGGAAACTTGGGAAGTGGAGAGCATTTCATTTTGCCTCACCCAAGGAACAGAGATATGCTTTTCCACCGTAAAATTAAAGAAAAAAGAAGATTTTCACTCCTTTTTTTTAATTCGGCAGATTTAAACCATAATGTTTGGGGTTTTAAAAAGAAAAAAATGGAAAAAAAAACACCAGCCCATTCCAAACAAACAGATTTGGGGGTCTGATGAGTATTTGACTTTTTCCACCATTAATTAAAGATACATGGGGTACCGTGGAGGTGCTTCTGGGAGCTGGGCGGGGATGCTCCCAGGGACTGTGAGCCCAGCAGTTCTCCAGACCCAGTCAGTCCCAGCACATACATGGACATGGTGACAAAATCCCAGAAAGCATTTCAATACTTAGTTCTGCTTAGATTGTACCTCTCAGAGACAGTATCCTCTGAAACCCAGGGACCTGATACACATAAAGATAAGAAGTAAGCCCTAAGCCCTGAGAAAACTGCCCAGGAGGAGAGCCAAACCTGTTACTCTGGCTTTGCCCCAAAAAGCCATGTATAATGTATGTAACATACATACCTAACTAAACATCAACTCTGTGAAGCCAAAGCAGTGGATTTTGTGTAATTCCACATAATGTTCAGCCATATGAGGGTCTCCAGAACATCTCCCTGCAGTGCAGACAGAAGGGTGTACCCAAGGAAAGGAGCTTGACCAGGCCAACAGTATTTACTGAACACAGACACACGCAAAGTGAGATTTCCACCAACAACAGCTTATCAGTTGGTGATTGCAATTAACCCCCAAATGTTCTTTCAGGTGCTCCTACCCCGATATTCTTGATGTAACTCGGTCACTGGTTATGATTTACAAAGCTCACCAGCATCCCAGATTTGGATATCTGAGAGACTCCTTCACCTTGAAAGGGAAAAGCCAGAAGACTTTTGTTGATGGTGCAATTTTAAATCACAGTTAAATTCACACAATGGCCATATATCATTAAGGAGGTGATCCTTTCCCAGGTCCCCCTGGCTCCCTTGACCTAGTGAGGCAATGCTGGGCAATCAGATCTAAGAGAAAACTAGCTAGAGGAAAAAAAAAAAAAGTGAATAATTTCCTTCTAATTAATTCCCTAAATCAGTTCAGTGGGGTTCAGGCAAGTACTAGAAATCTTTCCCCTTTTGGCATGAGCAAGATCAGCTGAACTGCAACATGTGACCGCAACCCAAGGCAACCTTTGTTTGCAAGACCAAGAGTGGATCTTTTTTTTCCCCCCTTTCCCACAGAAACCTCTTAATTCTGCAACTGCCTTTCTCCATGGGAACAGGAGATCCACCATTTACTGACTGGCGAGTTTTATTGCAGAGTTGAAACAGGATGTTCACAGAGAATTTAATTATCTTTTTTTTTTTTAATAAGTGGAGCATTTTAGTACACAGTGAATCTTCTCACTTTATGCTTGCTTGTCTCTTTGGGAGGCTGAAGTACAACACCAGGCTGACAGATTCATTTTATATATTGAAGAAGCATGACTCTACCCAATCTGAAATGCAGGCCAACATAAAAAAAACTGTTCAAAGTGGAAGAAACTCTGCACTTACATTTTGGGATAAAAAGGGGAAAATTAAAACATCTAAGAGAGATTATTATACCTTCTATCAAATCTTCCTCTTCTCATACAGAATCAGCTGCTTCCATAACTGCAGCAACACTGATGCTCGAGATAACCAGGCTTAGGGTAACAAAATCACAAAGAATTAAAGGCTTGCAGGTTGTATTCAGACAACTCCTTCCTTTTCTTTTGATGTTAATTTTGGGTATCCCTGCTCAGGCCATGACTGCAGATTTACTCTGCTCTCATCACACATTCAGACAGACAGCCCTTGCAGACCTCAGAGCCAGTGTGGCAGGAGGGTAAAGCCCCTCTCTGACCTACAACTCATCCTTCCACAAACAGCTTTGGGGATCTGAAGAAGGAAGTTTAAAATTTTCACTCCTGCAATTCCCACTACATGGAGTAAAGGTTATATTTTCCCCATCCAGCTAGTTAACAAGAAACATCTGTTTCCCAAAGCACAGATAAATTTCTACTATTCAGAAGAGTGGACTGGGATAATCCATGTGTTTAAAAAAAACCTGAGAGAAGCCTGAAAGAGCATCAGGTCTCAGCGTAGTGGTGCATCTCCTGCACCATCCACCCTAATGCACAGTGCTGCAGCGAGGAACGATGGAGAATCGTGAGGCCAGGTGAGGCCCATGCACCTCCATCATGGGTGAGGGAGGGCAGGGAGGAAGGTGTAACCAAGAAAAAACAAAAAGCTGGATACCTGTGGCTCTGCATAGATGGTGCAGATGTCCTGGTACCAGGTGGGGACTGCAGCTTGCTCCTGTGCTATGGAGACCTGGCACCTCTGCGGAGCCGGCACAGAAAACACTCCTCATCAGGAACAGTCCTCTGAAAGCCAGAGGAGAGCTGACTGTACAATTAATGACCTACAAAGAAACCCACTTGCTGTTGCTCTTTCTTTTACTTGCAAAGAGCAGCAGAACCCAGTCCTCTGTGCAAATGCTTTGCCACTCACAAGCCTGCCCAGCCTTCCCCAGCACAGAGCCCCGCTACTGGCAAAGGCACAGCCATTTCTGTATTCCTCCCTTGCTAAAATAATGTAACAGCGTGCCCTTTGGTGTTTAACAGAGACTATTGCCAGCACAATCTCAGAGAGCATCTTGTTTTCCAATGGACTGAGCCTCAGGGTACTTTTGGAGCTGCCTGGGAAAGACAATCTGATGTATTCTGCATGTGGGCAGTGGGGCGACATGTACCAAACCCATCTGGATAAGTAGGTAGGCAGGGAAACATCTGAGAGATGACAGAAAGAACAAAAAGAAGGAATTGGCAAAGACAGACTGTTCAGCACCAAGGCACAAAAGACAACCAGCCCCACTGCCACCTCCCCATGCTCATGCAGCATGAGCCCCAGGAGGGAGGTGTGTGTTGGGAAGAGCCCGGCTCCCCATGTCCTTCCCGAGAAATGCTTTCTCACCCTGACACAGGCATTTTGTTACCCAGGTCAATCCCTGCTCCCACTCAGCAGAGCCTTTGCCAGCAGCTGTTCTCCCTGGGTATTTTCCAAATGCTTATCCTCACTCTCTCACATGACAATTAACTGCTATTCTACTTTTGCTCGAGATCTGTAAAGGTGGAAGAAAGAAACAAGTGTTTTTCGGTTTCAGGAAGATGGGCACCTCTGCCTGCATGAGCAGCTGCTCGTTTGCTGGGGGAGAGGGGATGCACTTGCCCTGTACACAAAGCTCTTGGAAAGGGGATGGAGCAGGATGTGAGCTCCTGGAACGCTGCAGGCAGCCTGGAAAGAGTTACCACTAGGCTCAGAGAATTTCTGCCTTCCCAACAAGGCAGCCAGGGTGAAGAATGCAAGTGACGCAGCAGCATCCTGCCGGGAGAGAGGGAAAAAAGTAGGGTTGAAAAAAAAAAAACCCAAACAAAAATTAAAGAAAAAACCTAAAGCTCTTTGGATGAGGTTCAGGATGACTACACTTTTACTGTAAGCGTTTAGTAACTTGGAGTCGCATAACCCTTCTCTGCCCACTTGGGGCCATGACACACAGATTACAAACTACAAGAAATGCTTCACACACACACACCCAGCTCAAACTCTCACTCAAAGGAGAACAAAAAAACCTTTAACAAATTAGCTGCATTTCCTATTTAAGCAGAGCCCGATCGCTATTTATTTAACAATTTAAAAGTGTTATTCTAGCCTTCCTGGTTTGTGTGTGTTGAGAGGTTGTTCCTGGGACAGGAGCCAATGTCGATTAGCGCAACCCAGCAGCCAGAGAGGGAGGGACAAGCAGGGTGGAAGAGCAGAGGAAGGTGCAGGGGCAAGGCTTCACCATGGCGATGGTCACTGGCAGCCCCCAGATACAGAGCTGGAAGAAGGCAAGCAGAAAATGGGAGACAGCAATGGGGAGAGTGAGCCAGGGTGGAAAGCAGTGCCCAGTCCCATCACCGTTCAGCGGTTGCTGGCAGAGGCTCCCCACTTTCCCCACACTGATGCCTCTCCCTGAGCAAGTGTGCCAGGAGATGAGCACGTGAAAGCCAAGCCATAGCAGACCTGCACACATGAGCATCCATCCCAGGAGGATGACACAGAACTCTAAGCAGTGTGGATGCCCCATGTGGGTATTGCCCAGGCAAGGCACAGAACCCACCTGAGACATGGTTTCACAGGAGAACTGACCGGAGGATGGATGATCCACCTGGGCACAAATGCTGTTTGGTATCCACCTGCTCAGCATGCCCTGCAGCACCAACAGCCCTGGGTCAAACACATCAAGGGAAGAACATCCTCACGGGTTCCAGATGAGCCCCATTCTGGGGTCCTGCATCCTAGTCCTCCTCTATGCTTCCAAGTCAGCCTCCGGGAATGACTAGGAGCAGGCAGGCAGGGGTGAGATGGATACTAGATGGACGCAGGTGGGATGCTGCCCCCAGATGAGCAGCTTTCCTGACTGGATCAGGGAAAAGTTACCTGGTACCCGCTGAAACACACAGCTTGGACCACCACCAATTCTCTCCACCTCAACGCTCCCAAAGTGAACCTACTATCAGTTAATATAAACCCCTCTCTTTCACCTGTATCAAAGCATAAAATGCTGCTTTAACCACTAGTTTCCCCCGAAGTGCTCATGGGCTTCTCAGCTGTGGTGGCTCTAAGCACAAGCACTTCCCCAGGCTCACGCTCCCCACTACCACCACTGCCATCAGCCTGGGGCTGGCCAGTAGCAAAATCTTAACAGTGATCTGAGGGGGAAACCCAGGGACCCACCTGCACCCAGATCCTCTCCTCTGACACATTCCTCTGCTCATTAGACACAGGTGGGCAGAAGGACAGATGCAGATGCAGGATATACCCTGGACCAAGCACAAGCAGAGTCTTCCACATGGCTTTTCAAGCCCAGCCAGAGAGAGGAAGAGCACACACACCAGCAGGAGCCCTCCTAAAACATGGTGATAATAATTATTTCAGGGTGTAAATCTACACAAGGAGGGGGTCAAAACAGAAGGAGCACCAGAGAGGAGCCAAAATGCACCAATTCCTTAGAGGAGCCAGTGACTACCCCAACACTTGCAAGAGCCGGGCAAAAGGGCTGCATGTGGTCAGAGACTTCAGCAGACACAGTCATCAGGACAACCCCCATGGACTCATTAATGAAAGTACAGTGGTGTGCTGAGGCATCACGACCATGTCCTCCAGAGATGTTCCCAAGTGAAGTCCCCACGTTCTCCCTGCACACAAGCACTGGGAGCAGGACTCGCAGCCGCGATGGAGCATTAGGCAGAGCAAGGTTCAGTGCAGATCTGGAGCTGCTGTTGTCCCAAGGTGCCCTGGCCAGCTGCACACAGGTAGCATTGTCTGCCAGAGGATTCAATTGCTGCAGCTCTGCAGGAGGATCTTCTCCTTCCAACACTGGCTATGCAGAGGCAGGGACCCAAACCAACTCGAAAGCCTCACAGCTCCCACCAGTCCTATTTGATTTTTTTTTTTTTATTATGACACATGTGTTATTGCACAGAGAAACACCCGGAAAATGCAGGGCAAGGGTGAAAATGGCATGTCTGTGCCTGAAAAGAGCTGGCAGCAGGATGCAAGCTCCCCAAGCAGTGAGCCTGCCCTGCATTTCATGGCCAGTGTGCTCACCTCCAGACCACATCAGCACCCTCCAGGTGCTTATTCTCCTTTGCTCTCATTTTTGGGAAATAACAGAGCACTGAGGAAGGTAACAGGTGGGAAAGCAAGCAGAAGGCAATCTTAGTCCAAAATCTACTGGGTGGCTGGGGAAGCAAGTGGCCAAAGGAAAGCAAGCAGAAGCGAACCACAGAAGACACCCCAAGTCCAGAGACATTATTCTGTGTGCTTCAGAAGTGCAAACTTGGAAGGAGCCATGGGAAAAAACCCAAAACCTCACCCCCAGTGCTCAAGGCTCACCCTGCCCCTTCAGAGCATTTGAGAAAATAAAGACCTTCAGCATCGCCTACACCACCCACTGTGTTTTGCAGATGAAGTTTTCCACATGCCCTAAGACACATCCCCGAGATGCCACTGCAACCTGACTGACTGTACTGAAGAGCTCTGAAGCTCCTCTATCAGCAGTCCTGCCACACCAGCCCTGCCACAAGCTCACCATCCAGCAAACTTAATTTGGTGGTCACCCCTTCTGATATTATGCAGTGTGTAGAGCTGCCTGGGGATTTGACATCTTCCCAGTATAAGCCCCAGCCTGTTAGCCCTGAAAAGGCAATAGACAACAAATTGCTTGTTCTCCTCTTCCCTTTCCCTGTACACTTTCAAAGACAAATTACCTGTGCTCTGCACTGTGCAGGGATGCACAAGACAAGGGAACTCTGCAAACCACAGGGGAAAGTTCTGCAGCCTACAAAAAAAAAGACCAGGCTTACTCAGTAGGTCCACCTATCTATGATCTTCTTCTTCAAGGCACTTTTATATCCTCCTGTGATTTTAAAACCCAGCACACACTATTTCAGCTTTGATGCTATGCATTCTCATTATCATAACCAACACCAGAATATCCTTTCTTCTTGCAGTAAAATCCCTCTTTTCCCTACGAGGTACAGCTGGTAGGACAGAACAGACCAGGCATTTAGCATTTAATCATAAGCACAAGTATCAGCTTGAATCATCTAGGCTTGCATGGCTCCAGAACATTCCCACTGGCTGTGAACACCAGTCGAGTAATATGACTGTCAGACAGCAGGGTATTTGGTTTAGCATCCGCAGGAGAGGAAATCATCAGCTTGCATCACAGCACAGAGTGACCAATTTGTGGTCAACCAAACTACTCCCAAGAGCCGAAAAACCAACTGCAATGCAGTAATGTTGGAAATGTGGATTCAGAACATCAGGAGGTGTTGGGACACTCGGCCTCAGCAGGACCGACAGCGGCAGAAGCCATGACAAAAACTGGATGGAAGGATTGCAGAAATGCTGGGCCAGGAGGGACATCAAACAGCCACCCAGCCCTGAATCCTCCCTCGGCTTGTTTGTCTTCATGCCACTCTCCAAGGCAACACCAGTACAGCTCTGCCAAGAAGGAAGCAGGACTCGGCTGCAGTTCCCAGCGATGAGCACCACTCACCGCACCATCCAGGAAGGGCCGCTGTGCTGCTAACAAAGCTGTTTCTAATGCTTTTTGGGCCAGCTCCAGCATCACTCATTCTCCTTCACCACCACCACCAGGAGCTGGAAGCTATGCTTTGAGAAATGCCAGCCTACCCCACTGCTACTAGGCATGATGGAGATGATGCACTGGAAGACAGCATCAAGAGAAACACTTTCCTGTACACAGTTTTCTTCGAATCCTGTCCTCAGGCATGGAGAGACATCAGATGCTGCACTCCTCATACCATCATCCTGGATGTCTCAAATCTGCTATGTACCCTTCAAGTCTCAACTTGACCAGATGCCCAACCACCTCTTCTCTCCCTGTCCTCCTTCCTTCCTCCTGTACACCATCTGTTGTCCAGACAAAACTGCAGAGCCATACTTTGAAACAATTTTGGGGACACTTTTCAGCTTTTCTATACTACCAAAAGTTCCTTGTCCCAGCTCACAGTGTGGACATAGAGGTTGTGGCAACTGACCACATGATGAGCTGCAGTACAGCCAACACCAGGAGAACAGAGATACCTGGCTCCAAAATTACTGCTGAAGACAGCATTCCATCAAACCATGACCTGACACCTGTGGGTTGTCTCTTTTTCTCTTCCCTAGGTTTAACATATGCAAATCTCCCAGCTATTCCTCCTAAGTAAAGCTTCCCAAACAGAAGCTTCATCTTCCCAAGCCGCCAGCTTTCATATTATAAGTAGAGAGGCTGAAACTGGATGCTTTATTTCAAATGAGGATTTATATGACGACCAGATTGAATTATTACTTTTGCCATTTTTCTGTGGGCTACTCGAGATCTGCATTTCTTGCAGCATCATCCGACTGTCGATTCAGAACCAGCTTGTGATTCACTGCAGCTCCCAGATGCCTTTCTGCAGTCAACCTGCTATTCTCATTTTGTGTACATGCATCTGACTTCCGAGAGCACTGCCCTGCATTTGCCTTTATTGAATTTATTTTTCTTGTCTTCAAGTCACCCCTGCAGCTCAGTAAGACAACTCTAAGAGAAGATGCTATCACCTCAAGTACCTGCAATGTCTCTGGTTGCATTTCATCTTCTATATCCTCTGCAGTTTACCACCTAATATGCTACTGACCCTTTAAAATGCTCTCCTGATCCAAAAGTGAAGCATTTCTTTTAGGTTCTTAAGTACCCACTTACGATGATTTCATCTTCAGTACATTTCCCGAGTTTGTTTATCAAGCTGCCAGGATTTCCTCAAGAACTACTCAACTTTCAGCACTGTTATTGGTAAAGTCACTAAAATACCAGACTTCGTATGAGTTTGCCTAGTAGTTCTGCAAGTCCTCCATCCTTCAGGAGAACTTGCTACACCAGAAAGTATCACAGCTAAGGGCTGGCAACCCAGATGATATGAGTTCTGCAGTTATTTGAATTTTTTTTTTAAAGTCAGAACAAGATCATCCATTCCACATTCAGGATCAGCATCACCATTTTTCTTAAAGTTTCACCCACCCAGCTGTCTTTCCAGTGCTGAGCCAGGACTCCACTGCAGAGCTCAGCCCTTGGCTGAGCTAGGACTTCGGGTCTACAGGAGCTTACAAAGAAAAGATCATGCCCAAAGGATAAAGTCTTGTTTTTTCATGATCTTTAAATCACAGTTTCCAGTTGAAGAAGAAACACTTCATTTAACAGATGCAGTGGCTCTGAAGGGTAATGCAGGGCTTTGAAGGAAATTTTTTAAAAAGGAAGCAAGAGGGGAAAGCAAAATAACACTTCCAGAAAGTTTTCCGAAGGAAATGAGTAACCACTTGTTTTTAAATGATAAATCACAAGTCCTCGGGAAGTGGCATTGTCTGCGGTCTATTTTTAATAAGAAAACACCCCTATCACTGACATGAGGGCTGAACATGCTGATGGGATGTGACTGTGGACAGTGGGAGCATTCACTGGGAGCCATCATCTCATTCCTGCCATTCCTATCACTTGTCAGCAATCCAAACGGCACAAAAAGAAAGTGGCTTAGAGAGAAAAAAATATTGCAGTCAGGACAACAAACTAGGGCTACTGTTTTCCATGGAGGTAGGACAGCAGGAAACTAGAGACCAAGAAGAGGAACCAGATCCTGAGCATAGTCTTAGGTGACTCCCCCCATACGCTATCATCCTCTGTATCCCCAGGATGGGGACATGTTGGGTGTGCAGCCACAGTAACCCTCTTGGCCTCTTTTCCCAGGGGTCTGACAACAAGACAGGGCTTTCTGGAGAAGCACCTGATGCTGCAGCTCCACTGATGCTGAGCACTTCAAAGGTGCAATCAGCCTCATTTTATGCTGACAAATGAGTCCCATATTCCTCTAGCAAAGTGACACGACGACTGGGAACAGGCAGATGGTGTCAAGGGAAGGGAAGCAAAAGTCAGCAGAGCTAGCTGGAGGCTCCACTGCAGGCACAGCCTCAAAACCAAATCAGAGGGATCACAGGCTCTCAGACACTCCATCATGCTGTGAGCTTCCTCGCACAGTGGCAAAGGGACCATTTTTGGCATCTTGCACCAAGCCCAACCAGCTCCCAAGGCCCAACCAAGCATTCCTGAACCTAAGTCACAGGGTTCAGCTGCAGACCCACATCCCACATGTGCTCAAGCCAACTCTGACCCATAAACACAAATGCACCTCCAAACTTTCCAAGCTGCACCAGGAACAAACAGAAACTGATGATCGACTCACTGAAACACAATCTGCTATGCCTAATTTTACTGTGAGGGTGACAGAGCCAACACAGCTTGACCAGGAATTTTGTGGAGTCTCCATCCATGGAAATATTCCAAAACTACCCAGATGTGGGGCTGCTGGGCAACCGGATGTAGGTAGCCCTGATTGGGCTGGGAGGTTGGACCAGGTGACCTCCAGAGGTCTCTTCCAGCTTCAACCACCCTGTGATTCTGTAATTGCAAAGATGTACTACACTGCAATCCTATACATTAAATGAGCTTTCACTGATCTGGTGCAAAAAGGACTGTAATTATTCAACCTCTCAACTATTTCTGAAATTCTTTCCGTAGATGAGGTTTAAGCCTTTTTTCTTCCTCTTCCCTTTAATACGAATGCAACCCCACAGTTTGTAGATTATATAATACACACACACATCACTCTTCCAAAACAACGTCTGAAAGCATTTGTTTGATGATTTTTTTTTTCTTCCCATCCATAAACCACCACCCTGCTGGTCTCATTCATTGTGTGGCATTTTGCAGTGAAGCGTAAAAACGGCATTAATCATAGCTCTGAAAAAACACAAACTTCTCTGAGGTTTGAAGCAACCATTTGGAAGGAAAACTTCCAGGAGCCAGAGAGACTGACAGGGCTGGAGACTAAAGTCCTTCTTTTCAAAGGCCAAGTGTATCTCAATATATCCCTTGGACAGTTGCCCCGAGTCAAAGTTATAATACTTTATTCTTCAGTTCAAGTAGTGAGGAGATCTGGTACAAAATCAGGACAGATACTGAAAGCGAACAGGGAGGTTCAGTGGGCAAATGTGTTGTAAATCTAACAGCTTGAGCTCTAACCACAGATTTGTTGAGGATCGATGTCTGAAGTCTCAGCTGCCCCTCACCTCCAGGATGCTGCAGGGATTGGGACCAAAATGGGCAGGTAAGGGCACCCATCCCTCTCAGGCAGCACCCAAGCATCCTGGACCAAGTGCTGGCACCCACTCACAGTAGTGTTGCTTCAGCAACAGGCAGAAACACAGAGATTTGCAAAGGCTATGCCAAAAAATAAAAATCATTATCATCTTTATGTTTTCTGGCCAAACACCATTGGAAAAAACTACCTTCTACATAAATCAAGCTCTTTGTCCACCTCCACAGATTTAGTGCTTCTTGTGAACATAAGGAGGGGCTTCTGTCAGAGTCAGAGTTGGGGAAAAGCATGAGGCTCTTTTCTATGTTAGATGCTTTAGCAGAGATTTGCCAAAGGCTTTGGAATCCCTCTGCTACAGAGGTAAAACATTAATTATTTAAACCCCTCCTTTTAAATTAGGAAGGGCACTGAAAGAAACTATTGAAAGGGAAAAACCATCAAGCTAGCCACCACCTCCAACTCAAACACTGACATTTTCTCTCAAAACTAAAAGTGGTTTCAATGACCTGGCAGATGAGGAATTTACCTTCTTCTTACCCGTCCTTCCCCCGCATTTGCTCCTCTGCTATTAACTTCCAGGCAAAGCAGTCAACCACAGAGACAGGGCACGCTGAGCATCCTGGTACAGAAAGCCCCAGGATGCTGCAACCAGGGGTGGTGCAAGCATCTCACATGGCATGCCAAGTATTTTGCGTTTATTGCTATATTAGTAGGATAGGATAGGATGGCTCAGCTGGGGGGGAACCTACAACCATCATCTAGTCCAGCTGTAAGTACTTTGTATTAGAAAGGGAAAGAGAAAGAAAATAATCAATGATTTATCTTTTTTCTTCTTTCTAATCAATAATCCCAGACCCTTGTGCACAGTGAAGCTCTCTGCTTATTCAAAGCACACGTGCTTCTGCCCATCTCAACTACTGATACTGTTTCTTATCAGCATGTTTCATTCTTTCCCATTCTTGCAGGAGCTCTGTGACAAAAGGATATTATCTTCATATTTAAGAAGCAAAAAAGGCTGACAGGGACAGGTCTACCTCACTATCAAGGCTTTTGCAAGGGCAGGAACAATGTGGCAGCCCAAGATTTAGTGCTGTCTACTCAAGGCCCACCAGGGACCCCAGCTCCTTCATCAGCAACCAGCCCAAGCACAGGCCACTATCCTGGTATCAAGGTGACCAGATCCATGCACACACTCAGAGACACATGTCCCTCTTTCACACAGATGTATGTACTTCAGATGACCAGTCCCAATTTACAAAGAAAGATGTGTAGGGCCAGGAAACATCATCCACTGACTCTATACCGTGGATCCTTTTGTGCACCCAGCTCAGCCAGCCAAGCAGAAGACGACCTTTGCATTGAGTTGAATCCCCCACGCAGCCGTGCAAACATTGGAAGAGTGCAACCTCACGTCTCTGTAACGGGTGCTAAAAACACATCCTTTTCTTCAGGAAAAAAGAAAGAGGAGGAATAGGTATTCAAAATCTGCATGCCAGCCAATCTGGTGACTGAGTGCCATCCTCCCACAGCTTTGTTAGACAGTCATGAACTTTAAATTTATTTTGTCTCCTACTCCCAGCAGCTCCTAAACAGTGAGAGCTAAATATTTACAGAAGAGTCACTGTCTGTTTAAGTTTCAATCTATACTTACTGAGGTCCAATATGCCTAGATCCTGAAATGACAGCTGATTACAGAAGAGCCTGAAAACGCAGCAGAGGGGACCCTGACACTTACCAGACCTTTCATCTGCACACTTTCACCAGTGGTCGCTTTGGGGCACCTTTCCCAGCTTCTTTCAAAAGAAGACAAACTGCAGCTCCCACCAGCCAAGGTCCACGTTTCATTAGATGCTTTGGCATAACTCTTCTCAATGCCACAGAGTGCCAGGGTTCTGGGGAGCCCTCTGTGTGCTTCGGAGCCCGCTCCTCCCCAGCTCACAGCAAGGCAGCTGGATTGCTTCTGGAAATGCAACTGAAGCACCCAAGCTGCTGCACAGCATGCACCAAGGCAGGGTGCAACTAACCTGCTGCAGGTGAGGCATGGCACGGTGTCACTCTGGCTCATCAAGTTCTACCCTGACCTGTCCCTTCTGTGTCTTCCGGATGCAGCAACAGCTCCTCCAAGCTATCATAGTGTCCACTCTGATGGCACAACAAAGTTCTCCCATACCTTAAAGAATACCTTAGGATACCCAAACTTTTTGGCTAACTGGACAACCTGTCAGAATTTGCAAGGACACCTACATGTGTCAACATACTTCTGCTCTAAGCTAACCAAGTCCAAATCACAGGGCAGAGGATGACAGCACCTTCTTGCAAGTGGTGTTACATGGTTTCATGGGTGGGCCAAGAAAAGAATAAAACTGTGCTTCAGACCTGTTGATTTCAATTCATTCATCCCGTAAAGTCATCTGCAGGCTTAGTTAAATACTCCTCGAGTCTTCCATTTGGGATATAACTGGGCACTCGCCACCACAAAGGTGCACACGAGAGGCAAGGCTATCATGCACACATAGTGCTACATGAACACATCTCAAAGGAGCATGTACCCTGTAGCGTTCAGCTTCACAAACTCTCAGAAGAACAGCAGAGGCAGGGAGACACCATGCAAGCAAACACACTTCTCAGCATCTTCCCATGACCACCCAAGGCTGGTAATCCCCTTTGTTTTTGTGGTTTCACATAAAAGTTCCTGCATGAGGAACTGAGCAGAAGATGCCTATTCATCTCAGATGGGTGAGAGGTTGGGATGCCTTTGCCCAAGTCCAGCTACTTCAAACCCAGCACCTGATATTAACAGCCCCTTGGATGAGTGCACGTTGCTGATGAGCTCGAAACCCTCACTGACAGCAGCTATCACTGTGCTTATCCCACAGAGATAAATTCTTCATCAGCACTGCAGTAAGGTGGGACTCAGCAATGCTGCTCTGCCCTGGGGTTCTCCAGGGGGTATCAGAACCTGTTCTCCTCTGCATGGGGTATTTCAAGGCATTTTGCCTCAATAAAATAGAAAATGTTGTATTGAGCAAGAGGATGACTTCTGTCATCCCTGGATCACAATGTCAGCTCTTCAAGCTGCCATTAGTAGAAGTCTTGACACCCGGTCTGGAGGCCCTTGCATGGACGCAGAACCTAATCATGCCAATGACCATGCCGATGTCATGTGTGCGTGCGCTACCCGCGCTCCTCCTCACACACATTTTCTCTCTGGGCGTGCCTGTGCACACACACAGCACAGCACCTGGTGAAACGTTATGGATGTGCTCATATGTGCATGCACATGAACACGCACAAGTGCGCAGGCCCACTGCAAGCCAGCCATGCTTGCAGGCGAGATTAAAGAGGAAACTGAAACATGGAGACTGGAAATAATGACAAGCACTTTCATCAGCAAAACCCCCATTACCCAGCCCGCACACAGCCTCTCGTCTCTATGGAGCAAGCAAAGCTACTTACTACACAGATGCCTTTACTGTGATTGGAATTTTAAAGAAAGCAGAGCAGCTGCCTTGGCTTTCTCATGTTGTAGTTCTTTGAATCTCAGGGGAGAGACCCGTTATTGGAAGCGCCTGTCTCACTATGCACGTCACCATTGCTGGTGTATCCACTGGAGCCAACCATAACTGGGAGGTTGAAGGCACAAGCCTACAACCAAGGAGCCTTCAAACCACAGCTGGTCTCCTCCAGTATCATCCACACTGTTAATGACATGGAGCTGACTTTATCCATGCTTCATGAAAGACAGACATAGATGCTTCATGGAAGAAAGCAAAATTTTACTGGGGTACTTTTCTATTTTAATTCACCTGGTCCTAAAAAAGACTGGGAAAAAAAAAAAAGAAGAAGAAGAAATGTGTGTCCCCCCCTCTTTCCCCTTTTACATAAATATTGGATCTGAGCACTTTATGTTCTTAAAAAGTTAAAAATAGGCAATAATATCAAGTCTACGTGCTGCATCTTTTATCAAAGCCTTTTATGAACATCAAAACCAACTCCTCTGTGCTCTTTTATACTTTCCTGCTGTCACTCACAATTCATAAAAGGGGGCTACAGACACACAAAGGGTAAAGCACTTCCCAGCAGTGCCACAGGGAGCCAGGGACAAAAACAGCTTTTCCTCAAAGCTCTGAAATCTAAGAGCAATTTTATGATATAATGTCACTTCTAGCACAAGAGATGAATAATAGATACCCAAAATATAATAATACTTTCACAAGTAAACAATGCTTTGCAGTGTCAAAGCCTTTCAAGCGGCACTGTCAAGCCTCTGCAGAAGGATCGACAGCGCAATCACCACCGGGAAGCAAACACTGCGAGAATAAACACGTGTTTAACCAAAAGGCAGGGTCTCTCTGGTCAAACTCCATCTGTGTTCTCTAGAGACAGACATCCAAATCCCCTCTATAAAAATAGGGAGGTATGGAGATTAACAAGATGAATCAGAAACTCTTTATACATAAACTTGACTTTGACCCTGCCCTCTCGCAGAGATGTGCAGTAAACCCAAACCTCCTCCCTGTCTGATGAGCAGGCTTACACTCACCTATAGTCAAGAGATATGAGCATTCATTAACTCCAACATTAAAAAAATACACATTTGAAAGATGGCAGCTTTTAGAACATTCATGACTCTTACTCAGCCTGTTTATATAACTGGATATGAAGCAAATCCCCCATGCAAGCCACTGCAAACCTGCGAGCACCATGAGCTGTTCGGCATCCTTTCCACAGAAGGCAAATTCCACAACTTGTGGTCACCATTATTTTTTTCCTGCCTTGCAAAGTAAGAGTTAGGAATTCGAAGGGAGGAAGTGATAAAACCATGATAAAAAAAAATTCCACTGAACTTTCAGCATTATCCTAACCAAAAAAAATTTCCTCCTTAGTCATCCACAGGCAGGGTCAGCCAGCTCCCCCGTGAATTACAGAAGAGCAGGGGAAAACTGCTTTTCTGGGAGATTACTTCTCTTACTAGTACCTCAGTATTTAATTTTTAAGCAGGGCAAAGGTCAAATGAAAACCACCTGATGCTGATGTAAATGCAGCCCTGAAAACCGAGCGACAGTGCCCATGATGGGAAGTAATGGCACTTCAGGATCCATTAGCCACAAGGATGCTATCAATCAGTAGGAAGGGAACATCCATGCTGAGGAGGTGGCCAAGCCAAAAGGCAGCAAAAGTCCCTGTAGCCCACAGGGAACTGGGACAGTATGAAGGTCCCAGCATTGCTCAGCATCCCAATGAATGCTCCCAGAACTCCCCTTTGGCCAGGCAAACTGGGGTGTTGAGCCCAGGCTGGAGCTGGAGCTCTTGGCTGGTGGTGGGTAGGGGTTCACCTTCCAGAGGCATCAGTGCTCAGGTGCACCTGTGCCTCATCTCCCAGCTTTTTACAATAACTTATGTAAAAATACATATTTTCTTTTTATTGCACAGCAGCAGAGCACACACTCAGGTCTCTTTTTTGCTGTTGGACCCCTGGACCTCTAATTCTACCTCCTGGCATTGACACTGCAAACATAAAAAGGAGGTGGCATAATGATGGTTTCCTGCTACAAGTAGAGCCAGTAAAACATAGGAACCATAACACATTGCCTGGGAAAAAACAGTAGGCTGGGTGCAAGATTTGCTTCAAGCTCAGGAAAAATTCTCAGAATTAAAAATTGCATTTGTGTTTCTGAACTGGGCCCCACACTGCAGGACCAGAAGACTGTGGCAGGCTGGCCCCATGACAGGCATTCCTGCCTGGCAGTTTTCATCTGCTGCCCAAAACCAGCAACCAGACCAGCTCAGAGATGGTTAAAACGTAACTACAAACCCTTCAGATCATGTCCCATTCATAGCTTTGAGACAGTGCAAAACCTGCCACCTTCACCAATGGCCCCTCCAAGGGCCTCTTGCAGCCTTGGGATGCCAGACAGCTTTGGTAGCTTTACATTTTCGTGGCATGAGACAAATTTCACTATGAGTTCCTCATTATTAATCCACGTAACACCACGCAGCAGATGGGAGCCCAAGAAACCAACCTGTCAACGCCTCCAGCTCTGCAGAGCCCCTCAAAATGCAAAGGATTTGGGAGCTGAGCATTGCTGCCTTTAGCAATGACACCTCTTGTGAAGTTCACTGCTTCTTTGCAACCTGAAGCAGCACAGTAAGCCAGAAGACAGTTCAGTATTTACTGTGTGAAGTTAGTCAGCACCTGCAGATGCAGGCACTCAAAAGATCTTTACTCTGAAAGCAATGACTGTGATGATTTAGTTAATACAAAGCACCAAGCAACATCTTGAAGTGATAAAGAGACAACCATTCAACACATACCAGCAGGATTGTTTCAGATCTTTAAAAATATATTATATATTGATTTACTTATAGAAATAAATAGAAATATGGCTGTGTGTATCCCAAATTAGATATCCTGCAATGAGGGCACAAAGTTTGGGCATGAATGGCACACACCAAGATGCTGTTAGCGAACACCCCAAGAAAGGGACACACCCTAGGAAGCGAATATGCATGCTGCAAAATGGGGTGAAGGTTTTAGCATAAATTAGGGACTGAGATCCACAATTAATTTACTTTGCTTGAGTTGGCTCTTACCACTGCCAGTGAGCAAAAGCCAACATCCTCCAAACCATGGTCCTGGGGTCAACAGCAGCAGGATGAGCACAGGTCCATCAGCATCCTTACCCCTGGGCACACTTTCCTCCAACCCATTCCAGGCAGGACAGGGAAAGAAAGCATTTAAGCATTTTCCCCAAGCAGAGGAAGAAGCGAACCCAAAGATTCAGCTGTAAATATTTTAAATGTGGCAAATGGACTTTCAGCAGTCAAGACGAGAATCCTTAAAAGCACTTACTTGCATTTGCTGCCCCCAACCCTTGCAAATTCAGCCTGCTGAAGTGGTAAGGTAGGTTGCCCACTAACTGAAAGCTGAAACTAGTTTCAGCCCCAATTCCACAGAATTGGGAGTAATTTTAGAAGCAGGAAACCATCAAGCAAGAGACAGCATCTGTAGATTAAATCCTCTTCCTTTGCTAGGCTTCAATACATTTGACTCAGAAAACCATAAAGAAAGCAAGACTCCCTAAAAAAAGCTTCATTGTCAAATTTATTTTATAGTTTTGAGATTTGGGGTTTTTTTTTCCCCTTAAACCAATAAATACTTGCAATTCCTTTATTTGCTGCCAGCTGGGGAGAGATTTGAGAACTTCTGTAAACCTGCAATTTCAGTGCTTGTCTGTGCTGGGCACTAAAAAATTCCTCTCGAGTGAGAGTGAGAGGAGTTAGTCATAACAAGAACATCCCTGCAATGTGCCAGGGCTGCTTTTCACTGTCATCCAACCATCATTAATACCGACTTAGCCCATCCATGATTTCTGTAATCAGTTATGTGCTTTTGAAACACACACCCAAATACATTACTCTCACAACCAGCCAAAATGAAGCTTTATGTATGAGTTTTTTTAATTAATAACATGCATCTGTCCATAGACTCACTCCCTAAAGGAATTTTGACCCAACACTTTGCACCCTGACTGAAAGGCTTTGCTATTTTACC
The DNA here is from genome assembly GCA_013401335.1 of Brachypteracias leptosomus. NCBI lineage: Eukaryota > Metazoa > Chordata > Aves > Coraciiformes > Brachypteraciidae > Brachypteracias > Brachypteracias leptosomus. The sequence goes on from VYZX01003154.1 coordinate 297,300, forward strand.
AGCAAGCATTTGAAATGCTGATGAGGTTCATCTTTTAACTAGCACCCAGGGATGAACCCAGCAGCACCCCCAGCCCGGATGCTTGTGCTGATTGAGGGAAAGCCCTTACGTTACACTTCCTCTGAAGCTGTCCCACCTCTGTGCAGGATGAGACCAGCTCTGAACAAAACCTGAGAAGATTTTTCTTCCCTGTAAAAAACAGCTATGAATTTTGCAACTGAAACATTGTTCTTCGCCAGGCTCTAACTCTCAGGCCAGCCCCAGGTACCAGCAGGCTCTCAGGCCTTGTGGGACTCCCTCTGCAAATGGCAACGCCGAACATTAAGATTCAGGGCACATCTACCACAGCTTTTCTCCTTGCTCAGTGTCAGTGCAGACTATTGCAACACAGAGGGCAAGCACCATCGGGGCTACTCAAGGTTATCCAGGCAATGGGCAGGTTCTGTTTGATCTCCAAACAGACATCTCGAGAAGCACTGAAGTGACTGCATCCCTGGAACAGCATAACTGATACTCCATTTTCTGGAGTGACCTTGAGCACTGCTTGTACTCCAGAACTGTAGCCAAGACCTATAATCAAGATACTCTCAAAACAAGAGGAAATCCAAGGAACTCCTGCATCAAATTATAGAGATGTTCTTCCTCAAAGGTTGTGCAACAAGGGCTAGGAGGAGAGTAATAAACACATTTTGCACATATGCTCCAAGTCTTCTAGAGGTATTCAGGGCTGTAATCAGAGTTTTCTTTGTCTGCAAGAAGGAAAGCCCAAGCTCCTAGTTACATACAGAAGATAAAGCTCATTCCACTGCAATGCACTACTGACAAAGGACCTTTTCACACCTTACAGGAACAAGTGGAGATCTGGTTTGCAATGTCTTTATCAATCAGCTGGCCACAAAAAGAAAAAGGACTTTACATATTAATGGTGTTTGCTTTAATTGTAGATAAAAGGCTTGCACTGCCAGTGATCCCTCTTTCTTAGGTGCCTTAGAAGCTAGTCAATAAAATGCCAAGAATTTCAGTGATGGGAAAGCTGTGATCTGTATTCCTGTGAGAGAAAAACAGGCTGAACCACTTTCCTGATCAACCCACACAGTGGGGCTTGCCCACCCATGAAAGTTAATTCAGGTTAAGGAAGGAAAACTCTTATCTCCAAACAAAGAACTGAGACCCAAGTCAAAGACACAGCCAAACCCCTGTATTTTCAGATGTTTCTTAACTTGGTGCACAGAATCAGGAGGCTCTGAACAAAGGGCTCACCGGGGCTTTCTATGGTAGTATCCACCAGACTGCTCACCAAGTGCCAGATCCTGCACAGATCAGCCATGCCTTCCCTCTGGCTCCACCCAGCAAGGTTGGGAGGACAGAGGGATACCAGGATGTCTAAGCTACTGGACAGCCCAGCCAGGGGCATTTCAGTGCATGATCCCAGCTCTACTGCCCCACATACAGCAACGTACCAAACCCAAGTTGTAAGCCAGCATTTTGCAGCAGATCTAAACAAGAGTGGTGTTTGGCTTGGTGAGCCCAGCATTTATATGAGTTGAGTAAATTGTTTCCATGTGCTGAAGGACAAAAACCTAAAAAAAAGGAGAAAACCTAAACATCATTATTAACTAAAATGTCATCACCTTTCACATGTGGACCCAAGCAAACAAATGGAATTATTTGTTGACTTCACCAGAGGTATAGATGGAGTCACTGGAGGGAGTCAGATGCAAAATATAGATTTCTTAACTGCCCTTCTCTCTCTTGGCCAGCAGAGAAAGCCTGCAGATGTACAGAAGAGGCATCATGCAGAAGAAACACAGTAATTTTTCAGTGCATTTTCTACATTATTTGAGCTGGACTGCAACATTCTGAAAGAGCAAAGTAGGAGCACAGTTCAGCGGGGGAAGCAAAATGCTGAATGTCCTGGGGGATGCCTCTGCAGCAGAGCACAAAGCCCACACAAGCAATGCCAGGGTCTCCATCCTCCCTGAGAGGTGGGACCTTGCAGATGCTGCTGGGCTGAGCCTCCAGACAGCCCTCCTGGAGAAGTGACACAGGACCATGTTGCATAGAGGGTTGACCACCAACCATCCCCAACAAACTAGCTCAATGCTGCTTTTCACCTACCATGTCCAAATCCCCATGACTAACTCTAGCCTCTCTTACAGACACAGCAAGCACTTTATCTTCCTGCTAGTTCAAAGCAAAGAACCTTTTTATCCTCAGTCTCTGTCTACCATCTCCATTTGGCCTACAGGTTGCAATCAAATTCAAGAGCGAGGCGACCAATTTTGTTTCCCCTCCACACACGCTCTACCCCCTCATTTCCTTCCTTTAATCTGATGCAAAATTGTGCTTACAAAGCAAGAAGACAAAACTTTCTATGTTTCACAAATGCTGATGGGAATGCAGAATAAATGTATAGCAAAGCATTTTCAACCCTTTCCCTTCAGCACCTCCTCTTTGTATACTAAAAATAAGTAAGTTAAGCTAGATTCAAAGAGCTAACTTCTTCTCCAGCCTGTAGAAAGAGCGCTCTGTTCACCAGCACACAGGAGAGATTCAACCTAAACCAGCACAACTGCCAAAAAGGATGATTTTTACAGCAAACTGATGACCACAGAGACCAACATAATGATCCAGTTCTGGTATTTAAAAATAAAAAAAAAAAAAAAAAAAGGAAAAACACCTGTCACCTTCACTAAAGCACTTAACTCATTGCAAATGACTATAAAAATGCAAATGTGTTTGTTATCACTACAGCTATTGAGTTATCCATGACAGTATTGAATAGGAAGAGTTTTAATTTTAAAATTTAAAGCTTTCTTCTTTTTTTATGAGATAAATCATCCTCAAAATGATGTTCTTCAGCAGAAATACTGTTAAATTAAGAAGAGGAAAAATGGATTAACCACTCATGTCACTTCCTTCGAAACAAGACAATGAAGCCCAATAAGCTGATCCACACACGGCTGGTGCCAGCTGTGGGTTACAAATACAGCAGGCAGCTGCCCAAGAGTCTGGGACAATCCAGGAAGAGGAATAAGGAGCAGCAGATATGAGCATCTCCATCCCCCTCCTCAGACACGAGGCTCAGGTTGGGCATCAAAACCTTCAGGAGAAGATGACTCCACCACTCCACACAAATCTACATCTCAAATTGGGTCTGTGTCCTAACAAGGAAAAGTTACGTTGAGACCATGCCACCAGAGTCTTTGGAAGGTCTTACCTTTAGCAGAAGCTAGTAAGGAAACAAAATGATTGAACTCCTAGGTCATGAAAGCAAACTGGCTAGTAAATGAGAAAACCATCTACATACCTCCCGGACATGAGCGCTGTTGCACTGGAAAAATTCTGGGAGACGAAAAAATATCCTTCTGCTGGTTAACGCAATGGCTCCATCTTGAGAAAATGCAAGGGGAGATATTCCAGAAGTGACTCATTTACTATAATCCTCAGGACACAGAGGCTTCCTTGCCAAGATGAAGATGACCCAGGAAAAAATGGAGTAAAAAGACAGTAGGAACTTTCGGATGCTTTTATCCACAGCCAATGTTCTCCAGAGGGTTTGGGGGGACCATAGATCCCACGATCCTAAAAATCCTTGGGAGCCACCAAAAGGACCATACTGCCGAGCTCCTCTGAACATTACTGCAGATTGGTGGGAAGCATGGGGCTGGGACCTTCAGAGAGAGGAAAGGGACAGGCCGTTACATAGCAGCTCTTACTACATTGGATGAGGCTTATTCCCATGTAAACTCCAATCTTTTTATTTTCTTTTGCACAGTAGGAAGTTTTAATGTTGTTTTTTTTTCTTTTTTCTTTCTCTTCAATTTGCATGATTTATGTAAACAAATGCCACACTGTGCATAGGCACACCACAGGGCCACCACCTTCAGATGCCTCACAGGTGCCCTATGATGTGGAAAGAGGAGGACAAGCCAACAATTGAAAAAAAGTTCTCACCTAACCAACAGATCATTGCAAAATTGTCTTTCATTTTTTTTGTCAGAGGAAAGGAGACAGTTTTCCTCTCCTTTCTGGTTTTTCCCCACTCCTTCTAAACCTAATGTGTTTTCTCCACCACGTAAGAGAAGGACAGAAAGAGTTGTAAGGCGGCAAGTGACCAGGATCACCTGCCTTCCTGATTTCTGAGTCAGGAGCATAGAATCATCAGAGTTGGAAGGGACCTTAAAGATCATCTAGTTCCAACCCCCCTGCCATGGGCAGGGACACCTCCCACTAGAGCAGGCTGCTCAGAGCCCCATCCAGCCTGGCCTTAAAAACTTCCAGGGATGGGCCTTCCACCACCTCTCCGGGCAACCTGTTCCAGTGTCTCACCAGCCTCATGGTGAAGAACTTCTTCCTAATGTCCAATCTGAATCTACCCACCCCTAGTTTTGACCCATTCCCCCTAGTCCTACCACTACCCGACATCCTAAAAAGTCCCTCCCCAGCTTTCTTGTAGGCCCCCTTAAGATACTGGAAGGCCACAATAAGGTCCCCTCGGAGCCTTCTCCAGACTGAACAACCCCAACTCTCTCAGTCTATCCCCGTAATCACAACATCAGAAGTCCACACTGAGGTCTAGTCCAATCCATCAGCGGGATCCTACCATCGACATCTCAGAAACATGCAGCTCCTGAGCACAACAACCCTCTTTGACTTCCTTCCAGGCAGAGACACACTTCCCACCTCTATGTTCAAAGAAAATAAACAAATCCCAGCAAGGTGTCTCAAAATACCCAGGGAACTTAGTCATAAAGATTCTAGTATTTGATGTGTGTAAAACCAGCATAAACCGGGGTTTTAGGGGGTTGTTGGTTTTTATTTTTAATCAGATCTTACTAATTGTGCTGGGAATAGAGTTGCTGGGATTTTTGTTTGTTATTTTAAGATATGAAAACTGTCACACAAACGCGGGTGATTGCCAGGCCCGGAAATAATGCCCAGCAAGCACTGAAAGGGAAAGATTGCTTTCTAGTTCACCTACAATAAAAACAGCAGAGAGCAACTGAGAGCCAAAACCAGGGGTTTTTTTTCCTTTGTTTTAGCTCCAGCAGCACAGGAAGGTGATATCACTGTGTCGTGTAACCAAGCAAAGGAGCAATGAAAGCCCAAGCAAACAGATCAAATAGCACAGGGTTAAATACAAGGTGTGATAATCATTTGTTTTGCTAATTGTGTCAATAAAGCCCTATCTATCCTCAAACAGCAGAAACGTCATCAGATTTTTAAAAAAAATAAAATCAAGTGAATAATTAAATGTACAAAACCCCACCATTTTCCCCCCAGAAGCTCTCTTTAAAGGGTTGATTAGGGGAATCACATTTATTTTAAATAAAATTCCACTGACTTTGATCATGTTGAAACCACCTCGAGTATTAAACCTGCTTTGAATCAAAACTTCTACCTCCCAAAGGAAAACAACAAAAGTTGTCTTCTCTGCAGTAACGATGCAGCCTTATCACAACCCAAGCTAACCTGGGTCATGATACCACCACCACGACTGGACAACACCATGATCCATGAAAATTCTTTGTCATTCCCGTGTGTTTTGGTTGTTAACTACAAAACCCAGCATGCAAGTCAGTACAAGGCAACTGGAAGTCTGCAGACAGATGGAGGTGCATTTGAAGTTTGCAATTTATGGAAAAAGAAATCTGAATTGACCTGCCCTTGCTTTGAGGTTTTTTACAGTTATGGGGAAAGTTCAGAAATGAAATATTCCCCTCACCTCCCCACTGTTAAATGAATCGAAGCTGAGGAAGGTCTGAGCCAAAACCCCTGAGCTGGTGAAAACATTTTGAAAAAGGACTCAAATCCCCCCAAAATATCTCCCATTTCACCCGTTACACAGTGAACATCAACTACTTTGATGACTATATGACACTCGAAATGCCTCTAAAACCTATTTTTCTACTGCAGGAACACCTGCCTCAAATCCTTGAGCTAACAATTTTCTCTATAAACCAATTATCTGTAACATACGAGCATGCAAACATAGAAAAATCTCTGTCACCAGAGAAACCAGACTTGCTCTGCAGACCCAGCTCCTCCTCGTGCTGTGCCCAGAGTAGCAGCAGGGCTTTTTGACCTGGCTCCACCATGATGTGTCAATATGTACTTTGCTAACTTCTCCTGGGAAAAGCCCAATGGTCCTCATTGTCCAATGAGCAAAAACATTCATTTTCTTGTTTTCTTCCTCTTATTTCTCCCCCCACTCCACATACACCACATCACTCACATCACTCCAGTCATCTGCCTTCAAGCCCAGCTGGATGGTAGCAGGATACAAGGGCTATGGAGGAGCTCAGTGACCAGCATCTTGTACACATCATTTTTACATAAACATTTGGGCTTTTCTAGACAGGTTGTAAGACTTGGGACAAGTGATAAACCAATGTCAGATGATTTATGTTCACTTTAAGCATCTTCCTTCACAATATGGAGTATCCTCAGCACCTTCCACCCTGGATGCAAAGAGAAGATACTGTCTCAGTGCTCCCCAGTTTGGGATGCAGATTTAGTTCATACTCCTGTGCCAGGAGAGATGCCTAAAAAGTCATCTTTCCACTTCCTTATTCTATCCTCAAAGTGTGCAAGGTCATTAAGGTTAAGTGCTCTGCCTGCTATGAAGATCCTACCTCCACCACCAGCTTACTGCACTCCAGGCTCTCAGCAGCATTCTGCTTCCCCCTCAAATCAGAAGGTCTTCCTTGTAGACTGCCTATGAGTACTGCCTAACACCAACAGCTTAGGTCTTGCTCTAAATAATTTATTGAAGGTCATGCAGTAGGTTGGCAGCAAAGCCCTGAAGAACATCCACATTTTGCAAGTCATGGACCAGCACTTGAAAAACACAATTATCCTCCCCATCTCTTGAAAAACACATTCATCCTTCCCATCCCTTGATGGGGAGTAACTCCCACTACTCATACACAAGAAGGGTTCAATCACCACACAAAGAAACACGATGAGTTGAGCATGCATCCATTTCTGAGCAAACAAGGCATCAGCCTCAACACAAACAGCAGCAGCTCTCTGAGCCTGGGGCTCCTCTCCAAGGGCAGCAAGAACAAGTCAACACGAGCTGAAGGAAAACAGCAAAGCATGCCCTGCCAAGGAGAGCCCCTGAATGATTAATAGCCACATGAAAAAAGTTAAGAGACTCGTTGCTAATTAGTTAAGAAATACTGGGGGAAAAAAGAGAAGAATAAGGAGTTCCACCTGTTACATTTTGACCCTTAAAGAGTCCCAAGTGCAATGGCTCATTTTAAAAAACAAAGGGTGTTTTCTGTGCCTGTGTTTTTTGTTTAAAGGAAAGGGCTGTTTTTCCACTTCAGCATGTTCATTACAACCCAGCCATGTGAGTTAAGTGCAGTAAGGGACCTGTTAAAGCTCATGATCTGCTGCAGTAAGCTCCAGCAGTGACTTTATTATGGGCAAGAATGCAAACAGGGGCATTCTCCTCCACTGTTCCATCCACCAGGCACGACAGGCAGCACACGCTCCATTCACCAACACTGAGATCCCCTCCTAAACACACAGGTGAACATCCCAAAATGGCTTTGTTACATCTCCATGCAGAAGAAAATTTCCAGGTGCAGAGATTGCTTATCAAAGGCAATGCCACGCAGCAGAGGAAGTAAAAAAAAAAAAAAAAAAAAACCCCAACTTTTCTGTATTTCTATGAATTCCCCAGTTCATTTTCAGTGAATGGTTGCAGGTGTGTCTGCTGAAAGGCAGCAGTTCACTACAGTGGGCATTCCAGCTACCACGGGGAAACGGTTTTCTCCTGGTTTAGTGAGCCAAAGCAGGCTCAGCACCAGTGCCAGTGGAAGGAAGAGGACAAGATCAAGCCCAGACTGTTTCACAGAATCATAGAATTGTCAGGATTGGAAGGAACCTTAAAGATCATCTAGTTCCAACCCCGCTGCCATGGGCAGGGACACCTCCCACTAGAGCAGGTTGCTCAGAGCCCCATCCAGCCTGGCCTTAAAAACTTCCAGGGATGGGCCTTCCACCACCTCTCCGGGCAACCTGTTCCAGTGTCTCACCACCCTCGTGGTGAAGAACTTCTTCCTAACATCTAATCTGAATCTATCCACCTCTAGTTTTAATCCATTTCTCATAGTCCTACCACTACCTGACATCCTAAAAAGTCCCTCCCCAGCTTTCTTGTAGGCCCCCTTAAGATACTGGAAGGCCACAATAAGGTCTCCTCAGAGCCTTCTCTTCTCCAGACTGAATAACCCCAACTCTCTCAGTCTGTCTTCATAGGAGAGGTGCTCCAGCCCTCTGATCATCCTCATGGCCCTTGTTTGGACACGTTCCAGCATGTCCATATCTTTCTTGTAACAGGGGCTCCAGAACTGGACACAGTACTCCAGGTGGGGTCTCACGAGGGTGGAGCAGAGGGGGAGAACCACACCACTCGACCTGCTGGCCACGCTTCTCTTGATGCAGCCCAGGATACGATTGGCTTTCTGGGCTGCAAGTGTACATTCACAGCATATGTTGAGCTTCTTGTCCACCAGTACCCCCAAGTCTTTTTCTTCAGGGCTCCTCCCAAGCCAGCCACTGCCCAGCTTATATCGGTACTTGGGATTGCCCCAACCCCGATGCAGGACCTTGTTTCCTGCAGTAGCATCCAGCTGGTTGATCAGTTGAAGCCATCTCTAAAACCTCTCCTTGGCTGCTACTGCCCTGTTCTCAGAGATGTAATTTTAAAAGAGCTGTAGACTGAATGTGGCATAGTGGTGAGTGGCAAAATCAGGGGTTTTTAAGTCAACAGGACTCGTGTTTTTTATCAGTAAATAAACATGAACTTGTTTACTTTATGGAGTCATGGAAGGACACTAGTAACAACCTCCTCTACCATGTACCTATAATATTTAGGTTTTTATAACAGAGAAATAAACAAAACCCTGGAAAAAAACTATCTTTTTTCCCCCAAAGGAAATGTAAAGGCTGCTTCTCCTTTTCCTCCTCATTCAGCAACACCAAGTTCTCGGAGTAACCTGACTGTGAGGTCTTCACAAGCTCATCCAACAGCCACATCCCAAGCAGTCTCTAGAGCTAGGGGCTTTTGCTCCCAGATCAGAAAAAGCAGCTATGGCTGGGACATGGCTAACGGGAGGGGGAGGGCACTTCTCAGATGCTCCATCAGCCTACCACCAGGTGAAGACACATGCACATCCAATTAGCAGTGCAAATCAGGTGGAGACCATCACAGTTTGCTCATTAACTCCCAAGAGCTGGTAAACTTACATCAGTCTGAGATAGTCTCTGCAATACAACCCACTATTTGTATTGAAGGGTACTTCAGGAAAACAAGGTAGTGGCAAGAACCATTTATCATGCCTGACCCTACCATTTTTCATCCTGAAAGTCAATTTCTTCTTGTGAACTCCAACCAGATGATGTTTAAAGGAGAAAGACAAGCACAGAAGGACGGCTCAGTAGATTGGGAAGTCCAACCTATGCTCCTGCCTAAGATGAGTTGTTTGAGGACGCATAAAATGCAACCTAAAAATGCTTCCAAGAACTACTGGCTCTTGCAATAGTTCCAGAAGAAAGTGCACTTTTTAAAGTCTAGGCCTAGATATTCCATTGAAGGTATCAACACACAAATTCTTCTCCCTCACATTCATCCAGCATTCTTCATCCACACTTGATATGGATCTGCCAACCAACCTGAACCAACACCAAGAAGACCAAGAGCTCAAGTTCTCACACAAAGTTCTCACACAAAGTTCAGATCAAGACTTTACTATTTTGTCTTCATAGATTCCAAACAAGGAACACAAGCAGGGATGCTATTATTTAAAACACTGCTGAGATGTCTTACAATGAACCATGGGCCATTTCTGAGATCTAGTATTTTTTTAAAAAGGTAGAAGTCTACTTATAATAGTTCAGCCTACTGAAAAACTGAATTATTCACCTCCATACCTGCAGCAGCAATCTCCCCAGGACAAGGGGACAAGGCTGCCTGGGTCTGCACACTCTATAGCTGGCCCAAAATGTCACATTGACTCTTGAAAATGCTGAAGAAAGACAGACGGGAACCCACGGGAGTCCCTCACGACTTCTGAAAAGCCTTTGTAACTCCAACGTTGCTACAAGATTGCAGAAGGCAACCACTAGCCACAACAAAGACCCAAATGGGAGATTAGAGATGATAAAGAGTTCAGCCAAACAGAAAAGCCACTTTTACGTCAACACTGCTATGGGAAAGCCCTCCCAATCAGTTGACTTCCCCTCTTCCAAAAGAAACAAAAGGCACTTATTATATCTGGTGGGGATGCAACCACTTTGGAGTTTCATGTATACTCAGTGAGGCATGTAACAAGGGCACACGAACCGTGTGGTGATTACAATCCCATCCACTGAAGAGGAGAAGTTCCAGATAAGCCTGATTGGGAGCCTAATTAGTCCTTTAATTCTTTCAGTTCCTTACAAAACAGACATTTGGTATTTGCCCATCCACTGGAATCTGGCACTCACTCAGGTTTCCGTTGCACTGTTCACACCCAAATGGGCATCATTTCACCTCCCATGCCATCAGCGGGCTCAAACACGAGCCTCTTTCTTTCTTCGGGTCCCATACACAGACATGTGGCAGCAGGGAAACCATTAGCTCTCCTACCAGCACATTTCTAGCCACAAAGACCTGCAAGCGCTCTCACAGGAATGAGATGCAAGTTGCTGCTTCATCTCCAGAGCTGTTCAGCTGCTGGGCTCCCTCACTGGGCATTGGTGTGGCAATCCCAGGAAACTGGGAAACTTTGGTGCAAACTCGCTTCTTGCCTTGGCCAAAATGAATCACAGCTTCCCACGCCCAGCTCAGTCACCATGAACCATCCCAGCTTACCAGAGCGGGGCTCAGTCTGAAGCTTGTGGTTGCTTTTTGCGACATTTTATTTATGATTTTTTGTCTACAGCATTAGTTACCAGTCTACAATAAAAGGAAAAAGAAAACACTAAGCCAGGTACAAAAATAATCCTTCTGTTCTTAACATTTTCAGTTCTTTATCTTAGACCTATTCTTTAAGCCTTCAGGATCCAGGCTGTCACCATGAAGGCTAAAAACATGCTTTAAAGTCAAACAAATGCTGAAATTCTCACCAGACTACGGCACTCCAGAAGCAAAGGAGTTGTGCTAAAATCATAGAAGCAGCTAACAGAGACATTAATTAGATGCTATTAAGAAAACCAAAACAAAACCAAACCAAAAAAACACAGAAGACACCAGCCCCCTACTTTTCAAAGATAAAATCAACCAACTCAAGGCATCTCCTTTGCAGTTGACATTAGCTTTCATCAACTCCCCACCACTGCTGCCTCCTGAAATCCCACTATTAAACTGGATTTGCAATTCTCATCCATACTGCCACTGCTTCAACTGAAGGTAGAAATGTGCCAGACGCTGATTTGGGATGGTGGGGTTGGTCTTCCAAAGGCACAACAAAGACTCAACAGAAAACGCCAGTACTGGCAAAGTTTGATCACTGCAGCATTGGACCAACACAGCTCCAACCCCACAAGCAACAAACTTGCTTGATTTGCTGGTCCAATGAGGCCAAAAAGGTACATTTTTGAGCCCTCTGCTCCTCTCTGTGCTCTGCTGGACTAACTCAACCCATCAACCCAAGGGAAATTACACACTACTCTTGCTGGGAGTGTTTTCTGTGGGTAAAGCAAAGCAGCCCAAAGCTAGCTGAGAAGCAGCGAGGGGGTAAGGGCCAAGAAGGAAAAAGACTTTTTTCATGAGCCTAAGTCATCCCTTGCATGGATGACGCATTTTAAGCTTAATATTTGGCTCATTTAAAACTGAATTCTTGGTGGCTGCCTCCTCCTCCAAGAACCGGACAAGAGCCCAGTGGTAATGACTTTCCCTCTTCACTGTCACACTTGGCTTGAGGTCCGAGCATCCCCGCAGAGCCCAGGAGAGGCCCCACGTGCTCCAGGGCTGGCACACAGCTCCGCAAAGGCAACTGAGGTGAAGATTTCAAAACATCTCTGGGAATAGCAGTGCAAAGACATTTTGGCAGATTAGGCTCTGCCTTCCTGTTGCTTTTTTTAAAGCTCCCACTTATTAAGGGCACATGTTCAATATTCTGTAAATAATAACAGAAAGTGTTTGCCATTAAACTGAAGCCCATGGAATAATTTGACTCATTTCAGCTGGCAAATCCAAATAAATGCCTTCCCTGCTGTCACAGGCAGCTTTAATGCGCAGCTCAGTGAAGTCAATGGGCACAAGCTCAGGATCTTCTTGAGGTGAAAGAAAATATTATTATTAGGAAAGATTTCATAACAGCGTAGGATTAGGCTTCACCCAAAGATAGATGTTGTATTGGTTTAACTAAATCCAGCACGGAAAAGTTTTATTTATTGCCTCATACAGTTACGTTATGAAGTTACAGCCAAGGACTCATTTTTCTGCTGATCAACAGCAAATACCTCTTCTGCTGATGCGAAGATTCCCACCATGGACTGAGTTCCATCTATACCTGCCCCATCCCATGTGTTTGTGAAAGGATGTTCTTCCCACTGTCTTGTATGTGCAGAGCACTCCCTACCGTGTATCAATTTTAATCCTCCTCACTGAAACCAAGTTAGTCCTACCAGGTCTCCATTCCCATCACTCTGATTTCACCTGCATCACTTCCATCCTTTGTGAAGATTATTGCAACCACACCAAGAGAAAAAAAAGCAGGGAAACAACTATGTGCTCCAAGCTCCCAAAGCTGCCTTCTACCAACTCTGTACCAGACACAAACAGGTCAACGGTTGGGCTCAGTTAAAACCCCAACATGGGCTTCTTGGCAGGAGAAAGGCCCACCAGCATGTCTACCAAACGCACACATCTAGTCAGGGATGTCTCTTACCTACCGTGCAAATAAACTAACACCAAAAGCAGATTCATCTGTCACCACCAGCCTGAAGCACCCACGTTGTGCCTGACGCAAAGCTGCTGCCTGTGCTCTGAGCTTTGCTCCTCTCCTTCCTAAGAGCTGCTTAAAAAGATCAATCTCTTGTTAAGCATCTGACTTATCTTTTCGAGGAGCAAATACATCGGATATGTTTTAAGATTCAGCTGGACAGGGTGCTGGGCCATCTTATCTAGAACATACTCTTGCCAAGAAAGATTGGACCAGATGATCCTTAAGGTCTCTTCCAACTTGATATTCTATGTTGAAATAGCCCCCCTTCAGCCTCTCCATTCATTTCAACAGAGACAGGATTTCTCTCTCAGGGTCATAATCTGTTTCAGGGAGAGGGGAACAGAAGATCTGTTAACAAAGAATGGTGAGAGATCATCACAGGTGATAGATACCATCTTTCCTTAAGTGAAGCAGTGTTAGCCCCAGTCTCTAAATCCTCAGGCCTATCTGGTTTAAATACCTGAAATAACTTCCTCCTGAAGACTGTTCATCCAGACACCCTTTTTGCTAGGCTCCTTCCTAGGCTGAACTGCAGAAGTCAGTGGCCTTTCCAGACCGCTTACTCATTTACTTAAGATAGCAAATGCAAAGCTGATAGATGTGGTACGTAATCAGACTGTGGGATATAGCTGGTGAAGGAAACCAAGGTTAACGTGAAAAAAAAGAAGAGGGGACACTTAAACACATCAAGAATATCATGGTAAGTGGCATACTAACAACACAACTTAGTGATTCACGGCTAAGGAACAGCAAAAAAAAAGAAAATAAAAATAGTATAGAAGACTGAACTTAATCGGTTTGTTCTCAAGAAGATGACAACTCCTGCCCTCCTTTGACCCATCAGATACTGCTTATTTGGGAGTCAGGCTATCAGATTAGACACATTTGTGGCTGATGCAACCCAGTAAACCCAACGCTGTGGCTGTGGGGTACTTGGCCACTGGCATGTGCTCCTGCAGCCAACACGGCACACACGGTCCCAGCACTGCCCCGTGATCCCAGAGCTGCCGGGAGGTGGGTGGCAGCTGCAGTGTGATGCAGAAAGGCTATAAAAAGCCCAGGACACAGGCGGAAAAGTGTTGGCCGACCTGTGCCAGCAGTGTGCCGGCATCACCTTTCACCTACATCTGCCAAGCCGCTTTCCTGATAAAAGATTATCTTAGAAAAAAAAGACTCGTCACAGCCACTTGCTCCAACAAGTCCCAGGATGAGAGTTATGTCCTCCAGGACAGAGTGAGCTAAGGGCAGGGTTGTGGGAGACCCCATGCCCAAAGCTGTCCCCAGAGCTAGGGGGATGACAACCGGCTGTCACAGGAAAAGAGAGCCTGTTCCCATCTCCAGTGGCTCCTGCCAGAGCTCAGCCTCCACCCGTCCCTCTGCAGAGGCTGCCCCAAGCCATGGTGCAAGCAAAAGCCCCAGCACCTTCATGCAGAGGGCCAGAGGACTGATGCTCCCTTCCTGAAAGGGGCCATCAGGGAACAGCACAAGAAGAACATCACCAGCATGTCGAAAAGCCCCGATAGCTTTTCCAGCTCCAAGACCCTGGCTCTCTCACCAAGCCGCAAAACACAATGGACACAGCAAAACACAACAGACCTGAGAGCCAGCAACAGAGATCTGGGAGACTGCCCTGGTTTAACCCCAGCTGGAAACTAAGCACCTGGCTCACTCCTCCCCCTCCTCCCAGTGCGATGGGGAGAAGAGTTGGAAAAATGTAAAACTCGTGGGTTGAGATAGGAACCGTTTAATAATTGGAATAAAATATAATAATCATATATAATACTGTAGCATCTAACAGTAGCAATGAGAAAGAAGATAACAAGAGAGAAATAAAACCCAAGAAAGACAAGGGATGCATAAGGCAATTGCTCACCGATGCCCAAGCAGTGATCCACCCCTCCCAGCCAACCCCCCGCAGTTTATATACTAAGCATGACACCCTATGATATGGAATATCGCTTTGGCCAGTATGGGTCAGCTGTCCTGGCCATGCTTCCTCCCACCTTCTTGTGCACCTCCTCGCTGGCAAAGCATGGGAAAATGGGAAATCCTTGACTTAGGATAAGCACTACTTAGCAACAGCTAAAACATCAGTGTGCTGTCAATATTACTCTCATACTATATCCAAAACATAGCTACCAGAAGAAAATTAACTCTTTCCCAGCTGAAACCAGGACAGAGATCTGACTCAGGAGACTCATAGAGGAAAAACATACCAGAAGTACATCAGTCCTACAGAAACATGCCAGAAGCTACCATCAAGAAGGTGTTTAGATCCTCATCCAATGTTGCTTCCATCAAAATACTCGCACTGTCTCCCATGCTGGACCAGGCTCTTCACGCCTGGTAATAACTCAACTTCACTGTCCTCCACGTCCTTCCCAGTGCCCAGCTGGCTCTGGTGCCTGGCTCCTTTGGTCCCTGCACAAAGCACAAGGGTGATTCCAGCTAGGCAGACAAGACAATGTGCTCACAGGATGGACTTGTGAGCTATCAGAACTGCTGAAAGCAATCAGCGAAACATCAGAAAACTCAAGACAAAGTTGTATTAGCTGCTAGTTGCCACATTTTTTTCATCTGCCTATTTGGGTTCACATTTATTCATTTATTTAGGTATCCATCTTTTTTAAGTCCTCCTATATCCCTTGCAAGTCATTCATATGCTGCCACTATATACACATCACCATCCGCCCCCCCACTCCCCCCTAAAAAATACCCTACAGCCTTGATTATCTATAAAAGCACAAAAATTAAGTTTTTTCCTGATGTATAAACTGATCTATCAAAGGAAAAGAGCCTCATACAATGCAGCAACAGGGCTGCAAACATAAGGCTGACAGAAGAGTCAGGACTCCTTAGGAGCACACATTCAGGAAAAGAGTGGAAAGATCCTGGTAGATATTACTATTTTTTCCTACCTCAAAAGCAGCACAGATTAACGAAGCCAATAAAAATGACCTGGAAATCTATACTGGAGAGCCTTGGCCTTGATTTTGATCTTGAAATAACCTGGCCCAAGCTCAAGAATCATTTTGAATGTTTAATTTTAGAATGCATTACCTTCAAAACTCCAGACCCGTCCTTTAAATAGTTAGACATGTTAGATACCTTTTCCATTTTTTTCCATGAGGCTGAAAACACAATCTGTGAAGTCACATTTATCAAGAGAGACTTGTCCATCATCGCTATCTCGGTAAGTGCTTTTCCAAGGAAAGTGGTGTTCGTTTCACAGCAGATGCAGACTTTCCCAACACCCACCACCAGGAAATGCATCATGCCGATATCCCGACGTGCCAAAGCCAGCCTGCTCTTTCCACAGTTACACCAAAGTTCTGGCCTTGAGTTGACATAGCCTAGTTTAGCTGGCAACTGTTATTCTCACCAACGTGAGCAAAATCTGTGTAAGAAGTCACTCTCTCAGGGCAGCATTTTGTCACAGCTGCCAACCTTGATCCACCTGGCTACTCAAGTTGGAAGCACGGAGCTTGCTGTAAGTAAGATGTAAGTATGTGCGGCAACTCTGAGCACATTTTTCCATTATTTGAGGAGGCCTGTGCACTCTCCGCCAGGTTTGGGAACGTGCACAGCTGCCACATGGTTCCCCATGCAGTTTGTGTACCTGCACCACCACTAGTCAAAGTGCAAAAAATTGCTGGTTTTCCTTCAATCAAAAGAGTCATGTTGGCAGAGGTCTGCATAACTGTCTTCAAGCCAATGTGGGGACATTCTATCTTCCTTTCTTCTTATGAGCACTCAAAACAGTGTGAAGCCATGGAAGACCACACGTGGGAGTGGAAGGGATGGTGGGAGAGTCCGTTCTCCAACCTTAACACACCGTAACAGACTATTATAAATAGCCCCACTTGTGGGACACCAGGAGATGAGAGACCTTGTGATCCTCAGTGACCTTAACATTACCACTTCCTGCCACCCTGCTCCTCCATGCAACTGCCCAGAAAGGAACCTCTATGAAATTGCCTTATAAATCTAATTTCTAATGAAATTGCCCTGAAGCACTCCCATGGATGTGAACAACCCAGAAGCCTGCAGTAGTTTACTGTATATTATTTTAAGTGGTTCAGTTGCATTACTGAAATCCTATTCATTAGGATGCCCTGGAGCATGTTAAACCATAATACCTAAAGATCATAGCTCTCCATATCTAAAGGGACCAGGAATAACTCTGAAGAAGAATATGAACCCTTCAGAGACCATGTGATGAATCTTCCAGTGAAAGGGACAGCTTTTAAACATGGTGACACAGAATCACCAGACGGGATCAAAACCAACCACTGCTCTGGCTGAGCATCTGGTCTCCAACCTCAGACATTTTGGAGAGCAGACCCACGCAGATGGCAGGTGTGAGAGGATGCTCTCACTGGCACCCATCACCAGCATGAACAAAGACTTGCTGCATTCTACAGCTTAATCAAATCAATTGTTTAAACTAATTCCTCAGCTGCGACTGGGAGCAGCTGAGGGGCTGACACAATTCTCCTTCTGCCAACCATGGTAAGTGTGGCAGCCTCCAGAAAGCACAGCAGACAGCTGACAGAGATGACAACATCTACCACAGGGGCTGCATCACCAGGAGACCACCTGCCACAACCCCTTGAGGTCCATTTAACCACAAGGTCACTGCTTAAACCAACCATGCACTTCCATGCAGACAGATAGGTACATATTTTTTATCTCAGATAGCTTTCTTCTTGTGTTTTTGGCCCATCAGATCTACTCTGACTCTCAACACGGTGTAACTTGATGTCTGGCAGCAGACAAGGATACTGACTCCCTAGCCCAGGTGAGTCAAAGTGAGGACAGCTAGAGTATTTGCTACTCACCTCTGTCCACTTAACTCTTCCTTCTACATGAGAGCACAAAGCACAAACAGCAACCCCTTTCAGGTGATTTTAATGTGCTGGGCTACAAGGCATGACAACGCTTGAGCTGCTTCATGTGGTGGCTTCCATTCCCATGTGTCTCCCAACAAACTCCAGGAGATGTGGTGTGGGTCTTCAAGTGCTTCAGTTACCCCAGCTGAAACTTCTGCAAGTCAAAACCTTGTGTATTATGTCACTGTGGTTATGTGGCATCCTGACCTCAGCCTCCTCAATTTGGTATCACAGGTACTGGCTCTACAGTGCTGAATTCCTAAGACCATCTTGTACTGATAAACCTTCATCAAGGCAGAGCCACTCATCGCACTGGAAAGTGGTGAGCACGAGCAGGTTCTGCACTTCAGTAAATGGGGTTACGTCCAGTTTCAAGGAGTCACTGAGGCAAGGCACAGGTCTTGAGAATGGTCCTTCCCACTGCCAGGAATGAGAAATAATAAAAGCTGGATGAGGAAAGGAGGGGTAAAATAAACACCAACAATATCACATCGTGGTTCATTTATTATCTTAAACAGCTGCAGCAGAAATTCTGCTCTTGTTTTTGCTGCCTTTTCTCTTCTTTTTTCCCCTTCCCTTCCCCACAAATGAAATGAAGCATGGAAAGCATGGGCCCTGCCAGCATCTGTTCTGCACCAACTATTCATACCCAAGGGCCAGCCAGGGAGATGGACCTCAAATTACAACCACCACAAGTCCAACTGGACAGATAAAACCTCTCCCAGAGATAAAACCCTTATTTACAGCAGGGTACACATCTACTTCAAACTGCACTGCTGCAAAAAGCACCTTTGTCCATCTACAGTAGGAGCTTGTCCTAATTTCATTGCATGACTAGCTGGAGTTGCAATAAACCCACAGCACGGAGGACATCTTGAAAGCCCAGTGAATCATGGCACTGCCTAAAAGCTTTGTTGTTTCACTTCAGCTCCTGTGACCCCCACTTAAGAAGATGGTCGGTTTTAGTTAAGGTACCACTAGAAATTCCACCTCTCTCTGCAGGTGGGCGCAGGTGAGCTGGGGACATCAGCACGGCAAGGCCTCAAGGGCAACACGACTCTGGAAAATGTCAGAGAGCAAAGTATTTCTGGTAGATCTAAAGAAGATACAAGACTACACCAGTAACAGCAGGATACCCTGCCTCCAAGATGCCATGTCTCACCTGGAAGTTTACATTCAAGAAGGATGCATTTGAACAAGGCTCAATATAGGGTCAAGTTGCTAGGAGCAGGAGAAGAATGACGAGTCCCTCTTAGACAAGAGGACAGAGCAAGCTGCCTGTGTTGGACCTGCACGGCTCAGAGGGTATGAGATTGCTATCTGAGTCACCAGAAGAGCGATTTAAGCTAAAGGGCAATCAAATGAGTATGAGCTGGCTGTGAAAGACTTCAGGCTGCAGCAAGAAGGTCTCTAGCCATGCCCAGCTCTGGATGCCTTCCAGCAGTTACAGGGCAGGCAGCCCAATTAGTCTTAAAATACAGCTTGATAAATTTATTAATGAGATTATATCTCTTGACTGCTCATGAGGGTAAGGAAGACACCTTTGTGATCCCAGCAGCGTTACGCACTTCCGTGTTCCTCCTTTCATTAACAGCATTTCTTAATTGCTTATCCTCTACCAACTAGAAGCATCAACTCTTACAACCATCTCCTCTGATGAGAACCCATTCTGCACATGTAACAGGACTCTCTGGAAACCCAGATATTCAAAAGCTTACTGCAGAGAAAATAAGTATTATTTACCTCATTTTACAGGTGCAGCCACAAAGACAAGAGAAATCTGCTTCCACACCACAGAGAAGCACTTCTCAGCATTGGGTTATGTATCACCAACATGAATCACACATCAAGCCCAAACTACCAGCAAGGATAAAATCACACCATGACAGAGAGTGCCATATATCGTCTGGATCACCCCACTCCTCCAAGAACAAGAACTCCAAAGCTTTCAACTGAGTGTGCTCTCTCTGATTTTTGTTTGATTTTTATTACCCTTGGCCAGCACTTAAATGAAATGCAAGGCTCCACCACCCTTGTCTACTACTGAAAGCTCTTCCTGTGCATGCTACAATAAATCCCATATAATCTTTTCTATCTATGTTTTAAGAGAGGGGTTGTCCCTACCACCACCCAGTGTGTTTCCATCCCACTGCCCAGCAGCCCCCCTGCTACAGCAGATATTCTGATTTCTTATCTCCCAAATACTTCCATTACTTTTTCAGGATGTCTTTGGAGATTACTGCAGAGTATTCTTCTAAGCCATTTGTTTTCAAAGCCAGCCAGATACTTCGCCTGTACCTTTGACAGGTTTCCAGCTTTCAGATCCACATGTTTAGATAAAAACTACTTTCAAGTCCAAAATTCATAGTTCAACCTCTGAGCTGCACATTTTCAATGACCAAATCTCAGTTAAGCCAGTAAATGCGGCTGCTGCCTTGCCAATGTGTGACACCACTCCCTTCTGGATATCCCCAGTGGCTCCAATGCAACTACCAGAACATGCAAATGGATTCATTTCTTGTAGCCCGCTGCCTTCTAATGTAGGGTCTGACTTGAGAGCTGTGAGGGTTTTCATGAGACCAGTGGGTTTGTACCAGCCACGACAACCCCACCTCCCTACAAGGCTGGAGGTCTCTACTTGCACATCTGCTGAGCAGTCCCATAGGCTCCACAGTGCACAGCGAACTTGGGACCTTGAGTTTGCCTTCAAACCCTCACTGAGGTGAACAGGATATATACAGGCACAGCTGCAGCACAGGCTTTACCTAAGCTGAAATACATCTTACTGGGAGAGGATACAGGGAAAAACCTGAGCACAGGTTATTGTGTCGCAGCTGCTCAGGACTAACCAGGCCTTTTTTTTTTTCCTCCAGATAAAAGTAGCACCCAAGTTTACTCTGGAATATAACAAGCCTGAGTTCAGGCAGGTCTTGCTGTGCACGGCTGGGCTGTCCCAGACGCTGGTGGTTGGGTGCCAATCTCTTGGAGAAGCTCCACCTTCAGCAAAACCTCCTTTATCATGAAGCCTCCCCACCCTTTGAGACAAGAAACTACAGCCACTGGCAGCCCCAAGCTGCTGAGGATTACTTAATGTTTGGACAACCATTTGCAAGCGAGGAGTCCTCTGAAAGCACGAGGAATTATGCAAATATAAAGCAAAGAGGAAACATCAGCATCTTATACAAGTTTGCCCTCATTCTATCAAAGCCTCGCAGCAGTAATGCCTTCCCCCCTCCAGGAAAGCTGCTGAGATCGTGTCACCTGCTTTAATGCACACGTCCTCAGCCTCTTCTACATGCCAGAAGTGCATTAATTTAATTAGTACCTCTATTTTATTTAGATTCAATACAAGGGGAGGGGATGTTTGTAAAGGGAATTCACTTCTCATTCCAGCTCCTTGGACAGGCTCAGCTGGATGGATATTTATTTAAAATATTACCGCCCTCCCTGCCTGCTCCTATGCCAGAGGTTGATATCATCATCGCATCACAGGTCACATCACTTCAGTAAGCAAGGCTGGCCTAAGCAGGCTGGCTGGGACAGTGACTGAAGGTAGAACTGGGCAGGGTGGAAGGGGGTGATCCCATGTTAAGGTGCTGGATTTGGATGGGAAAAGGTCTGTCTGCGTTCCAGGTCAGCAAACCAGAGTAAGAGCACCTACTCCAACATCTGCATCACTACAGGTAATGTGACTAATAAAAAATACAGAATTAAATATCAAATCAGTGAAGATTTTGCATACAGGCAAATGCTTTAGTATTAAAAACCCCCACATATTTCACCTTACTATCCAGGATTTCCTTTCCCCCTTAAATCTCATACACACAGGAAAAAAAAAATAATCCGTATCCAGAGACTGGCAAATTCCCCATCTTCACATCCAAAGGCGTATTAGCCCCTTTCCACAGACAAGAAACCAAGACATCTCACATGTGCCTTGGCTTGATCCATACTTAAGATGTGCCAGGAACCAGAAAAAAAAGAGAAAATTAAAAGAATTCAGAATACACCTACAGCCCCAATCAGCGTAGTTTTGCCCAAAAAATGCAATCAATTTAGAAATAGCTCTATGGATGCAACAAGGAAGAAAAAGCAGATTTTTTTTTTTTATTCTTTTTTTTTCCCAGGAGCTGGTTTCAGCTGCCCAGAAGAATAGCTGTATGCAGGAGCAGGAGAGTGGATAATGCCACCTACCATTGGTGACATCTGCATCACCCAAACGTCACTGCCCTCCCAAAACGCTGCCGCCTCTTTTCCTACAGGAAGGCAGTAAATGTCATCAGGGAACTGAAAAATAACCTTACACAAGGGAAATAAAAACCAAGAACAATCTATAAAAGCCCTAGTGTGGATTGTTGCTCCACCTGAGTGATTTTAGGTGTAGGAAAGCCAAGGGGCAATGAAACTCAGATCCAGCATGAGAAACTCCCAGCTGCCACTCCTTGACTGGGATGCTATCAGCTTTTCTCTGGGAAGAACATTTATCCTATCACTGATATCTTTAATAATGAGAAACTAATTAATAACATTGTAAGGCGAAAAGAACAGTCTCATATCTCAACAAAACACTTTGCTCACTGAAATTTAAATCGCTCGCATCACTTTTCTCTATGGGTGCAAGTATGGATGTGCTTCCATGCACTAAGCTTTCAATTCTGCACACTTTAAGCAAAGGAAACACTAAAAAATATTTTTAATGCATAGAGCCTAAACCAGCAGCTCATATTGGTAATATAACATAATGTCACTTAGTTACTTCAGCCAGGAAATAAATCTAATCAGTTAGAATAATGAAACAGACAAAACTTGGCTCCCAAGGCAGAAGCTGCCCTTTCCAGGGGGACCCGCTCTGCAATCACAACTTGACTCCCTGCAACCACCACAGTCTCTCAGCCACATCTTTGAGGATGTCCTGCAAACAGGACTAGTCCTGGGGACCCAGTTTGATGTTTCATCCCTGGCCCTACTGCGGTGCAAGCAAAGGGCTAGAGGCAGGTATGTTTTATTAACTGATTACTGACATGACATATGTCTTTTGGGGAGGGAGATCTAATCAAAAGGAATTTAACAGAGCAGGATCACTGTGCAGTCTGAATCTAAAAGTACAATGAGAGCTGACTGACAGAACAAAATGTCAAAACTCACATGCCCTGTAAAAATATGTAGGTTTCAAGTTCCTCAGGGTCTTGGGCTCAGGTAGCTATAGGAACACCTCCGGGGAGATGACAGCTAGTTCACTTCAGTGTACTTATACCACCAAGCTGTGGGTGCTGGGTGGCTATCACTGTATTAAACCACCTTTGTAAACTATTTCGAGATGCTCAAAGAGCAGGTGCTGGTTGCAAAACGGGGGTATTTCACGTGGCACCCACTGTCTGGGGGTAGCAGAGCCACAGGGGCATGAAGCGCTGCCAGTGCATGGTCCTCCCCAGCACAACATGTCCTTTGCCTGGAAATCACTGGCATTCTCTCTGCTGCCAATGACATTTGGGGGTTTTTGAGGAGGTGGAACAGTGCCTGACCAGCTGGAAAGGAGTTTGCAGGGCTTGGGCTCAGCTGGGAGGTGGGGGGGGGACACAATGCTTGGGTAAGCTGTGGAGACGAGGAGGAGGGAGACAGGGATGCATTCTTCATGGATGAAACAGAAGAGAAAGGGCTCTCATAGCTTCTCTGTCCATTAGTCAGCATGCAGAAGCATACATAAAAAAAACCAAACCCAAAGCAAATCCGCTCTGTAGTGTTAGGGATTATGACTCAGATTTTTTTTTCCTCCCCCCAGTGATTCATCCAGTGCAGCCTCACCGCTCAGATTCAGCGCAGCCTCACCGATTTGGGCTCCCTCTACACAGCACCATTAAATAACTGCCCTTTGTAGTCAGCGGTGAAGAATTCCGGGGTTTTTTTCCCTCTCTCTCTGCCGAAGCGGGGGGTGAGCGCTGCACGCCAGGACCACGTGTCCCAGGGGTGCTCAGTGCCAGCAAAGCCAGCACAGCCCCGAGGGAGCCGCGTGACCGGCCATGGGTGCAGGCACAGCCCAGAACGGGAGATAAAGGGCATGTTATCCATGGCTGGCTGCAGAGTGCTTCCCAGGAGGTGAGGAGGAAAACACCAGCAGCAGGGTATGACTTCAGAGAGGTGGCAGTCATGTGTCGGTGACAAGAAGCATCCCATGCGGCAGTGGCAACTGAACAGTGAAAAGACCTAGTTTAGGTCACGGGATGGATTAAAGTTTGCTGGGAAGGAATCCAGAAGCAGGATGGTGGGGCTGCGAGAGGTTTCTAGCTAGGGAGTCCATCCTCTGTCTCCTCTGCACCTTCCACATTGCTGGTAACGAAGCATATACCTCACTGCAGAGACCTCCAGAAGCATCCCATGGAGCATGCCACCCCACTCGCAATTTTTAGAGGAAAAGGAGCTGTAGCTGAAGGACAAGCTGCTGTAGAATAAGGGGAAAAACCTTACTTTGCAGAGGACATGGTCTGGGCAGCCCCATCCCACAGCCAGGAACCCCAGCACAAAAGTGATCCAGGCTGGTCCGAACCAAACAGAAAGTCTTGTGGCCCCTTTGCATCGGGATAATAATAGCAGCAGATAAATTCCACATTTCAAACAAGGGTAAGATATTAAACAGAACCTCAGTAGAGAGATTAAATGGAGTAAGAAAAACAACAAATCCTTATATTCTTGGACTTGAAGCGATTGGCAGCGAAAGCCAGGGAGCAGGGCCCCCTTTCCCACAATGCCACCACGGTGCCCTGCACACCCAAGTGCACTGGGGTTCAACACCATGTCCAAAGGATGAGAGCTGCAAAACACGGAGAGTAGAAAGATCTGAGAGAATTTCCTCCAGGTCCGCTGCCAAAATCACTGTGTTCCCAAGCTGTCACATATCTGTGAGGTCCCTGCTCATGCTACCCTACTACCCCGAGGAAGTCCATGTAAGACGCTCCATCAAGCTTGAGATGCCAGGTGAGAAGCACCTCACCTTCTCCAGCATGAGAGGCTGGGCAAGTAGGGTGTCAATAAAACAGGATGAAGTAGCAAATAAATTGTTTTCCCTTATAAAGCTGTACAGGGAGAAGCTACAAAAGCATTAGGCCTTTTCCAGGCTCCTACAGGAGGTATTTTTTGAATCTGAAAGACAGAAACAAACATCAGTAAACGCAGGAAGAAAAATGAAGGGGGTAATTTCTTACCTAGAATCCTTTTTTTACTTAAGGCTATTCCTGTTCTGCACGCTGTATAGGATGCCACTAACTCAAAGTGCAGTTTTCATCCTTTCCACATACCCCTTTTGAAGCTGGTGTTCTTATCTCCTGACCTAGTGTAGAGGCACCTCATGCTCCTTCTGCCCCTCTTACCTCCCAGGGCCAGACTCTGCATGAGGTAAATAAATAGTTTCAGCCAAAACAATGAATATTAACAATTAAGATTCCATCTAAATACCCACTTCTTTAAAAAGTAGCTTTTAGATTAATGATTTGACAACAAACTTCAAAGATCAAATTTACTATATGGAGGACAACCAAAGCTTCACTCATAGATGTTGATGTCCCATAAGGCAGCAGGTAAGCTGAGAGACACATTTTCATGTTTAAAACCACACTCTGGAAACAACGCTTCTGCTGTGTGGATAAAAACATGCTTTAATAATTTAAGGATCCAGTAAAACTAGCTGGTGCAGAGGGACTCTCATCTTATGCAGAGGGAAACCTACCCTGTCACAACTAAACTGTCAGTTAATATTGCCTCATTTTGCAATAAAACTCAGCTGCAATATTGCATCATATCGTGGAGTCACAAGCACACCTCATGTCATGGTTGTTCATGCTTCCAGTTACTCTTGACAGTAAAATAAAGAACATTAATCCAAATAACATTTGCTAGAAAGAGCTCTCAAGTGTACTTAAGAGTTTCTAAACCTTGTTTCCTTCCCGGAATTACCACATCTCTTACGTAAGTGCTGGTGACACTGCAAGTTACCTGTCTACGAGAAAAGACACCTCATCCTTGCACAGCCACGGGTCACCTACACCAAGGGGGAAGTCAGCAGGAGCTACTGAATGGGGACGAACACTGACTCTAAAAGGACAAGCAAGAGCTGGGAGAAGACAGGCAGCAAATAATGAAAGGAGGAGAGAAGGTATTTGTGAGTGTGAATCATACATTTCCCCAGACAACTTTCTATTAATGATGAATATCATACATAATTCCCCTAAATAACGCAAGGAAAATTTGTTTAATGATTTAAAGGCAACATCAATAATAAATATGTCAGCGCCAGATGCTAACCTCACCATTCCTCCCTGCTCAGGGGCTGTTCTAAGGAAAAGAACAAGATTACTGTCACTTTTTAATTTTAGAAAGATGCTTCAGTATCAGAGGCAGAACTAAGGAAGTACCGGAGACCAAGGAAGAGAAATCCGAGCGCGTACAGACCCTGCAAGGGGTATCACCACTCCTGTGTCATAGAGCAGCAATGAAAGGACAATTCTTATTTACTCAGGCAAAGCACCTAAAAGCAGAGGTAAGCACCGAGATAGCTAGGACCAGTAAAGACGACAGCCCTTCCCACTTGCCAGGAGAAGATCCTCCACCAAGGACCTGCAAGGGTAAGGAAGGGGCTGCACCGGAGGCAGCACATCCATCACCTGCAGCACAACAGATGCAAGGGTGATGGAGGGTACCCAGATGCTACACCAGCACTAAGACCAGCATCTGGACAAGAAGAAGGAGAAAATGATGCATGATGCCTTTCAATAATGGATTTCTCAGGAATGAAGAGCAAAAGGAGATTTAAGAGCTTTGAGTTTCCTTGTTGCAATGCTGCCTGCAAAACCCACCATGCATTCAGGAGCATCCTCTACAGCACTGGAAAATCAGGACAGGTTTCCCAGCTCATCTTAACTGGAGCACGGACTCCTCTGAGCCGCTGGCCATCTTGTCAGCACAAGTCACACTCTCCCTGAGGCATGGGCTGTCTCGACATGATGCTGTGTCGTGATGAAATCATAATCCCAAGGGCAGCTGCTTCCCTGGCAATCCCAGACACTGAAAATGAAGGCAATGGATAAGCTCTCTGGAACCAGTGAGAAGAGCTACGCGACCGTTTGGAGATGTCCTACTTGCAGTATGGGAGAAGGGAAAGAAAAAGAGGTCAAAACCCAAAATCATGAGGACACTTATGTGTCCAAAATGATGACACATTTTCCAGAAAAGTCTTTTCCCTGCAAATACAGGAAGGATGCAGAAAGCAGGGGAATAAATCTGTGTGAAACTGGCATAATTTTGACTTTCAAAGTCATTTTCTGGAATCCCTGAAATAAAGGGGAGTGATCCTGAGCAGAGATGATGAAAACCCAACTGCACAAAGCAATCACAAGCATGCAGAGACTCAGAGCAAGGAAACCCAGCCTGCTGCCTCTGCCAAACATCTATCAGGGGCTGAGGTAGGACAAAAGGTTTGTGCCACCAAAACATGATTTGTATTGTTTCAGTTTTTCTCTTTTCCCTTGGAGTCAGTCTTCTGATTCAGAATCTGTACTATTTTAAGCAACTCTGCTAAAAAAAACCCCAAGATTTAATGCCTGTTTGGGCAGCCCACAAAAATCTTTTCTACTGGAACAAAGATTTAAACCTGTGACTCAAAATGAGTTTACAATGGGGGGCTGATTATCAAGAGGACCAGAATATCCTCTTATTAGAAAAATGTTCACTGGGCTTTCCTGAGCTTATTAGGGTGGTATAAATTCAACAGCTTGCTTAGCTGCATGCAGGCGATACTGGCTGTCTTTGACACAGGGAAAAAAATACACGTACTTTATGATACAGAAAAAGAGAAGTATGTGTCTGTGCATGTGTGGAATGTGTATCCATACCTGCACATACATGCACATGCATGAGCACACACATCCTCCTGATTATTGTCGGCAAAAGAGATATAGGAAAGAGAAACACAAAATCACAAAAAACAAAGGTTGGAAAGGATCAAAGGATGCACTCCACCTGCTTGCCTCAAGTAAAACAAGCCTAATTAAGACACTTTTTTTTTAATTACTATTATTTGTCTATTAGAGTACCAAGCATCATGGGGGAAAATCAGAGCCCTGCAAGTCCTATGCAAATACTTAAGGCAGTCTGGAAGAGATCTACAGTCTACTAAGCTTCAGTTAAACTGATATAAACCCATAAAGACTATATTCTATATTCATTTGAGCTTAAATCTATTTTCTTTAAGCTTTATTTCTATTGCAACAATATTTATTTGCAGCTAAATTATTTTTAAAAAGGGAACGGTACATGGGCTGGGCAGCAGCACAGAAAGAGGCCCATCCACAGCCCAGGTCTGGGGATGCCCATCCCAGCACCATCCTTAGGAAGCACTTCCTAAGCTCTCCTCAATTTTTTTGGGCTGGATCAGTTGCAACAGCCTCTCATCCTGGGCCTCCCTGTGCATGTCCCTGGGGTGAGCTCTGACCCCATGCCTCACACTGGTGACAGCCAATGCCACTTGTGTGCACGGTGCCACCTCCCAACTCACCCTGCATGGGCAGCTTCAGTGCAGCCATCTGCCTGCATCTGGGCCCCTCAGTTAAAGAAGGACAGGGAACTGCTTGAGAGAGTCCAGCACAGAGCCACTAAGATGATGAAGGGAGTGGAACATCTCCCTTATGAGGAAAGGCTGAGGGAGCTGGGCCTCTTTAGCTTGGAAAAAAGGAGACTGAGGGGTGACCTTATTAATGTTTACAAATACATTAAGGGAGAGTGTCAGGAGCACGGAGCCAGGCTCTTTTCAGTGGTATCTAATGATGGGGCAATGGGTATAAGCTGGAACATAGGAGGTTCCACATAAATATGAGAAGAAGCTTCTTCACAGTGTGGGTGACAGAGCACTGGAACAGGCTGCCCAGGGAGGTTGTGGAGTCTCCTTCTCTGGAGATGTTTAAAGCCCACCTGGACGCCTTCCTGTGCAACTTGGTTTACGTGTTCCTGCTCCGGCAGGGGGATTGGACTAGATGATCTTTCAAGGTCCCTTCCGATCCCTAACATTCTGTGATTCCATGATTCCGTGCTGCCGAGGGGAAACCCTGCCCTTGCGTTTCTCCTGCCCTTGCTGACGAAGCACGGAGGGGAAAGTGTGCTCTGCTATAATGCAGCAGGACAGATCAGATTTTAAGGCAATGAGTCATCAACTGTGAGCCTACAACTTTGCTTTGTATATGTCAGAGAAGCATCATGTAATAGAGACATTGCTCTCAATCCTGCTGACCTGGATCTGAACCAGCACCCTTGAAGGAGAAGTTTTGGAAGGTTTCCTGGCCCATTTTTTAGGTTCTAGAGCCAATCACCAGTCAAAGTTTAGTCTCTTGCTAAAAAGAAAGAACAAATCCAACAACTGGATCTAAACTTAAAAAAAATATCACCCTGGGGAGCAGAGCACAGTGTAAAACTCTTATTTACAAGTTTTCTGGCAACTCTTTCATCAGCGGAACTTACTGGAAAAACTCAAAAGCAATCATCATTTTACAAGCATGTTTTGCTCCGTGTGGCTCCTGCACCCAGTTTTACATGGAGAACATCAACAAGGTGATACGAGACGATTGCCTCTCCAGGCAGCTGCAGCGCGTGTTCCTCTCGCCATGTCAAAACCCCACCTTTCAATTTATACACTGTGCAATAATTATTTTGCTAATCACAGGCTGCTCTGCGCTTCTCAACTCAAATTATTATTATTAGAGCTGGCTCAGCTGCAAATGCTCCTGATTTCCAAACACACAGCGCTGGGATGAAGAAGAGGGGTGGGGGGTTTAATCCTTTACTGGATGAAGTGTAAGGCAGTGAATGGCATTCTGGCATGTAATTTCTTTCAAACAGGAAAAATAACATCTTTTACAAGGTTTTCCATTTTGTGTTAGCACAGAATCACCACAAAAAGAAAAAAAAAACACTGGGAAAGGCAACATAACACATACCATGGCCTCCTTTCAATTCACCAGCTATATTTATCTGTCAACTGCAGCACAGAAACATATTTTACTTAGAAAAACTTTTTAGCTGCCTAAAAGAGACACTCAAGTAGCAAAGGCCACACACTTAGATACTGGGGGGGGTGAGAAAGAAAAAAGATTTATTTGTTTAGATGCTCTAAGCTCGCTGCAATCTGCCACCTACAAGTCATCACCAAGCCCTCCACTGGGCAGGCATGACTTGGGCACAAGCCAACCTGAGCTTGAAATGTTTTGGTAGAAAACTGCTCATATGATCTGGCTTTTTAGTCATCTATTTCACTTTCACCCTCTTTTTTTTTCTGAAACATCTGGCTTTGACCAGGGCCAGAGAGCGGATGCTGGCTAAGAAAAACACAAGCAACTGCCCTGGTACAAGTCCATCATACTGCAACCCAAAACTGTAGGGCCAGCAGCAGCACAAGCCTCGCCATCAAAGTGGGGACAACCCACAAGTGACAGCTCTGCATGAATTAGACCCAGCTTTTAAAAAGTCTTTCTAAGCTGCCTGCCAGGCTACCTCAGCCACAGCCTGCTCCTTATCCTTCCTGAGGCAAGGTCCTCTGCATTGCCAAAGTCAAGCAGACTCATTCAATGCCTCAGCCCGAAAGCTGCAGCTCCTGCAGTTCAGGTGCTGTCACCATGTGCAGTGGACTGACAGCACCAAACTTGTGAGTAGATAAACAGCCCATTCCCAAGCCAAACTAAACCAGGGCAAAAAAAAAAATGCCATTTGGGTGTCCCAGGGAAATAGGATTGGGCCCAAGTGACTTGAAAATAGCAAAGCACCCTAACAATTGGCACTAAGTGATCCTTGGGTGCAAGGGTCATCAGCAAGATCAAGTTATGATCATGGCCTGAAATAGCCCCTCATCCAAGGGGGGCTGATGGGAGGGGGTGAATGGCACAGGACACTTGGACTACTTGTGAAAGCAGTCTGCATTGCAGGGAGGGGGGGTAAGAAGGAAAAAAAAATGAAGAGTCATTCTGAATGAAACACGACACCAAGTGTTCACATTTCATTTAAGAAGCCTCACTTATTATTATCAGTGACACGAAAGGGAAGGTCTGGAGTTTGTTTTTTGTTTATTCACCTTGATGCTATCCCTTAAAATCTTCCACTCAGGTTACATCTTTCCAAAAAAAAAGAAAAAATCTTTCAATTTATCTGAAGGAAAGCCCCCTCTGCAGATCCGCTTGCCTAAATCGTGCTGAGCAGAGCTCACCCGACCTGACTTCCCTGGAGCACAGTCTGGGCACATTCAGGAATTGCCACCCATCGAAGAAACCAACACCGCAAACCGGGGCTGGGAAGCATCAGCTTTCCAGCATGGGAAAAGCAATGCTGAGTCCTGGGATTTTTTTGGGGGGAAAAACCCAGCTGTGCAAGCAAAACCACGCATCCAACTTGCTTGCTGCAAGGCTGCTGTGGCCAAGAATAAAACGCCTGCTGCCAAGTGATATTGAGTGTGTTCTTCAGATTGCCAATATCAAAGCATTTCCCGATTTTAGATCATTTCTACAATCGGGAGCAGTCGAAAAAACACTCGGCTTTACTGTCTATGAGCCAACTCCCAAAAGACACTTCACTTCACAGCACTCACTGCTTGCAGAGAAGCAGGAAGTGCTGTGCAGGATCTGTCCCCAACTCCATTTAAAATCTGCTTCCCCCAGCACCCAGTGCTGCCCACCTGCTCTCCCCAGGCAGCATTTTCTTACAAGGATGGGGATTGCTGAAATCAAGCCATCACTGACACATGCACAAACCCAACTGCTCATACACTCAAAAGCCCTCTGCCACCAGGGCATGGCAGTCCTCGCAGGACCACCACAAACTGGGGCCACATCCCTTCAGAGGTCAGAAACAAAACTGAAAGCCCTGGGCTTGCAGCAAGCCAGAAGGCTACTAAAATTAGCAGCAGAAAGGGAAGAGAGGTAACAACAGGAATGCACAGCCTGGGCTTCGAGTGCAGACTGCAGCCACCAAAGAAAGAGCATCACCAAGCCCAGGGTGCAGCGGAGAAGCACTGTGGCCATTAACCCCAATACTGTTCTTAACTGTAAGATCTGAGAAACATCTACTTGGCCACATCAGCTCCAATCCAGAGCAGGCAAGGGAAACCAAAACTGTCAGGCTGAGACTCATTTAGAGAGAAGGGAAATGAGAACAGCTCCAACTCCCTTATTCCTTTTTTTCAAGAAATAAAGGGCACAGCTGTGACTGCTCCTCAGGCCACGAGCTCTCAGGGTGTGCAGAGATGCTAACAGGGTGCTTGGCCAGCCTGCCCCAGCGAGAGAAAGGAGTAGTCACGCAGAGGAGAAATTATGAACCAGCTTGGAGGAGGAACATGTGGACAAGAAGTTAAAGAATGAAAAGCTACAACAGGAAAGAAAGGGGAAAGAAGGTAAGAAAAGAACTGGAAACATGTCCATGAAAAACACCACAAGCATACAACTCAAACATGAAGTGGAACAGAAAAAGAGAAGCGGAGGGAAACTAGAGGAGGAAGCAAAGTTAGAGCTAAACAGGCAATGATGCTTTCACGCTTGTTTGTATAATATAAAAATACATATACAAGTTAGTTGTATACAGATACATACATATGCACAAGCAGAAAAATTGTGCAAAGTTTTATCTACGCTGCCCAGAATAAAGCAGAGTTCACCACCAGCCATGGGCTCTAACAGGTCAGCACAGACGATTTTCACTTGCAGAAGGATGTTTTCTGTGTGCTGCTTGTACTGAGGTGGCTTCCACATTTACTGCTATTCAGAACCAAAACAACTGACCTGGTCTGAGCTGGTCATTCTGTTCAGTGATTTTACTTTTAAGCTAGGTCTCCTCTAACTAACTGCACTTTCTGAAGTGAACTGCATGGTTTTGCAGACAGTGTCTGCTTCTAGCAGTGATTACACTTGATGCTTACAGTGGCTCCTGCTCATACTTGCTCCTATAGAGAGAGAGATATATATTGCTCCTATAGAGAGATATATATTGCGCAATACCAATCCATGCATTCCTGAATCCAGTTCCAGAATCCAGCTCCTGAAAACAGTTCCTGTCTGCCACTGAGCCCAGTCCGGGACGTCCCCAGTGCCTGCTCCACAGCATCAGTGGTGATGGTGACATAATTGCCATCAGAAGCGGGGTCGAGTTCAATACTGCTTTTGTATATTTTTGTATATATTTCATTTTATTATTATTATTTTCATTAAAGCTGTTTTAATTTTCTTTTCCAATCCATAGGTCTCTCTCCCTTATTCCCTTTCTCTTCCCCTTTGGGAAGGGAGAGGGATTAACAGAGAGCATCTGTCATTCATCTAGTGGCCAGTCCAGCCCTAACCCACGACAACATCACAGGAGCCACGTAAGAAAATTCACACTACAGCAGAACATTTATGGCCATCACATCTCTATCACGTGCACAGATAGCCACAGGAGTATCAGTGCTATTAGTTACTGGCATTACACATAGGACCACCAAGAAATTGAGACATCAAATGTGTCTGTGCTGGACATTATACAAAAATAGAATAGAAAGGCCACTATCTGTCCCAGAGACCCAATGATCTAGGGTAAAACCAAGATACAAACTACGAGCAAATAAGGCAGGCTGAGCAGAGTGGAGCAAAAGACATGCCAAAGGAGATAACTTCATCTCATCATACATGGCAATCCTAGATGGGCATATTTAACAATCTTGCTTTAGACAGGAAGCCAGGAAGGGGTCGACCACAAAGAGCACGAGCAAAGACCCACCCGTTCCCTGTTCTCTGAAATCCCACTTAAACCTCTAATGGAGATGATGTAAAGATCCCCCACTGCTGAAACAACCAGTACTAAGTAGTAACCCACATCAGAACCACCACATCCATCGAACCACACAGCGAATAACCCCTATCTAATGTGGCCACAATGTCCATAATGATCTTGACTTCACAATTCCTCTTCTGGCTGCTGGTTTGTTTAAATATCACATTTTGGGACATACAAACCAGATGGGCACCAAAAATCATACCAAAATTAACTTGGAATCTAGGAGCCTGTCCACAAGGTGATAATTTTAAAAATTAATAATTTAACATTTAACAGATCTGTCAGATAAACCAGTTTGCTTTGACCTGGTAATATGACAAACCAGTCTTGTGTCTGCAGAAAACTCATGGTAATTAATCCTGGTTTGAAAGAGGTGAACAGAGAAAGGGAGAGCGGAGTTAAGAATGTCTGGGCACATACCTCAATCTATTTCCTAACTTCTGAAAAGGCTCAAAATCACTGCAGGCAACTGGAATAACAGTCAAATATATTGCCCTCAGTGCTCAGTTTAAACACTGCAGTCATTATCAGATTATCTTTTGGGTACTGTATTAAGTAACGAGCTAACATCTGACACATTAGTTCTCTTTCCTTCAGCAGAGCAGTGGAGGGTCTTGTTTTGCTTGTGTGTTCCTTAACTGTCTTTAAACATTACACAAAACATTGTTATATATTTAGAAACAGGACCTAGAGTTGAACATACCTTGCACTTGGAGCAGAACATGATGAGGTTTTGGGGTGGTCCTTATCTCCTGGGGTTGCCCAGTCCATGTGAAACTGGACCCTCAGGGGGCAAAGCTTCATTTCCTTGCAGAAAGCTCCTATGGTCTCTGGCGCAAAGCTTTAAGTAGTCTTTCTGCTACTTGAGGCAATAAAGGGAGCACCCTAAAACGAGAACAAAAGACCTCAAAGCTTTATCTGCACTTCCAACAGGAGCCAGCACAGAAAAACACTGCAAGCTCCCCATGCAGCAGCAGTGATAGGCTGCAACTTTCTGGACTGGTTGGAGCTTTCTTCACTTGCAGGCTCTCTACACAGGTGTCATTGCTATTGTCATAGCCAAGAGCAGGACTTTTCCCAGAAAGATGGGGTTGCACCTACTAATCAGCCACACCAGAAGAGCTAGAGAGAGCTTACCACCAGAAGAAATTCAAGAGCGCTCTTAACACCAATTCAACCGACCAGCTGTGGAAAAGTACTATCAGACAACAGAGCCAGCATGGCAGCAACACTTACTCTTCAACCCCTTCCTCATGCTCTTTTGCATTGCTGGACTTTGGAGAGCTGTTCCTCATCAATGAGCCAACTATGTCTAAGAACACAGCTCTCTGACAGCAGCTGGGTGTAAAAACGTTAAACAGAGCTATGGATCGTCTTCATGCCGTGGTCACCTGAGCCTGGGTGGCCCAGCCAACTCACCTACAGCAAGGAGTGTGGGGCTCCAAGTGTGAAAACCGATGGCAATCTCATTGCTTCTCCTGTGGTACCAGCCACCCCCAAAGGGCTCAGACATGACTTCAAGCTCTTTCTTCTGGAGTCACTGAGGTCTGCTGCCATGGAGGGAGGTCTGGAGACTTTCCGGGCAGACCTATTCTGCTGGCTAAGCCTTCAGTGAAACCACAGCTGTCTGAGCTCAGCCTTAATGCCTGCCAACTTCTAATGGGCATCAAAATCTCTTAATATCTTCAAATGAAATATTAATGTTATATATAAGCAGTATTTCATGGGCCCACAGGCTTTGTCATGCCTCAGGGAGGCCTTAAAAAGATTCAGCCCAGACTTCCAGACTATCAAGCATGGCTCCTAGGGTCCCACATGTCAGCCCCATCCCTGATACTAGTATCTCGTATCTTCACGAGTTTTAACTGTCTTTCTGCTGCCACAGTGGAGACAACAGCATTTTTAAGAGCTCAGCATCCAAACTTTCTAAGCAGAACAAGATACTGGTGTTTGTCACTATGAATATTAGCACTAATACTATTAGAAGGAGGTGAAATGCATTAGCAAGACCAAATGTGAGCTCTCCCAGCCAGGGTGGATCAGCACAAGTGACTGTGGGTTGTTTAACCCCTCCTGTACATTCTCCTCCCATATTGTCTTGCACCATGACCTGGCGTTAGCAGCTAATTAACAGAGGGATGTACAGAGTTGAAATCTTATTTATTTTGATTTGTCTCACAAAAGTACCCAAGAAAAAGACTCACTAAAAGTTACTAAAAACACCCTGCAAAATAAGGTCTCTTTGCTAAAAGTCTCTTAGGTCATCAGTATTAGTAAGGAAGACAGGGACATCAGGTACCAACACTGATGTACAGTCTGTACCACCAGGCAACATAATGTTATGCCTTATGCTAATGGACAACATCTTGAGCTCTGAACAGGCTGCAACCTGTCTTAAAGATAGTTATACCCAAGTTACCACCTAGTAACCTCTAAAAAGTACTTTATATACTTATCTGTAAAATTATAATTATAAAATTACTGTGAACTTCCTTTCCCCTTTTCTTCCTCCATATGAAGAACGGCCATTGAGGGTGCTATGGGAGACAAAAAGCCAGTACTCAGGCTTACCTGTCACACTAAGCTAGGAGTTAAGGAAGGTCTTATGTCCAGACCTTCAACACTTGAACTTAAAACATGCGGCTATTTGGTGAGAAGTTTTCAAAAGCTTTTTTCTTTTCTAGTTGTGTTAGTTGCACCCACCAGACCTCCTCCTCAAAGACAGCAGTCGGCAGAAGCCATTGTTGCCATTTCCCACCATGCCAAGCAGAAGTACTGAACCTCAACCATTTCTGTGAAGCTCTGAGGGTCCACATGACATCAGGGCTCTACTGTCCTTCACTGTGAGCAACTGTATGAAAGGCTGCATCTGCCCCAACATGTTTGCAGACGAAAGAGACAAGCAGAAGAGTGGAAGGGGAGGGAGAAGAAATGGTTTGTCAAGGACAAAGCCTCCAAATCCTACCCACACCTGAGCACTGGGAACCCCACCATCTCTCCAAGCCACTTTTAACAAGCAGGACTGGTGGGTCTTAATGCTAACCACCCAAGATAAGGAAAATTTTTCAAAACTAGCTTCTCATTGCTTCAGCATCTTGGACTGCAAAAAGCAGCATTTTCCTTCCCTTCCAAACCTGCTCATCTTAATCACATTTATTTACTCATCTTGTGCATTCATGAAAGCTGGGCTTCCTTCCATCTTGTTCCACAAACAGAGACTTGAATCTCAGCATTTCAATTTTTCCTCAGTTACCACAGAAACAGAGAAGTGCTGGTGAGAAGAATCCTCTGGGGTCTGCAGTCCAACCTCCCAGCTCATAAACAAGGCTGATTATTTTCCTCTGTAACAGACACGCATACTTTTTTTATTAGTATTTTTATATAATCTAATAGCAGCCTTTTTAAGAAAAAAGTAAAGCTTTGCCCACCCCACATCCAAAACCAAATTGAGAAGAACCAGAGGCAGATGTGAGATACCTGCAAATTAAATGATCCAGCAATTCAGATACCAAACATGAGCATCTAACCCCCCTGAGCAACATCTCAACTGCCTGTGCCACAGCACAAAGCTCTTGGCCTTTGCTCTCCCCATGATCATTTCTAAGGAAGTGTATTTCAGACTTTCCTATTCTTATGAAGGAGGAAAAAATATAAACAACTCATTATTATTTAAATACGGCTGGAACATTACTAAATAATTCCAAAAGGAAGGATGGTAGCTTTTTTGCTCTGCGTGCTAAATTACAGGTCATTGCAGTGATAGGTGTGACTGCCTATTTACAATGTCAGCTGAAGCATGAATAGGTTTAAAGGTACTCATGTCTGGAGACTGCTGTAGCATGACTATATTAATATATAATAAACCTCAATGTATGCCACACAACTAATATAATAATAATGATAGTGATAATGATAGAGAAGAACAATAATAACAATAATAACAATAATAATAATGTTACCAAACTTCAATACTAGCAAAAAGACACCCATGCTAAACCTTTTACTATGCAGAGGAGATGCAATGTAAAAGGTCTGAGCACAGCCTGGGGCTGTTGGGCCATTGCTCCACATCCCATACGCTCAGGCATGAGCCCAGGGCTGCTGTTTCCACCACGTCAACCAGCACACACAACATCACGTGTACGTCAGCGCTGCACCACTGCTGGAAAGAGTGATACCTGATCCGACACCAAGCTGCAAGGACACAGCTCCTGGCTGAGAGCTGGCCAGGAAAAGCCACCACTCCTATACCTGCACAGGCAGTAATGCTCCAGCCTCTTGCACTACTCGTTCCTTGCACAGCCTGCACGCCCCTTCCACTGGCGCAGTCAGGGCTCACTCCCTGGGTAGGGAACTGTGCAAGGCAATGCAATGCATTTTACTTTGGCTGGGATTTTGCTCAGACGACATTTTCAAGAAGACGTGGTTGCAAAATGATCAAATCTAGGCCTCAAAATACAAAGTGTTAATTTAGAGTCACAGGTTGCTGCTTTTTTTTAAAAAAAACCCTTCTAAATTGGATTTTTCTTCCACTTTCTAAGTTACTGGTAATAGCTCCCCAGTCCCGGCTGAGATTTACATAGGGCCTCACAGGCTGCTGGTCCTGCAGCACCAGTGAAAGCATCAGAAGTTTTAGTTCTCCTGACTGGGGTGAAAAAGGCAAGGCAAGCAATCTCTTAAATCCAGCTGCTGGGAATTCAGGAAAGGCACAAAATGTCCTAAGACCAAAAGCAAGCAGCATGTAAGTGGGCAGCAGAGGGACTTGTCCCTGCCTGCTTCTGGATGACTCTGAACCTATAGGGTTTGCTACTTTGTGAAAACTCCCTACTGCAGAAGAGCTTTCAGCAGTACTTGACATGATGTTTTCTACCAGTGCAAGGAATCAGGATGCTGCATCCACACCAAAGGTGTGTCACATCCCTTAACCCCACTGGTAAAGCTGAAGTGCAGCCCAGGCATCCAACCAGCAGTTATGCAAGGAAGCTGGGCAGCACAGAAGAGGAGTTCAGAGAAAGCCAAGAAGAAGTGGACTGGCTAGATGGAGGGAAGATGACTGTGGACGGTTAGGAGGACTGAACCAGAGTTTTCTACCTTAAAATCCCTGCACTGCTTCAGAGCCTAGGGGTTCCCAGCACAACCCACATTGTGCTGAAGGCCTCTACAAGCCGCTTTATAAACTACATGACAGGATGTAGTCTTGCCTCTCCCACCCACCTTTGCTCTCCACCTGCCCCTAAGGAAGCAGCTTACAGCTCTGGGCACTGCTATTCTGGAGGAACATCCTCCCCCCAAAACAGGGAGAGCTTTTTGGGGCTTCCTTCAGGCTTCTCTGCCATTCATTCCTACCCCCAGAAGAGAAGCTGGGTCCCATGCCTGGAGAAGCCCCCAGCTTGTAGGTTAGAATCCCAGTGATGTCATCCTCTCCCCTCAAGAAGCTCTCAAGTCCTGTAGTTCTTGGCCATGCACACGTTTTGGCATTGGGTATTCCTGGCTGAGGTATACAGAAGAGGTGACAAAACGCTGCCTTCCAAAACATCTCACGGTAATGCCACTTTCCCATGTGATGACATTCTCTTTCCAGGGCTTTAGGCTGCTAGTTCTCACCAGGGTGCTCTGCATGTCCCATTGCACCTCAGCTCACTCTCCAGAAGTGCAGGTAGGCTCCCAACGCCTGCACAACCCAACCCCATAGTGATGGGGCATGGTCAAATCTTCCCTCTCCTGTCAATGGACTTTCTAATGAGCTGATTTGCAGGAACCTACCCAATAATTTTTATACAAAGTTTCTTCTACTTTTCCAACTGCTTTTAAGGCAGAAATGACTGACAGAGAATCTGCCCCTTCTCTTGGCAATTTGTTCCAGTGGCTAATCACTGTTATCATTAAAGACCTGCACCTTAGTTTCTTATTTGAATTATCTATGATGCACTGGTTCTATCTCTGCCTGTCAGTGCTGCACGTGAAAGTCCTTTGCTGTCTCATGTATTATACCAGCAGCAATTCACAAACAATTTCTTCTTTGAGGTGATGGGGGGTGCAACCATAGTATCTGCTAATAAATACAAGATACCAACAGCAGAGATGATGTGACAGCACAGGCATCAGAGTGGGTGGGACAAACCTGCCTGGAAACCCTGGGAGATTGTCAATCAACCCCTGATTTGCAGGATAGAGCTCCACATCAGTATCCACATCCATGCCTTGAATTCACATAAAGAATGATATCACTAAGGAATGCATTAAAAGGCATTTAGATCATACAGATCTGGATGCTTGAAAACGGTCCAGACCACTCCGTATGCCCGGCCACTGACCGTATTTGTGTCACCCTGCGGACTGCTGTCTTCAGCTGAGTGAAGCTGATGCACCAGGCAACCATCTCACTGCTTCTCATCTGTCACCCTTGGAGCGGTGGGGAAAAAAGCGTCACCAGCAAGCCTCATCCTAAATGACCGCTGGCATTTGCCAGAGGGAAAACTGAGGAAAGACTCAGGAGCGCTGCTTTATTGCAACACTGATTACTCAAAAAAATGCTGTCCTCCACTGAACTGCACCAACAAGGCAAGCAACAGCAGGGACTGCGTCTCCAGGTATAAATAAACCATGTGCAGATGTACAGCGGTGCTGCTTGCCAGGGCACTAAGCACTTTGCTACATAAGATGATGGACCAGCTCGGGAACAGATGCGGCTGTGATGCGGGAAAACATGCCCCATACGCAGTGCTAATGGATGCACGAGGCAGATTATGTCTTTATTCCCTCCTCACTCTTCATAAACCTCACCAGGAGCTATGCAGGTGTTCGGTACTAAAGCTACCGGCCAGCGAGGAGACAGAAAATAACTTGCTGTGCTTCAAAATAAGATCCATATCACCTTGCTGCAAACTGACAAAAGCTTCCTGACCAGGTACCTGTTTTCGTCACCGCTAGTTCATTTTGCAGCTTTGCATCCTACCTGGCTCACAAAGCAGGACCTCAGACCACGCCACCATCCCCTTGGCCAGCAGCAAGGGGTCAGGGTGATGTGCCCACCACCTCGGCCTCTCCAGCAGTAACACACTGAGAAGATCAACACTGAGGCTGTGACAGATCCACTTGCACTGCTTAACTGATGGATATACCGCTGCAGTGGACTGCTCCAAGCTGCAGTGCACGGCACCATGGGTCCCTGACACAAGCCTTCCCTAAAATCATGTTCTGAGAGCAAAAAACAAACAGCCAGTATTCCTGCAAGCATCAGAAACACCTCCCAGGTCACAAAAATCAGCATTTCCCCTTCCCGTGGCCTGCCAGCACTACTGTCTGCATAGGGCAATAGGGAAAAAAAACACTGTATTTTTTTTATTAAGATGTTGTACTTGTAAGCCCTACCTTGCAATTCACAGTACAGCTGCGCCAGCATAATTGCAGAAAAAGCCTGAAGTGGCCTGTAGAAAAATACTGTAATAACCCACTGAACAACTAAAAGTGACAAACACAAGATGCACTGACATCTTAAAAGTATGCAGACATACATTTTTCCCTGCCTAGCCTTGCCCCACAATATCGGCACTATGGGTCACTTCCCCTGCCAGCAATTCCTTGTATAAAAAGTTAGTGAGATATACACAGTCAGGAAGCATAAACTGTCCTTGTAAAGCATTCTGATTAAAACCAGGAAGATACAGTTTGAATTTTGCAAAGAATGAAGCACAAGCTTCAATTTTAGCAGATAAAGTCCTTAATTAAACCAAAATCTATGCTTTGGTTCGGCAAGGGCACAGGAAGAGAACACCAGGACCGCAGAGCTGCACCAATGTGCTGCACCATCGAGAGATACAACTCACCACCATCTCTGAAAGCCGTTGGCTCCCACCAAAGTTCTATTCCAAGCATGCCAATATTCCATTTTACGAACTAATTCAAACACACAACTCGTTTCTGCAACAGATGGGCCTTTCACCAGAGACAGGCCTGAGCCCTTCCATATTTTTGCTACTGCAGAATGGCTCTGCCCTTGCGTGGACATCACGGTACAGATGCAAAGGATGCAAAACCCTCCAGGCCTTGCCGAGGCAGAGCTAGCACTGTTCTCTGTGCAGCCAGATCACACAGCCCCTCTCCCAGGGATGTTACATGTATAGGTAGATGTACAACATATTTTACTCCTACCAGGTGCAGAAGCATCCCCATTGGCTGACAAACTGCACCTGCACAACTAATTACCTTCATGTAACTTAAATACACAAAGGCAGAGCCAGATTGATCCGAATTCTAACAATGTTAAGCCAGTTGTAAGCCAGGCTCATGACTTAATGTTCTGAGAAACAGAAGAGAGAGAGGAATAAAAACAAAGTTAGAGGTGCCTTTCTAAAATGATGTGAAGTATGTATAAGATCACTTGAAACTCCCCTGGGGTGTGAACTGGCATCTATCAGAGATATGCAGCACCTAGCACAAAAGAGCATCTGACTGGTCCATGTGCTCGGGAAATACACATATTTACTAAATAATTTTAAAAATCACAGGAAACTGGATGTTTATGAGAAAAAACTAAATATAAGACAGTATCCTTATTTCTCACAGTGATGTCAACACTTCAGAGCTAGGTTTCTTTTTAATATCCTCATATTTTACCACAACATATACAAGCGATAACCCAGACCAGTTGGCACAAACTGACATTAGTGAGGTTGTATTTCTGCTTGATGAAGAAATAAATACTTCCATCTCATACAGACATAATGTGTACATAATATGTTATGTTCTTCATGTTTAGTGATAGCTAATATATTCTAATATACCTCCAGAAAAGTTCTTTTGTTCCAAACCAATGACTTAAATAATGTCTATTTTTAACATACTAGTAAAAAGGAACTAGCATAGGGTTCACGACTCACTGTGTCTGACCAGATACGTGGACAGACAAACATGTCTAAACTTGTCAACACGAATGAGATTAAAAAGATCTCACTGAAGGCCTCCAGCATCTTTCAGATAGAATTATCGGTTCTTGTGGGATTTCTCTGCATGATATTTTAAGATGCAGCAACCAACAGTTCAAGAGATCGAAACTAAAGTCCTAAAGCACCCTGTCAATGAAAACATTTCAATATTATTTAAATATAAAACAAAATGCGGCCTATTAAAGTTGCACTTTAAAAGCCCACAGCTTTTCAAGGGAAGGATGGCCTAAAAAACCCTTTGTAAAAACGGCCTTTGGAGCCTCCGAAGAATCTTCTCTTTCTATTCCTCAGGCCCTCGTGCTGCCCAGCTCCAAATTAGATCTCCCGTGTTAAGGACGGCCCGAGCCGAGCAGTTCAGCCCTGCAGATTAAAAGCTTACTTGACGCCGCAGACCCAGGCTCCGCACGCAGCTGCGCGCCCCGGCCAGCGCACTGCGCGCATCTTCCGCCGGCACCCCGCCATCACCAACCCGAGCTGCTCCCTAAGCCAGGGGAGGAGGGGGTGGGGGGTGGGCATCCATGTCCCTCTCTCCTCGGCCCGGCTCCGGGGCAGGGCTGCCAGGGGGGATGCAGGAGGATGGACACCACACCGAGTCGTGTCATCTCGGAGCAGAGCTGGACCCCAAACACC
The DNA here is from genome assembly GCA_013401335.1 of Brachypteracias leptosomus. Classification (NCBI taxonomy): domain Eukaryota; kingdom Metazoa; phylum Chordata; class Aves; order Coraciiformes; family Brachypteraciidae; genus Brachypteracias; species Brachypteracias leptosomus. Next base: position 340,536 of record VYZX01003154.1, read on the forward strand.
GCCGGCCCTTATCGCGGCCATTTATTGACGTTGGAAGGCATCCCGAGCCCTTCGCCTGCCCATCCGCGTGGATTTTGCCTTGCAAGTGCTAATTTTAGCCCAAGGGCGACCAAGCGCTTTAAAAAAATAACTACATCAAATAAAATTCAATTCTCGCTCCCCCTCCCCCCCTCCCCCCATCTGCAGGAGCCCCCGCGCCTCANAATTTTAAAATTTTAAAACCCAAACGGCGTGGGCGGCGGTGCCGCTCCGCAGGTGCGGGGCAGCCGGCGCTGGGTCGCGCAGCCTGCCGCGGCCCCGTCCCGTCCGGGATGCCTCGCCCTGGCCGGCACCCGCCGCGGAAGAGCGGGATCGGCTTCAGCGTCTGCGAATGGGGAGCGAGGGAGCCCTCGCTGTTGGTCCGCTGATGCCTCTGACCTTAGAGGGTGGCTTCGGTCCCATCGCTCCTCAGCCCCGCGGGTTTGCTTGTTGATAGGAGTCATGGGCTTAAAAACGTCCTCCTTTGTCCCCGGGTGCAAGTGCTGAAATATCGTGGATGACTCCTAATAATCGCAGAAGAGGAGGATACAAGCATCCCGCGTACAAGTAGAGAAAGTAGCTTTGCAGTTCCTTAAGAACTGGGAAAAAAACACCAATATAAAAAATACAGAAGAGGCTGCAGATTGGTGAAACAGTAAAACTCAAGCAAATCTCCAGCATATGGAGAAAACAAGCTTTATTTTCCTTTTTTAATTTTTTTTTTTCTAAATAAACTAAGAAGAAGTGTATCCTCAATTCAAGGCTGGAACTGAAACGAAGCAGAAGCTTCGATGCCACGTGATTCTTTTCCCCCATATTATTTTTTTTTGCTTCTGTGCAGGAGGGAACCTAAAATCCTGCTGTCCAGCACCTTCGCAGCGATGCGGGAGCTGCAGCGTCTTTCCTGCGGTGTGTACAACCTAAGAGTACCTGTTAGCACCAGTACAGGCTGTGGTGCCCAGGCTGGGAGCTGGCACTGCCACGAGAGGAGGATCAGCCTCAGCGCAGAGCAAGCCTGTAGCCACTGTAGAGACATTTTCATGTGGATAGCACGTGCTCTTTCATTTCGTTAGTAAACAAGCTCCTAACTCCCCTGTTATGCTTTGAGTGTTGTAATAAAAAGCTGATCTGTGAGAGCAACCCAGTCATTACGGGAGAAGCAAATGCCAGCGCAAAAGGTACAAAATTATGGTATAAAATGTGGCTTTATCCAAACTGCAGTTCTGTGGTGCTGCAGTTTAAGCAAGATAGGAAGAGGCTGGGTTAGACAAAGAGGCTTTGCACGCTCACAGTAAGAGATGAGAGCTCTCCTGACCAGGCAGATTGAAGGTCTTTGTGACACCCTTCAGCAACCTGCTGCAGCAGAAGAGGGGTGGGAGATCGCTTTGGGCCATACCCCTACAGCTGGCTGGAGACCTAGTCCTAGATAAATGTCCTCCTGAGGTCAGTGAACTTGGGAGAAAGACCAGAATCTACTGTTACTTGTGAGACCAAAGGATCGTTTTGTCAGCTGAAAAGAGCCTGAGTGCTGGAGCAGCCTGACACAGCTTTTTCTCCAAGCCCATTCCCGCTCCAGAGTTTTGGATGGTGGCATGAAGCTACTACTCTGGCTTCGAATGGGTATTGCCCTTAAATGGAGCCCTGATGGCTCCTTCACAGCTCCTGACTGCCAGAGCAGGAGAGAAATATGTATCAAATAGCCCTGAAAATTGAGTTTTCATTCCTTTCTCCCTAGGACTCCCTTCCTCCCTCAGCAAAACACACAGACAATCTGCTGTTAAACATCAGCTCAAATTAATACTGTTTTTCCCAATGCCACAGACTTGCCTGTGTGTCACCACAGCGCCAGCAGCATGGGCCGTGAACACAGCTCTCTGTGTGCTGAGAAGAGATAGGTATCTCCATAGGTACAACTCCAAGCATGGCAAAGCCAGGAAAATATAATGAAAAAGAGAGTGAAAGTGTCTGCCTGCCTCTTTACACACAGAGAAGTCTGACCACAACCACATTTATCCAGATGCAGCTCCAGGAACCTCTGCAACCTGTAGCAGATGTGCTGCTCCCATCCACCGCGAGGCAGCCCCGGGGTTTGAAAGTCGGTCACCCCCCATAAAAATGCACAAACCATCCTTTATACTGCACCCTTTCCAGGGAGGCTGGCAGGGGGTGACAGGTGAGCACCAAGCTTTTCCCCCAGCGATGGCATAGCTGGAACCTCAGCAGTCATGGGAAGGACTCACCGTTTCCACCACACTCAGGGTCTCTCATTGCAGTGGGTAACATGAAGATCCCCTTTCCACAGGCATGTGGAATGTATCTTGTGTTCATATTGCTCAGCCCTGCATTATTTCCAGTGGTTGTACTCTAAGAATCATCTAGTATTATGACCTGAATATACTCAGTCCATGTCAATACCCGAGTAGAATCATCTTTACAGCAGCTTAGCACCCTTACAGAAGGCAATTGCATTGCTCTAAGTTCACCCTTAAGAGTTAAACATGGCAAAGTCAAGGCCAAATGATGCAGCACACTCTTTCTAGGACAAAAGAATATCTGAGGCAAATATCAGGGGTCAGGCTGCAAAAGGCTGCGCTATCTGAAGACTTCTACCCTCCAGCACTTTGCTATTGCTTCTCTGTCTATGGACCCACCAGCTCTGCCGGCTACAGGGATCACATGAGTGCTTCTTAATCCATGTCAGGCAAAGCTGTCCAAGTTAGGTGAAGCACCAGTGGAGCCAATGAGGGCTATGACATGCTCCTTGCTGTCAGCACAGCGTGGAGGTGACAGCCTCTGTCTGGTGACCACAGGCAGCTAGAAAGTGAAGTGTCCTCAACCAGGGCAAGTAAGTGAGGCGGAGTCTGGGGCAAACAGCCAAACATTCTCCACAAACATGGGCCATGAAGAGATATAGCAGAAAAAACAGCTGAGAATGTGTAACCATAGCAGTAATTATACTTCCCTTCATGCAGGGAGTAAGCTTGTTCCAGGCTGATGATGGAACTGTCCATAAACCTACATCATCCCAGATGCTTAGATGAAAGGGCTGGGTCATTGCATCTGCTCCTCTCCTAATAGAGGCCATCATTTCACATCAGCCTGCCCATAAAGACATCAAGTTGAGCATCAGTGTCTTGTCCTCACCTCACTCTCTTGGATATTATCTTGGAACTTTTCTTCTCTGAAGGTTGGAAACCACCTAATTTCCATCCTGAATGTATTCAAAGCCACTGTACACTCATTTGTTCTGCAGCAAGTATTATGACTTGACACAACCAGCTCTTCTCAGCCTCACACATACCTCCCTGCTGTATTTACCACTATCAAGTTCATTCTGTGGTAAAATGATATAAGGCAATGGTGCTTATCATAATTTATTTCTACTCCCAGTGTTTAAATTAAGTGTTGATATTAATCTAATGAAAATGCATTCCTGTCCCCAGTGATCCCTCTCTGGGTGATGCTGACTCACCTGTAATTTTGGTGGGGAGAGATGTTGTATATAAAATGAATAATAGAGAGGGGAAAGGTTTTAGAGTAGTATGGTGGTTACTCAGGTATATAAGAAATATCCCCATCCAGAGTTGTGGGAGCAGATTACATCACCATCATTGCCAGTTCCACTTCCCAGAATGTATGTAATTGTTTTTCCAATGTAATTGTGTAGCTAGATTTCAGCTCCTCCATTTCTTCACAGACATTATCGATAAACATAGACTGGTACCTTTCCTGATGGCTACATTGAACACAGAGAAAGGTGATGGGTAAAGGAAACAGAGATGACCCATTTTGTAACACAGCTATGTTAATGCTGTTTGGCTCAATTTTGCTAGAACCCCAAAACTGTGTGATTCACCTTTCTCTGCAAGACTATAGGGAAAGTGTCTGGCAAATAATTGGGAGCATGTTCCAGGGAGCAGGAGATTTTGTAAGGCTCTGATTCAGAGTACCTTAGCTCCAGAGCAGAGAAAGAGGATATGAAGGATTGATGTGAAACAGAGAAATAACATACGTGTCACTGATGGCCCAACTATGGGAGCATGTGACTCAGATGCACCATGTATTCCCATGTTTGGGAAACCCAAGTTTGTGGAATAAAGGAAAAAAAGAAATATGACATTTTGAAGTGATGCCTTTCTGAGTGTGCAGCAAGACTGAACTAGTAGGGCAGAGAGGTGCAAGAGAGTGCCCCATTTGAGATTACAGAGAATGTTACTAGCCTGAATGTGGTTTAAGAAGAAAGCAGTGGAATAAAGTGAAAACAAATGTCTGCATTACTAAATTTGTGTTGGACAGATGGGATGGTAAGTAGATGCATGAGCATGCTTGAGTTTAGGGGAGAGTTAACAAAACTGTGAGCCAAAGGTTTAGCATCAGCAGTGAAAAAAACAAATGTTGTGAGTGAAAGAAGAGAGAATTCAAGAAAGAGAGAGGCAGCACCATTCGGGTCCCAGACAGATTTCCCAAGGAAGACCCTGAGAAAGGCACTGACGGAGTCCTTGGGGAGAAGGAGTCAAGTTCGTTTGTTTTGCATGAAGGGTAAAAGATCACAACAAAAGTTACAAGCCTGGGAGAGGAAGTGGAAAGTGATGCTGTCAGCAGGGATAGAAAACCCCAGACATGAAGACATCATCAGTTGAGAAGTCAGAGTCGTAGACCTGATCACAGGACATAGCCCAAGCCCAGCTACAGCATTAGGGAAATATCCACACTAAGCATGGTGCACTGAGGGATCATCCACCAGGAGATGTTCAGATTGAGAAGTAGCTGGAGATACTCAGCTATGGGCATTCAGAAGCCCAAGGTACATTGATTTGGGTTCCTTGAGCCCTTGAAGAGAGGAGGAGACCAGGAAAGCCCTAGTCCTGAGCACCTGGCAGTGACTGCGTGACAACTCTATGTCTCAACAGCAGCAGAAGACACACAAAGCAGGTAAAACCCCACCAGCCTCTGGAGAACAGCTTCATGTCTGCTTTCCTATTTCTGAAGTACTCAACTCCTGGGAAAACAGCAGAAGCCCTGCCCTCCTTCTTACGAAGATCCTGTTGCTAAATTGCAAAGAGGAAACTGTTTAACTTGTCGGTTATTCTTTGGCACCTGTGACTGTGTTAGATATTACAAACAGGTCAGACCAGCCAAGCTGGCATACACCACCGCAGTATCCCCAGTGTCCTTCCCCTTCTGTTTACTTTCTTTTTTTAGCCTTTATGCTAATCTCTCCATCTATAACAAACATACAACATTCATGTGAGCGATTTTCAAGGGAAAGTGACACTGGCAGCCCATGAAGTGTCACGACAGGCATGTGGACACAGCCAAGCTGCAACTTGTGCTCAGGAGCAGTGAATGATGCTCCTCCAGCAGCAGGATGGGAGCGAGGGACAGTGTGTGAAACCTGTGCTGGACCTAGTTTAAGTTTCACCTTCCCAATGTGTTTGTTAATGAATGTGTTTCCTGTGTAGGCAGGTGTTGGGGCTGGGTCCTCCGGGGCTCGGACAAGCTAGTGTGTGGCTGCAGGGCTGGGATCTTCCTCGGAGGCAGCTGGGAGACTTATGTTCCTTTTAGCACAACTGGTGATGGTGGCACCACTGCCCACATTACACATAATGATCAAGCACCTCCCTAAGAAGTGGGAGACCTGGTTCAACATCCTCCTTTGCATCTTTTTGCTGCCCAGATAGTGGCTGCACCCTGGGTGCAAGGAGCCATCTTAGCCTTTTACTTGTGCTGGCCCTTTCTTCCCACCTCCTGTGTCAGGGATAAAGGTGTGCACTGGCGCAGGACACCCTCCTGGGACCTGGAAACCCATTTCATAGCCACAAGGCTGCTGCTCCTACTCTACAAGGCACAAGATTCTCTCTGGGATGCAAATATGAATATAGGTAAACTGGTTAACAGCCACTAAAAAAACTCCACAGACGCAAAAGAAAAGACCTAAGGAGGGAGGGAGAAGTATCTAGTGTGGACATCTGTCATCAGCTGCTCACCAGCTCACCAGTTTAGTCCCAGAGTGTCCCATTTAAGCCCTGACCTCGTGGTGGATGCCCATGTAGCTGGTATCCTCGCAGTACCAAGAAGAGATTTAAGCAATTGCATATTACAGGCAAAAATTGAAATCGGGGTAGCCACAGTACTCACATAGGTAGATAAGTGCCAAGCAAAGGTAGATGAGCACCAAGCTGTGCCCCTTCCACGTCTCAAATCATGATAATTAGTTTTGTGTTGTGCCATGGAAGCAGAAGAAATGAAACAGTTTAGAAGAAGTAGTGATAAATGAAGTCTTATAATGCCCCTAAGATGCATATGTATGCCATATCCAAGTTCGTTCACAGATGTGTAAACTAAGGTGCAGATATGTAAAATATCTTGCCTGTGGCCATACAGGGAGCACACATTGATTTCTGGCAGGTGTAACTGGGAGGCACTGGAGCCCTGACTGCCGGTCTCCCGCTCTCAGCTTTGGGTGACCAATGGGGGTTGGCTAAGTGAGTGGGATAACCATGCCTGACATCTCCACAATATTATGATTCACAACCCTCAATCACTGTTAAACAAATCAAAAATGAAATTACACGTAAAGAGATGGAAACTACAGAGCCTAAAAAATGCAAACATGTTCTTCCCCATCAAATCTAATTAGATTTACCAAAATCAGCATGCATTGATCTGTGATTCAAACAGTATGCTGATAACAAATTTTCATGATAGACATGGTTATGAAGCTACTTGACTAGACTATGAATTAGCCCCTTCAGCAGAAGCTCTCAGCACATTTTCTCAGCATGCTCTTCCACAGGCATCTTTTAATCCCCAAATCACCAGGCGATCCCACTGTTTGAGGTTTGCCAGGCTCTCTGCTGAGCGTCCAGCAGAGAAGTGAGGCAGGCGGCATGTTCGTGTTGACTATCAATCTTCGTTAAAATCAACACGCCATTTTTAGCTACCCATCTAAGAAAACTGTAGTATGTGCTTGGAAAAGACCTTTCCACTACTAGGCAGAGCAGCTTATTTTGTTGTCATTCAGTGTAGCTTCACCTCAGCGATGATGGGTAGAGAAAGCATGCGTTGTATGAAAAGCATCACAAAAATAGAGTATTGCTCCAGAAAACCATCGCCACACAGATGCTGCGTGCTCTTATTTGTCTTTGTGTCAGTGTCCAGTCTCTGCCCTCTGGATTTAGGGATGCTAATTTTTTTTCTCAGCTCACGACAGTGAAGTCTCACCAATCTGTCTGGATGGTTTGTCTTCTAGACAAATGATCATGATAGGTGAAAGTGAATGAAAGTAAGAAAATGAGGGCAGAGGGGTACATTTTAAAAAGGTCGGAGCAAATCCTTGACGTGCCAGAGGAGACCAAAGGACAGGATTTTCCATTTGTGCTCAGTTTCAGCTGAGCTTTGCGTCTTCTGTCATCTGAGAGCTTCTGAAAATGTGCCTCGTCTGAGAGCCAGAGTGCATCAGGGTTTAAAGTTACCAGAAAAAATGGCAGAGGGCAGACAGTGCATTTGGATCTGTACCCCAGATTTATCCTTTCTCTGCTCTCTTTTCATCCAGAAATTGTACTGCTCCAGGAGAGGAAAACTGCAGCAGGATTTTTTGCCTGATCTTTAAAAGCAATGAGCATCCCCAACCATGGTTAGAGGCAATGGGACCTGCTCAGCACCTCTGAAAATTGACATACTCTGTGTTACATCATGTATAACAAGACTCACCCTGCAAAACAGTCATGACCAGGATGTTGATCACTGAGCACTGGCATGGGTTGCTTAGGGAGGTTGTGGAGTCTCCATCCTTGGAAATATTCAGAAGCCATGATCATAGTCAAAAGGTCATGGTCCAGGGCAGCCTGATCAAGGTGGCCCTGCTTGAGCAGGGGGAGTGGACCAGATGATCTTCAGAGGTCCCTTCCAACCTCACCCTGGTTGTGATGAAGAGCATGAGGACACCCAGCATGCCAGCTCTTTCACTATGGTCCAGTGTCATGAGGAGGTAGCTCGATACAGAGATAAATCACCAAGTGTTTACTGCAGGAACCAAAGGGCTGGATCGTGTATGGCACAGTGGAAATTACTGTGTAAATTCACAGCCTAATTTGCCTCAGCATTTTTGAGAGCTCTTTATCCCAAGTTTTACACATTTTAAAAAACAATCAAGTGAGGTACAGTAGTGTAGTATGGGTGTAATTATGCTAATATAATTTTTTTCTACCTGGGTTATACCACAATAAGCATTTTTATTTTGATTCCAGTGGTACAGGATGGATTGGGGCCAGAGGGGGGCCTGGTGCAAGTTCTGCCAGTCTGCACCCTGGCCCCTGGGCTTCTCTCTCCCTGACCCAGCTGCAATGCCTGTCCTCTTCACTGAGTCCCTGCTTCACACCAGCCGGGCCACAGCCACACTCAGGCCAAGGAGAAGAGAAGACAACTTTTCTATACTTAGGTGGTGCCATTAAGATTAACTGTACGTATGGCAGCAGCATGATATTTTTGTATGGCTAGGTGAGGAAAATAAGACATCATCTGAGCTCATGTCATAAACCAAAGTAAATGGAATAACGATGGATTATGTACTTTTCAATCTAAACTGCCCACTGCAAACCACGGGTTACTGCATTTCTCCACCCACACCAAAATTGTCCACCTGAGGCGGTTACCAGAAGAAACTCCAGCAGAAACAATGCAGGTCCTGAAATTAGCTAGAACTGGAACAAGCTGTAAAACTTTATGAAATCCTGTCTGCCCTTCAGTTTTAAATGGGATTTGGCTGAACCGGTTTTAAAACTGGCTGGAGAGCCAGGACAGGCCAGCGGGATCACCTCGAGAGGCAGACAGTAGAAATCCAGCTCCTCATGCCTGGGTTGATCAGAGCAGTGCCCCCCTCTACCAAGGAGGGTGGAGTGCCTTCCCTGATAAAAGGCTGAGCTGAGCAGACATTAAAGGAAGGTTGTTAGTCAAGATCAAAAGGTAGGAATGGGAGATAGAGCTGCAACATTTGCAAAGTTACTAAAGCCTTCCAGTGAGAATGGAGAGATAGATACTGAGATGCTAAATGAATGGGGCAATCTAGATAATGATATCAGTATTAAATTAATTAAGAGAAGATTAAAGAAAGATTGCAAAATTAAGGTTGTAATTCTGGCCCTGCTGGAGTCAATAAGTGTTTTGTGGTTTGTGTGGTGCTTCATGAAGAGGCCAAGATTTTGCTCCCAATGCATACCAAGACAAAGGAAGGTATGAACTGAAAGCTAATTTATACAGAGTCAATTAAATCAGGAAATAAATAAGTTGTGGTGGCTTCATAGTCACAAAATTGAAACCATTCATGGCTGGAACATCCAGCAGGATAAGTATTATTTGTATCAATGTCATCACTGATCTGCACACTATGGGGTGCTCATGATGGCTTCAGAGAGGCTATTGTAGGATACCAGTTTTGCCATAATGTCTGGCAGGACAAAGCTTTCTATTCAAGATGTTTTAAACATCTATGAACCAGCAAAGTAAGTTCACAACGAATCATCACTTTGTGTCATGTGGATGCAGCGTGTCTGTTCCAGGAGCTGTCTCTCTTCAGCAAGCTCTTCAAGGACCAGCAACAGGCACATTTACAGAGGGACCTCATGGAAACAACAACCGAGCTTAAAACCTTCTGGCACGTAACATTCCCGAACAGGAGTGTATGACATTAACGGGAATTTGGTCACTGATTTCAAGAAATAGAGACCTTCTAATACCTGAAAGGGGCCTGTAAGAAGTCAGGGGAAGAACTGTTCACAAGGGTTTGTAGTGATAGGATGAGGGGCAATGATTTTAAGCTAGAAAAGGGTATATTTAGGCTGGACATTAGGAAAAAGTTCTTTAATATGAGGTAGTGGATCACTGGAACAGGTTGTCCAGAGTGGTAGTGGAGGCCCCATCTCTGGAGACATTCAAGGTCAGGTTGGAAGGGGCTCTGAGCAACCTGACCTAGCTAGAGGTGTCCCTGCTTATTGTAGAGGGGTTGGACTAGATGACCTTTAGAGGTCCCTTCCAACCCAATACAGTCTATAATTCAAAAAGGGATTTGAAAAGGAGTTAGAGGGATGGAGGAACCCCCATGGCCAGGCAATGTGGTGCAGCTGCATGGAACTCTGTGGCAGCCACCTCACTGCCCAGGCATTTTGCTGCAGCAGCTAAACAGGTCATAAATATCTAGTGATTATTTTGGCCCCTGAAGCCCCATTAATGCTTTTGCAGTTTGTGTTCACTGTTTGATGTGTCACACTCCGATCTCAGTTTTAGGGCAGCATGTTGAAATGAATGGGAAAGAGGTGGATTCATTTTAATCAAGTGCCAAAAATTAAATTTTGAATAAAAGTAGAGATGCTGATGAATACTTTTGCCCTTGTAAAACATGGGAAAACGCTATATTGTTCCATAAGGGCAGGAGACACTTTTTTTCCCCTCTCTTTCACAAATGCAAAAGAAGGAAAGCGTTTTTCTTTAAGAATACAATTTTACATGGAGGGAATAATATAATAATATGTTACATAGTTGAATCACTTTGATGTCAATTTTATTTTGCAATCACTTCATAAGATATTCATATAACCTTTTACATTCCCTTAAAATGTGGAAGTCTAGGCACAATACAATATTATCTTACTCTTTACCATAATGATGAACGATAATGAGAACACATAATAAGATTTTACTTGTGCCCAAAGAAAAATCTGTTTTACCCCAGGTGAGAGGAATTTTGCAGATCAAATTAATATTATAAAACAGTACAATTTATCTAAATAATGTGGCTTTTCTTCTCTGAATCCACTGTGAATCACGTCTGTAGCCAGTACATGGTGAACTATTAGAGTCTGATGGATTTTGTTGTAAAATCTCTGTCTATGAAAAATGCTTGATTGACAAAAGTTTAAAAAACCCCCAAATTTCCCTTTTCCCCTCCTGTCCATCACATTTATACAATATAAAAATGTGAAAGCTGGGTTGCAGCTGTTATATAGTGATGCTGTTTACTGTTGAAAGCCTAGCCCAGGCCAAGGCTGAAGTATCTTAGTTCAGATTGCTCAGCAACTAATGGATCACATTTGAATTCTCTCTGAAATTTGTATATGCATGGAACATGGATTATAGCATAATGCTTGCAAGATACCTTGTCACATCCTTTAAATTTAGGTTCAGGTTACTCCTTTATTCCTGATTTTAACATGTAGCCTACAAGTGAAGAATAATGAAAAAACCCTGATAGAAACTGGGAATGGAAAGGTCTTCTTTGTTGTCTGATTTTGCATCCACACTCTATTTTCCACATTTTTGCTTGTTTTTAGATACTTCAACACTGGCTTCCCAGAATCACTCCTGTTGGAAAGCCTTGTTCTGGTAGTTTTTACACAGCAGGTTTTTTTTCCTTGGACACATATGACATGAATAAACACAAATTATTTAAGGAGTGATTGTGGTGCAGTCAAATGAAAACCCAAAGATTTCTAGGGAACAGCATTGTCCATATCAAACTGAATAAACCTAAATAAACTACACAAATCAGACTGAATAAATCTGGACACTAAGCAATGTGGGGGCTGTTTGGTGCTGGGGTAGGAACCCACCTGGTTCTGCAGACACCATTTTTCTGCAGGGGAGGGGGAATGGGGGTATTTTCATGCCATGGGGAAGCATGCAAACCTTTAGGTCACATTTGCTGTATCTGCACAGTTGCAGAGATGATCAATCCCTCTTCCCCTCATTCATCCATCGTGCAGCACAGCCTTGGTCACAAGCCAAAAAGGGCTTTGTCAGACACTCAGCTGGGCACTAGATCACAGGAACTACCTGTGCTGAGAGGCTTTGTTTGGTTCTGCTGTCGTCACAGAGCAGATTAATGGCAGAAAAAGGAGTGGAAAGAAGCTTTCACTCCAGCAGCTGCATCCCTATGAGCAGCCCCTTGCACACGCGTGGCGCCAGGAAGAAAAATGTGCTGGGAAATGGGATCTCTGCTGGGCAACTGCAGCCTGCCGTGATCCAGGAGGATGTCCAAAGTGATGGGGCTGCAGGAGCAGGGCTTTTTATTTGATCACGAACCCTCGCCCATTAGCCTGTAGAGTTTTGGAGGGTTTGCCTACTCATAGTAGTTGTGTATAAAGCACTAGCCCTGTAATTTTAATTTTTTTTCCCCTCCTGCTATTTTTGTCTTCTTTCATGGATAAACTAGCATGAAGGAAGCTGATGGGGCTAATTAGTTCCAAGCAGTGTTAATCTCTCTGCTTGGAACTCTGTTATCTAGTCAGATTGCTCCATTTTTACAGCTTATATCTTAACACCTCTTCACTCATAGCACTAATCCTTTGTTTCTTCTATATTTTTCATTTTGATCCTATAGAGAAAACATAATTCCACATAAATAGGACATTGAAGCTTGCAATGTAAATTACATATGGTTGCAAGAAAGTTTTGCCTTGAATGGAACCGTATTCAACACAACAGTAGCCCTGGCGAGGTCTGTAGAGAGACATACATGAAGGGTGAATTTAGCAACAAATTGTAATCACCACAATATGTAATGTCAGGAACTAACCTACCTAGCTGCTTTCTCCCAGAATTGTGTAGAACAAGGAATTTCATATATCAAGCTGGAAGCTGGAAACAGTTCTTGTGGGCAGAAGATACTTTGCCATCAAAGTCAGCCAGAGTCGTGCAGCTCCACTCCCAGCCAACAATTTATCCCTCCTGTCTCATGGCTTCAAGCTCAACTGTGCAGATGTGCCTCGCAGCTTGGCCACCATGCACTGGTGGCAACTTGAAGCAAGGTTTGTTCGGTAACTACTAACCTTTAAGTAGTTCTGGCAAGTGGCAAATAAAAGCTTTTCATATGCACTAGTATTCAGCACCAGAGGTCATACTCTTTATTATCAGAAAAACTAACTTAGCTCATTTCCTAGGAAGATAGAATCTGGACATACTTAAGAGAGACGTGCTTGATCTCTGTCGTATAGTCGAGAACCAATAAAGAGGTGATACTGTCACTGCTGGGCCAGTGTCTCACCCAACCCTGTTCCCACCTGGATGCACGGTTACTGCAACTCTTCCATGATGTGCATTACACTGCTGAGTCCACTGCTACCAGCAAGGTGCTCCAAACACTTGCACTCTCCCTTCAAAATCTCTGTAGAACGTGAATGGCAGAATTAGGAAAAAACCCCCTTTGACTTCCTAGCTTTTATTCTGAATCTTGGATAACATTCTTGCTGTTGGCTGTCCCCACTGTCTCTACAGCTATGCCTGAGATGAATAAATGGCAGGAAGGTAAGTAAAACCTGCTGAATGTCAAACGTTTTGTACTGGAAATGAAATCCAGCTTCTGCAGCTCATCTATCTCATTTCTTGACTTTTTTTTTTTTTTTTTTTCCTAGGCAGGTTTAGGCCTCATCTACATGGAAACCTCAAGGGGAAGTCAGGGGTTAGTTTTCAGTCAGCAAAACCGTTTTTTAGAAGCTCATAGATGTTCTTTAAAAATGAAGAAATAGCAAATCCATAAGATGGAAAGTAAATCCTGAGTTGCTTTCCAAGCTGTCTGCTTGTGTTAGAATCCCCTATTGTTCAGTTTTATTTTTCTGATAATTCATTGGCAGATGACTCAAACACAGATCAATTAAAAAAAAAAAGGTAAAAAGGAAACCCCAACATATTACAAAATGGTTCATCTCTGTAGATGAAACAACCACCTCTACCTCCTGTTTTGAATAAATTCAGATTTTAACTGAAGTAGTCTGGCTCATTTCCAGTTTACAGTAATTCTATTCCGCTTACCTGGAATTCTCCTTTTAATACAACTCTGATTAAATGTTTGTCATCTCTCAACTGCCTGCCATGGTTGCAAAGTGCTACAGGAGCAGGACTGGTTACGGCAGGAGCAAGTAAAGTGTTTTCTTTCTAGGCAGTGATAAAATTTTCAAGAGCAGCCTCCACTGGCACAGATCTATTTCCCTGGAAGAAACATGGAATTTCCACAGACTCCAATGGGAGCTGAATTAAGCAGACTTGGATGCTTTTGTACATCCCAATGCTCCCCCAGCATATTCTGTATTGATACATTGAAGTAATTCAGGTAATCAGGTGGCTGGAAAGACAGAATTTATATACAAGATTAAAAATTAAGCTGGAACCCTAAAAATCAGTATTATTAAATGAAAATACTGCAGTTATATGATAAAGGCAATTTTATTCTCACTGTGATGGTTTGTTTCTAGTTTCCTTTGACGCTATATTTTGCCTAATGTTTTTCTGGAAGAGAAGTAGCTTGAAATCTCCTATCAAAGTAAAGGAGCAGAGAGATGAAGTTAAGAATACTTCTTGTATTTCAAATAGTGTTTTGGTACAGCTGTTTGGCAAGCACTGTAAATACTTACTGCATTTTATTTCAAGACTAAGAGGTTTCTTTTATAAGCTTATCTCCTTTATTGCTCCAAAACAGCAGCAAACCCCAACACTTTCCTATCCATATACAATGCGTTACTAACTGAATCCAATCTGGAAACTCCTGTGGGATGTCTGTGTATTCCGAACATCCATCCTAGCCTCTCTTGCTGAGTCAGTAAGTAGAAGCCACCTTCCTCTTTATTGTAACAGCAGTTTAATGACCAGGAGAGGTTTCTTACCAGCGCACTCACAGGCTGTTTTAAATGTAATTACTTTTTGTGACATTATTTAGGTACTTTGAAATCCTTAAAAAAAATTAAGAAAAGTCATAAATACAAGTGTCATCCCACAAAATCATACTCTTTTAGAGTGGAAATTTGGCATCATGTTCAAAATCTGGTGTGCTCTTCCAGTATGAAAGTTGCAAGCAGAACTGATGCTCAATTAAAAGATAAAGAGTAAGAAATTAAGTAACTGCAAGTATTCTTATTCATCGAAAGACTGAGGACCTTCTGCAGACAGAAGAAAAACTCAAAACTATTCTTCAAATGATTTAAGAAGCCAACAAATAAGGAGAGGTTTTATTAATCACCATGGTCTAACCTCTTTTAATGGGAAGGAGGGGGTTTTGCTAACACATGCAACTGTGATCCAAAGGTGGCATTTTTCGTAGTTCATGGATGGATCTACACCTCTTTGCTTGTTTCAGATGGGGATGCAGTTAGACATTCTTAAACAACAGCTTGCTTCTATTTCGAAGCAATATCTAAAATAAGGTGCATGCCAAAAGGCAAGTGAAATACATATTCTTAAGATATCCTGTCTAATAAAAGGTAGACTTTTTCCATTATTCAGAACTGGAAGATATCCTCAGTAAACTGGTTCAGTAACAATTAACGGTTTCATTTCATATCATTCTTTTTCTTTGTAAGTGAACATCTGAATCATATGCTGAAAAAAAGCAACTGCAGACCACTTCTATAAACCCCATTACAAGGGGGTGACACAGACAAACTGAAGAAAAAACCCTTGCTTTCTCCTGTCTTTCTAACAGAAGGGTTTGGGTTTTTTTCCAAGAAACCTTCAGCCCAGCACCTAAAGCACTTCATCAAATGGGATTTAGACATTTATCTCCTTTGGGAAGCCCCATGTGCAAAGTTGTTAGGCTAGTTACCCTAGACTTTGCATGGCAAAGACCTTTGGCATCTACTGTCCCTAAACTGCTACCTCCCCACAGCCCATATACACCCACACTCAACACTTTTTCCACTCCAAACTAAAAATTGATAGAAAACCTTGAACCCTCCCTCAGTCCCAGTTTGGTTGCTGGCACTGGTGTTATCTGGCAGCACTGCTCCCCGAATGCTTAGAAGCCAAGCAAATATGCATTTTAATCAGAATTATGAAAATAAAAAACTACAAGGTTAAACATTTTGAGAACCATCTTCTTCCCCCAAAGGGCTTACTGATTTCTTGCTTATATTCTCACCAAAGTGGGTCAAAGGAAGGGAGAAAAAGATCAAATCTGATCTTAGGAGCTGTGTCAAGTAAGTACTTTATTGCCCAATCAAAGCTGATCATGACACAATTTATGAAGGTAAATGATTTAATATGTCTGGCAAATGTTAGGAATGTCTGAGCATACTCCCCATGTGAGAAATAGCTCTTCTTTGCCTTTGCTCCCTTTTGTGTGTCCTTGACCTTTGTATTCCTTGAAATCCTAAGAAACCATTCATGTTAATAAAGTGCTATGGTGTTTGATCAGGAAGATTGGCTCTGCTGATTTGAGCACTTAAAAAGGAAATCGCTCTGTTGTTTTAACCACTTCAACACTCACCATCTTAGTTTATTTTCTTACCCCATTTAACTTCTGTTCAAAATCAAACAGGAAGCAATTAAGGTGAGCCTACTACAAAGCAGCCCTCAAAAGATGTAGCTGGGTCCCCAGCGCAGAATGAAGGTCTTGCCCTTAAAATGTAATTATACATATTTGGAAGGAATGCAGAGCCCATATGCTGGGGTGAATGCTGTAAAAATACAGCACCTCAACTTTGTTTTCAGTAGGCAGATGACCATGGCCAAGACAGACATTGCTACCACCACCTTCATGGAGGCACTGGTGACAACATCGAAACAACAAAACACACTAGATCAACAATTTTATCTACTTGAATTAATAGAAGGAGGAAGGAAGAAATTTAACTCCCTACTAAGCTGCAAAAGTATCATCGCTTCCTCTCACGTAACTCCCCTTTGACTTTCACCAGGTCATGGCCATGATTGCAGGGAGAGAGATGTCATGGAAATAAGCTCTAATGACAACAGCAGGAGACAAAGCAAAGTCTTTACACAGGATTTAGCTAATTATATTTTGGGCAAATATTTATTTATCTAAAAACAAAATAAAAATCATTTTTAAAAGAAAATGTACTTAAATAAAAAAAAAAAAACAAAATTGTGAAATGTTATGGCACAGAAGTTCAAGACAAGTATAAATCCAGTTGCCACAACTGTTGCGTATTAATGTTGCACATTTTTCTATAAAGGCTTTATTAAAGGTATTTACATTGCAATAAGATGTGTAAATATATACAGCAATCTGGGGATGACTTGTTTTTGGGATTCTCATATGAAAAAATGCCTTAAATACAAAATTTAAAAAAAAAAAAAAAAAAAAAAAAAGTTAAAACCAAATTATAATTGCTGCCTTATATCTGNAAAAAGTTGAAGAGTTCATCCCCAAGCATGAAGAATGTCCCATCATCCCTTATGCCCAAAGTATCAATCATGAGGCAGTTTTGAGGTTCTGGCCAAACCCTTGGGAGATTCGGCCAAGGTTGTGTAGTCTCAAGTTAAAATCGCACAGCATGCAGTTGCAATAGTTCCATACTCGATGGACTGGTGTAGTTCATAAGTGATATTAGAAACATTAATATTTTATCATAGTTTCAGTCTAGTTTGGGTTATTCAAAGCAATGCCCAAGAGTTTCTATGCACAAGAGTTCCTTAGCTGCTCAAGTTTGTGTTTCAACTGTTCTCTCCTCCGCCTCAACTGCTCTTTCTCTGCAATCAGTCTGTGTTCGTCTGACTGGATGGAAAGAACGTACTCCGTGGCTTTTTTCAGGATGACAACCTTGGGTGCCTTTTCGTTGTTGGCCACCTCAGGTATCTGGTCACGCAAGGCAAAGAAACTCAACTTCAGCTCATTTCTCCTCTGGCGCTCCAAGACATTGTGCGTCCGCCTCTTGTCGTTCTCTTCTGAATCTGACGTGCGGGGACTCGAGCATTTTCGGTTGTTGCTGATCTGTTTGAGAACTCTGCCACTGTCCAACTTTAGCCTTTTTGCAGCTGGGTATTCAACCTTGGTGGAGGGAGAAGCGGCATAATTGTGCTGATGGATGTTGACGTGACACCGTTTGAGAACCAGCGGACTGTGGTGGGGCTTGCTGTGCTCTTCTGATGTGTCTGTGCTGGACTCTGTGCTGGATTCGGATTCATTTGCTTCAGCTAATGTAACAACATCAATTTCCTCATCTTCCTCTTGCTCTTCTTCTGCAAGGGGGGAAAAAGATAAAAGATTCATAAGCTGATGTGTGCAAATACTCTTAGGATTGCTGTATTCATAAAGGAAGGTTACTCTGAGCTACACAGCAATGAACCCACTGACAAGCCCTTCTTAAACCCATTTGATACTCCTGAACTCCACTTTCCCCAAGAGCCTTTCCCTTAAGGAAGCAAGGCTTCGAGTGCAATAGAACACAGCGCTCCAAACCCCGTCTCCCTGATTTCAAAAGTTGCAAAGATCTTGCGTAAGGAGCGCATGAAAGATAGCAGGGAAGTTTAACCTCGGTTGTCAGCAGTACAGCGCAATAAAGCTCCCAGACTCAAGCTGCCCTTAATTAAGGATTTAGAAGGCTTTGGCCACGCCTCAGAAAGCAAGCTTACTTAACACACATGTGTATTCAGAGACATTTTCTTAATCTCTCTTGATCTGCTAATTCGTGGAAAATCCAAGGGAGGGAAGGAAAGAAGAAAAAAAAAACCAACAACAAAAAAGGTTGTAGCACTTTGAGTAGCAACCCACTTTCAAATCAAATTTATGAAGGAGCGGAGCAGGCTGTCAAAAACCTAAGGAAGCATTTCTAAAACTTTCCCAGCCCCATTCACTCCCCAGCAGTCACTTTCACTAGCACCTCCCCGGCTGCACATTCCCCCCGCGGCTCTCGGCCGGCCGGGCGTTGTTACCCCCCTTCCCTGCCCACGGGGAGCACCGGGAGCCGGCCTGGCCGGACACCGCGCTGCAGACCGGCTCTGACCCCGTTATGAAACTTTCTCCCTCCCCTCCTTTTTTTTTTCCTTCCTTTCCTCCTCCTCTTGGAGGGAAAACTGGGCTGGTTTTCCAGGCCATAAACATGCTGGGAGCCTCTTCATGCCTCGCTACCGTGGCATTTAAAAAAACCCACGCGGGGAGGGGAGTAGCGGAGGGGAGAGAAGGGAGGGCGGCGGGGGGGGGTCTGCTCCACCCTCTCCCAGCACTTCCCACGCCCCTTCCCCCCCCAACACGCGTGGGCCCCACTCACCCGAGTCGNTTCCCCAAGAGCCTTTCCCTTAAGGAAGCAAGGCTTCGAGTGCAATAGAACACAGCGCTCCAAACCCCGTCTCCCTGATTTCAAAAGTTGCAAAGATCTTGCGTAAGGAGCGCATGAAAGATAGCAGGGAAGTTTAACCTCGGTTGTCAGCAGTACAGCGCAATAAAGCTCCCAGACTCAAGCTGCCCTTAATTAAGGATTTAGAAGGCTTTGGCCACGCCTCAGAAAGCAAGCTTACTTAACACACATGTGTATTCAGAGACATTTTCTTAATCTCTCTTGATCTGCTAATTCGTGGAAAATCCAAGGGAGGGAAGGAAAGAAGAAAAAAAAAACCAACAACAAAAAAGGTTGTAGCACTTTGAGTAGCAACCCACTTTCAAATCAAATTTATGAAGGAGCGGAGCAGGCTGTCAAAAACCTAAGGAAGCATTTCTAAAACTTTCCCAGCCCCATTCACTCCCCAGCAGTCACTTTCACTAGCACCTCCCCGGCTGCACATTCCCCCCGCGGCTCTCGGCCGGCCGGGCGTTGTTACCCCCCTTCCCTGCCCACGGGGAGCACCGGGACCCGGCCTGGCCGGACACCGCGCTGCAGCCCGGCTCTGACCCCGTTATGAAACTTTCTCCCTCCCCTCCTTTTTTTTTTCCTTCCTTTCCTCCTCCTCTTGGAGGGAAAACTGGGCTGGTTTTCCAGGAAATAAACTTGCTGGGAGCCTCTTCATGCCTCGCTAACGTGGCATTTAAAAAAACCCACGCGGGGAGGGGAGTAGCGGAGGGGAGAGAAGGGAGGGCGGCGGGGGGGGGTCTGCTCCACCCTCTCCCAGCACTTNTGGTAAGAGGCCAGCTTCTCGGAGACCACCTTCTCCAGCTTGGCAGCGGCGGAGAAGCCGCTCCACATGCAGTCCTGTATAATGATGGACTTGACGAAGGACTCGTCGTCCGGATCGCAGATGAAGCTCTGGTTGACCATGTCCCCTCCTAGGAGCTCGGTCACTATCTCCAGCTGGTCGGCGGTGGAGGGGAAGCAGGAGGCGGCGGCCAGGCTGGAGCGGCGGCTGGGGGAGAGGGGCGGCGTGGGCAGCAACTCAAACTTCTTCCAGATGTCCTCGGATGGGGCCGGGGGCTGCAGCTCGCTGCACCGCTGCTGCGCCGCCAGGTAGAAGTTCTCCTCTTCCTCCTCGAAGTAGAAGTAGGGCTGCACTGAATCGTAATCATAGTCGTAGTTCTTGCTGGAGAAGCCGGCGTTGAGCGGCATCGCGGCGGCTGGTGCCTGCGGGCGGGAGGGGAAGAGGGGGCGCCGGGTGAGCCGCGTTTCACCGCAAGGACCGGCTCTCCCCGGCCCCGGCGGGGCCACCGACGCCCCCGACGCGCAGGGCTCCCTCCCGGCTCCCCACGCCGTGCCGCCCGGGAAACGCGCAGTCTCGTTTCGTAATTAAAAAATTATATATACATAATAATAATAATTTTAAAAAAAATCCACGATCTCCCTTCACGCCCTTCCAAGCTCGGCAAGACAACCGGGCGGCACGACCTGATCTACCGAAGCTCCGGTTGCCCGCACCCGGACCATCCTTCCCCCGTCCCGCGGCTCCCCCGGAGGGGCTCTTGTCGCTCGGGCGCCCTGCATTGCTCGGCTCAGCTCAGCTCCCCGCCCG
>VYZX01003154.1:363345-391662 GCA_013401335.1 Brachypteracias leptosomus
TTACTCGGAGCCGGGCAAGTAGAAGTCGGAAGTAAACATAGTAAAAAAAAAAAAAAATACTAGTAAGGATTAAAAGGCAGCTCCTCGCCCTTCCCCTCTTCCCGCCGGCTTTCCAGCAGGGAGAGCGCGATGCCCCCCGATGGCGGCGGCAGGGGAAGGGGCTTCACTCTCTCCGCAATCCCCCCTTCATGTCAGCAGGAGGCTTCGTTACGCACCTAGGGCGAGCTGGCTCCGCAGGGGAGAGGGGTGGCCGAGGGGCGGCAGGGGAGGCGCGAGTTCCCGGCACAAAGGAGCGTGTGTGGCTCGGGCACCCCCCGCCCCGGTAGCCGCTTGATTATCCCGCCTCTGCCGGCGCCTGCAGAGGATTAGCCCGGGAGAAGGAGGCTGCGCGGGGGCGGAGGCAGAGCCCCATGGGGGTCACCTTGCAGCCACGCTCCTTTTGATGGTCCCCGGGTGTGTCCCCGCCCCTGCTTGTGCCGCCGCCACTCTGACCCTCACTGGTGGCCCCTTCTCCCCACCGCCCCGGGGTGACCCCCTTCGTTTTGGCCATCCCCGAGGGGTCGCGGAGCTGCGGCGGCTGCCGAGCCCCGACGGGGTGGGTGCCCCCCCTCCCCCATGGCAGTAGGCTGGCGGGTCCCGTCGCGACCACGGCCCCACCATCCGTTAGCTGCCGGCGACCCACACGGACACCCCCGACTTCCTTCTGCTGCCTGGGCAGGCGCAACTCACGCACCTGCGATTCCCCTGCCAGTCCCCGCCAAGCAATGCCCTGCGCATCTTTACTACCACCACCCGCCCCGCGCACCTTCGCGCTGGGCTCCGCACCTGCGGGAGACAGAGGGATGGGCACCCTGGTGTGCCCCCCCAAAATGCTTCCAAGCGGCAGTCCCGTCCGCACCGCAAGGATTTTTTATTCGTATATTTATTTATCCCCTCCCGAGCCCTTCCTAAGCGCACGACGAGCACAAGGCAAGAAGGGTGCTGCGCAGCTCGGGGCTGCCCGGCCCGGCGGGAGACCCCCCCCTCTCCACCCCCGGTGAGGTTCCCGCCGGTGCTGGGGTCGGCCCCGGTTTCCCGCGGCCGCCGCCGCTACCGTGGGGCCATCGCGCCCTCTCCCGGCGGTCCGAGCCCGCGGGAGGCAGCGGCGGCCCCGCCCCGGACACCTGCGGCTGCCCGCNCATTTCTGTTGAGCAGCGTTTCGTCAAGCAGAATATGGGCAAACATCAAACTCCTCATGGAGCAGAGAGCTCCAAGCAAAATTTGTCCTCTTTTCTCCTGTCCCATGTGCTTTGGTAAAGGAGGGTCAATTTTATGCAGAAAGGGTGATAAAACAACCAAGAGCCGTTGTATAGTCATGATGTAGATGCTTCACCTACTGACATTTTCAGAATTGGATTTACCCGTGCTCAGAGGTGGCTTAAAATACATCGTGCTATTTTTAAAAACCATCATCCCATCTATAGTAGACCTTGCTACTGTGAATGGAAATAGTGTGACTAAAGGCAGGTCTGAACTCAGGCAGAAAGGTGCAAGATCCAAATGAATCTAGTTACAACTAGTGTAAAACACTGTGTGGGCACTTTTATCTATATAAAAACAGCCCCAAAATAGCCAGGTACACCATAAATGTCCTCAAAGTTGTAAAAGCTGTTGAAGTTTGGCTGGGTCCGGTAGCAGTAGAAATATTTTGAAATTACCCCAGTACAGATAGGATTGAAAATCATAGCCCCATTCATGGTTGCAATACAATCATAGACAGAGCAATTAACTGTAGTATCACAGAGGATTATGGCTTGAAGTGAAGAATAAGTAACATGAGCAGGTGGACTCTTAAAATACCCTGTGTTCACATGAATGGAAAAACAGGAAAGGAGAATTGGAAGAAATATGCTATTGAAACAATACAGCCTTCAGAGGAAACAATCTTTAATATATTCTATAGGATTTCTTCATGCAGACTGTAAACTTGCTTTTTCTTGGGGAGCCAACTCTGGGGTATACCAGCACAGTTCTTATGTGGCAGTTTTAGTGTGGCTGAAGAAAGGCATTTTGTTCTGATTTCTTATGTCCAGCCCCGGCTGTAAAAGAGCACAGCAAGGTATGAAATCGGTAAGTATAAATCTCCAGTAAAAAGGCCATTTTGACAAAATAGCTGTTATATGGAAAGAATAAATACACAAGTATAATATTAAAGAGACAGCAGAGTCAACGTGGTTGTTTTGAGATGGAGGGGGGAGTAGTGACAAATAGGAAATGGGAGGGGGCTGAGCTGGGTGGAATTAATGTGTGATGGCAGAGTGAGAACCTGTGAGAAGCAGAAATGAAAGCAAAACCTGAGAGAGAAGTGGAGATGGTGGAAAAAGCTCTCACACCAATCAGTGTGTGGAATCCCCTGAGACAGCTTGTAATGTTACACATGCCTATGCCACCTACTGCATGCTTTATTTTCAGGAGACATCTGTAATTTCTTTTCCAGTGGACATCTAGTAATTATAGGGTCACCATGAACTTATAGACATCTTCAGAAATTTCTGCTGAAATTTTCGGTTGATGTCCCTGCAGATTTGAAGGTTGCTGGTCTTCCCCTGGTGAGAAACAGGAGAATACTCATTTGATACTAATTAGTCCTGGAAAGTCCTTACTCCTTGTCTGAGAGATTGACTCAAACAAATGTGGTGCTTGTACTCGGAGCTGTTTGGTGCATCTATGTGCATCTAGTAGCATCTATTCAGGGAATGATGTCTCCATAGCTGCTCCAGTCCCCCACAGGACCCTAGCCCAAAAAGCAGGCCCATACTACAGGGACGAGAAGAATTGGATTTACCTTATTACAGTAAAAAACAAGAAAGAAACGTGTTACTTTTTCATCTCTTTCAGCAGCTGTAATTTCTTTAACAATAGGAGGTGAGATGTGTGTAGGCAGAAGCTGACAGTGTTTCTGCAAGCTGCGCAGCATTGACTAAATTAATAACATCTTCCTACCCCCATCTTCCAGGCTCAGAGAGACTCATATGCTGCCCTACAAGTACCTTCTCAACGGACTTCCCCAGCACGAAGGAGAAATGCAGATGTCTGGGAGGTCCACTGTCCTTGTCTGTGTACCATGGTGAAAAACAGAGTGTGAAACACACCTCCAGTTGAAGATGCAGAGGGACCAGCACCACTGTGTTTTCCATCATTGCTAGCTCAGTTATAGCAGCCCCAACTGTAAGCTACAAGTCTTTAGAGTGATAATATAGTCCGCAGAAGAAAACAGTGGGTTTTTTGGATGATGTGTCATCAGTAAATAAGAATGTGAGGATCACAACAGTATCAAAATAAAATAAAATAATGTTAGTTTTAAACCAGAGGTGGCACCTATCAAATACTAAACTCTCATTTGCTGTTGGAAGCCAAGGCTGTGCATCCTCACCTGTGGATGTCCACCTTCAGACAATGATGTCATGGGGTTAGTGAAAGTGGCATCTGGTGTGATTTCTTTGCTTTCCCACCTGCTCTTTGCCATGTGTCTGAGAGTGCTTACAGCAAACATGGCAGCTTCTTCCTCTGCACCATGTTTCTCATAATCTGCCAGCCTGTGTTCTTCACTATAGAAAACTTCAGACCATTTTTTTCCAACAGGAAAGGGGAAACACATAGAAGGAAATAAAAGAAAACTAAATAGGGAGAGGGCCAGGGAAATAAAGTGTTGCATTAATATTAAATTACAGCCCCAGCATAGCAGTGAGGACCATATCCTTCACAGAAACTCACTGAAATCACAGAAAAGTGTGTTTTGTCATCAGGAGAATTAGGACAGAGCCTGAACTGCTCCTCTGGCTTGGGCTGCAAAGACCAGCCCTTAGCCCAACCAAAGGAGATTTTAAATGATAATTTGAAATGATCCAAAGTTAGGACTGGTTGTTTTGGGTTTTTTCCATTTTTTGATTGTTAAACCCAAACATTTTAGATGTTATTCTTTTTTCAGCCTGACAGTGCATACAAAATAGGACTTTTTTCATTTCTAAATTGTTAAAACCAAACAGTTTGGATATCTATTTTTTTAATGTGACTCAAGTCTTCAGTAAAACAAAAGCATTAGCAACTTTTAAAGGTGGTTTGGCGCTAGACATGTGTGTGTCGTTATATATTTGTCCTGTTTTATCCTATTCTATGTGATTGTGAAATTGAAGAGGACATCAGGTTGGAGAGATGGGAAAATATCTTCATTGTAATTTACGTAACTTTTTTGACTACAGAGAATAAAATCCTTTTCACCAGCTTGGTCTTTTCATCCTGTGCAGCCATTACCTGTTCTGCTACAGGATATATTAACACAGCTGTTAATTTAACATTGTTTATAGGCAGTTTCACTTCACAGTTCTTTCAAACCATCACAGTTACTTGGGTATCAAATTTTAGTTTGTTTTCAGACAGGGAAGCCCTTGATTAGTTTGTTTTTAACTGTATAAAATAAAACTGTTCAGATGCATATACAGCTATTTTTGTTGTTTGAGTACATTACCTGTAAGCTAATCTAAGTCCCATTGAAGCAACCCCAAAAATAGGAGTAGGGTTTGAATCAACCCTTCCCACACAAATTAACACCTTTTGACATGGGTAACTGGGAGGGACCCATCTAACACCAGTAGTTTTGGCATTTGACAGAAGAGAGTTTTGTCCAGCTGTGGATTAAGGGTGAATTACAGGAAATCTGCACTGATTTAAGTGCATGATAAATGAGGAGATCTTGAAGGCTCTTGTGAAAGATAAACAGTTATTTTTGAAAGACTGAGTAATTTAAATTTCTCTTCAAAAAGAAAAAGAAGAGCTGTTTCAGAACAATAAGCCCCCGAAAGGCCAGTCATGCATCCCCATGGCCTCTGCATTCTCTGAATTTTATGCTGCAATTATCAGATTGTCAAGACATCCCAGCTCTGCTTGATTAAGTCCTCTTTAAAGTATTAAGGCTATTTGCAGCTACTTAATGATTCTTTCAGGTACCAACACTGTCAAGACTTTCTTTAATTTTAAAAGCCTTGATCTTTAGAGCTAAGATGTGATCAAGAGCCTCTCCCACCTTGTTGCTCCAGCCTTTCAATGGTGGCAAATGATGCTGTCCATTCTGTGCCCTGCACAGGGCTGAATTCCACGGGTGAGGCAGCAAGAATGAGTCTTTCTGCCTACCCATGCATGTGGAGCCATTTCCATATTGCACTTGCAAGTGCAGAAAGACCCCTCCACTTGGTGTGACACCAAGGGGATCTGCAGAGCTTGCGCTCCCAGTGAGAAGGAGTTCCATCGACTCTCACAGCTGGAAAGTGGAAGATATTAGGCAGATTTCTTATTAATGTTCAAGAAAAATAAACAACCCTTCCTGTAGCAACTTCCTTTCAGGTTTGGAATGAGAGTGGAGGAGCGTGGAGCTAGCTGTAGTTCTTAAGGCACATCCTGTGGACGTACAGCTTTAGAAATATCCGAGTGTATCTGATATTGTCTGGAGGAAGGAATGTGTCAGCTCACAATGACACCGGAAACTATTGAAACTATTGTCAGCTGGGCCATTATTATAATTGCTTCTTGTCTCTTCGGGAATTAATATCCAACAATCCTGTCCTGTCTATAAACAGGTAAGAGTATACGACTCTTCCAGGAATAATGCAGCCAGTTGCAAAATAGCTGCTTTAAAGATGAGGCATCTGATTGCTACCAAATTAACAGGTTCAGCCACAGGAAAACATTCTGGGAAAGAAAGTGGCCTCATAGAGGGAGAATCTCTAAAAGACTATAAATGGCTTTGGAGAATAGTGGAGATTGGAGGTTCGCAGTAGCTCTTAGGTGGTTGTATTTGATTTTTTGGGGATGTGGAAGGATGCATATATTCTACTTACTGGAACCAATGCAAAGTCTAGAGCAAGCTGCTAGTGAAGATCGTCTGAGCTCTCTTGTCTGGCTCTGTGCTGAGCAAGCTCAAGAGTGCTCACAGGTTTTGTTTGTCTTGCTCAGCAGGTGAAATGATGATGTTCTTGTCATCAACCCTTTTATTAATCTTGGAGCTCCTGTTTGATCATATCTTTATGGGAGGGAGGAAGATTAGCAAGGAGTTTGCGGATACTTAGAAGAAACATTTGTGAATTTAGGTCTCTGTCCTCCATGAGTTTCTACTATCAAGTCGTGTCTTTTTGTAACTGGCTTATGGAGGTGAACAGTCACATTTAAAAATCATGTTGGTAACCTGGGAACGAGCACAATTGGCCTCTGCAGTCAAGGACAAATCCTTCTCAGTGCTATCCCAATGAAGTTTACTTTCCAGCCACACTCAACCAAAACTGTACTGACTCCAGCACTGAGAAATACAGACCAACAACTGAGGGCATTAGTCTTCTGGTCAAGTTAGTGTGATGCTGACACCTTTCTCAAGGGTAGTACTCAGTGCAAAGCCTTTCAGAGTAGCTGCTCACAGCATGGACTACACCAGCTGGGAACATACCATCAAACTGCTTCCTATGAAGACATCAGATGGTTTCTAACTCCTCACACCTAAAAACCTTTTAATGCATTCAGCTGTTACAGTCTCCTAATAATGTCATGTAGCCGATAACTCTAACTTCTCTCTAGCTTTATTATGCTGTGTAGTTAATTCTTCATGGATTTGAGCATATGTAGCCAGATATAGCAAAATACTTTGGCTACATCAGGACTTGCACTTTTCTAGGTTTCTGGGTCCTAACTGCCTTAGGTCAGGCACACAGATTGCACTGAGAAGTGTGGCCTAAGCCATCAATGATGGTCATGTCAGCAGGCTTCAGTCATGTAGCCTCTGTGTTCCACTAAGCTCTTTGTATGACTGTTTTAGCATCATTTTTGTAACTTTCAGTATAGTTCAGTTTACCAGCAATCAGAGCAAATTCAGAACTGTTTAACAGCACTCAGACCAGACATCTTGGGGAGATGAAGCATTCTTATCTGTGGCTTCTGCTGCATTTTGAAATGAGCATAAGATACATCCATGAACTTTTGCTGCCAGTATGGATTTAAAAGCCAAGCGCAGTCAGAAAGGCTACCGAAAAACTACTTCACTTGGCTGATAACTCAATTTGTTGATAAGAAAGAGGGAGTGTTTTGTCTCTCTGTATCAGATAAAGGACTTATCACTCCCTGCACTGTTGATGATGAACATGTTCATCTGGCAGATAGTGGCAATAAAGCCGCATCTCCCTTTTACACTGCAAGACTTATGCTGCATCAAATGAAATTAAGGGAAATGGACTTAAAACACATTTTGGTAAATGCTTTTTAAACCAGTTTATAATTAACCTGTGGAACCTCCTGCTGCATTTTGTTAGAAGGGGAAATACCATGCTTGAAAATGGATATTTTGTGTGAGCAATAATACGGGGAGATAAAAGGTGTAAAAAGAGGGGAGAAAGGCCATCATCGCTATGAACTAGGATTGCCTAATTTAAGAGTGAACTGTAATTGAAAGTGTGAGGTTGTATTTTCTTCCTATACTATCTAAATGTAGATTGTTGCTAGATATATATGTATTTCTGATCTGGGTGACATTTTTTTCATATTATGCAACCAGACTCACACAACATTGGGGCTCACCTTTGCCAGGAAAGCAAACGTGCCTGGGATGGAGGGACCGCCACAGATGTTTTCTGAGATGTTTAAAGCACAGTTTGAACCTGCAGTGCAGAAAGAGTCTAAATGGATACATGCTTATATCTGCATTTTGTGGCCCAGACTGGGGAGACCTCAGCAAGAAAATGTCAGGGTGCATTGCAGCACTACCCAGACTAACCATTTTGAGTCTGGCTGCAGAGCCAAAGTGTCAATACCCAGCATAGGTGCAGAGCCACATGAATGCCATTTACTTCCATTGCTGAGAGTGGTGAGGATAGAGAGAGCTCGGATCTGTTGGTACTCAACAATGCAAATCAATGCAGTGGGTTGTACCCACACAACTGCATTGATCAACTGCTCAAGATTAAGTCTGAGCTTTAGAAAGCTCGAGTGTTGGTTCAGACTTTAACTTGGTAGCAGCAATGCTGCTTCGCTGTGCCCGTTTCTTCTTGCCTTAGCTGAGTTTGTGCATGGCAGAAACTGGGCTAAATCTCCCAAAGTAGCTATGCACTTGATACCAGAAAGTCAGCTGTAAAAGAACTCTTCCATGTGTTATCAAGGGACAGGCGATTCCAGGGGACTGCGGAGACCCAATATGTCAAATCCAGCTGCTCGGGAACTAGGGCCACAAACCCCAACATGAAAACTCCAAAAACTGCTTTTCAGCCTTACTATTAATTGGCCCCTCTGCAGGGTGTGTTTGTTTTATTTCTTTAGAAGATTCTTGATGCTGCCTAAGTCCAGACCTTCCTCCTACTGACATGCAGACTACATCCCTTTCTCAAACTGGGGAGGATTACAGAGGGTTGCAATTATGACTGCAGTGGCAAGAAAAGCTTTGATCAGAAATAGGCCTGATGAGGAGTGTGCTGAGGGATTAATGCAGAACTGACTTCATCAGCAGCTGAGAGCTCTGTGGAGGAGGAATTTAAGTGCTTCTTACACCCTCAACAATGCAAAGCAGCCATCATCAACAAGGTGTTCCCCAGAGGATGATAATCACTCTCCTCCTTCTTGATCAGCAGTTAAGAGTGTCTCTCTTCTTTCTACTTATCACCTAGTCAGAGATGCCAGAGGTATTTCTTAGAAGATAAGAACATTATTTACACCCAGCCTTAGAAAGGAAAGAAGAGGTCCTGGGTGAGCTAAAACCATTATTGTTACTGTTATTTGTATTGCAAAGGTACTTAACCATGCTCAGACCTCACCGTGTAGGGCCAAGTATGTTGTAGTGACCATAGTGCCTGCTTTTGCTCTAAAAGGGCTTGTGAGATGTGCAACGGGGAGAGGGGAGGGAGGTTCGGAAGACCATAGTACCTGGTCCAACACTGCATACAGGAATAGAGCAAGGAAAGCTGGGAAGCTCCAGATTGTCTCTAATCTACTGCGGCCTGTATGTTTGGGAAGTGGGGAATATCTGCTTCCTATTCACTTCCATTAGGACTTATCTGCAGATCCAAACCATAATGTCTAATGTATCTAGGATAACCCTCCTGTGCCAATATAGCTCTGGTCTAGTTCTAGTGTAGATGTATCCTACCATGAGTGTCATGGGAAAGGGAGATAAGAGATGGATCTTGCTTTTGGTGAGAATGGAAATAATAAAAAAAGAGAATATATCACTTTAGGACCATCTAGCTCTACTTCTTACTAAGGACTGTGCATCCTTTGCTTTTTTTTCCCTTTCTTTTAATAGACCACCACAAATTACATGAGTTTAGAGTTGAGACCACTGAATGCTTCAGAATATCAAGTTCTACCTACACATGTGATGAGAAGTTTAGGTAGGTATGTATGCCAGCCCTATGTGGTAGTACATCTGCAGCTATTACATTATTAGTACTCTGATATTTAACCAGAAAGTATCTCTGCCTTCAACATATGCTTTGCTTGTCTCCCCTTGTTATTTTTTCCCTCAAAACAAAAAGAGTCTGATCCCTGATGATATTATGTCTATGAAGCCAAAGGCTTGTGGAATTTAGTCATGATATTTCTAATTGGAAGGTGCAAGTCATCCTTACATTTACATGCTTGGTCATTCTGTCCTGCATTGCTGGCAATGTGAGAGTTGTTATACACTTCCCTCAGAGGGAATGAGTCTCAGAAGCTGCTTTATGCTAAACACTGCATAGACGGGATCCTCCAGGAGTTCAGAAATGGGAAATCTCCTGGCTTATTTTGTGTGATGAAGATTCCCAACTGTCCTTAGCTTTTCTGTACTTGGAAAATTGGAGAACCCGTTTGTAGATTACTCAATTAAAATGATATAGCATAAGGAGTGTAGGTGTGTTACATGCCTGCATATTATGATCGAGACAGATACTGAACAGCTTTAAACCAGCAGACCTCAGTCCCATGGCATCTCAGAGCTTAGACAAAATTCACTTACCTTGCTTTGCCCATACAGGTTTTACAGCCTCTTCCGAGATCAAAAATTGGTGGAAGAGGGCCTGTGCCATAAGCTGGGTAGCTCTGAGATGCCTCAGATATGTCAGTGCATCGCTGCATTACTGCTTTGCGCAAAAGGTGTGGTGCAGACCTACCCCTACTGCCAAATGGGTTGGTACCACTGGAAACCTAAGGGGAAGGTTTGGGAAAGAAGATGGGTGGCCATCTGTAGATGTGTGCTGGTTGTTTGTCTGAGTAACTTCTGTCCTTGGCACAGTGCTGTCTCTGGCAGTTATCCTTAGCAGGGTCATTCGCTTGGCAATCCTGCTACTTAGAGGTTTCCCTGTGCCATTTGTGGGGAGTGTGTTTTGGTGGCTACACAAAGACGCTGGGGGACCACAGTGGAGTGGATGGATTTCTTAGTGTCCCAACTACTTCAGGAACCTTAGGATCCCATTACACCTTCATAACAACAGGTGTTAATGAACATATCTGTCTCCCATGTATTGCAGTGTGTAGGAGAAACTGCACCATGCAAGCAGAGATGCTGGAAGTTCAAATGTCAGCTTGCCATCTAACACCTTGCTGGTGAGATGAGGAAGAGCAGAGGAGGTCATCTTGTCTCCTCTGTCACAACTCTTTGACCTTGCAGCCATTTCAGAGCCTGTGGTATTAGAATAACTACCTTGCTACAAACTTAGACTTATCTGTCAAACATACTCATGAAACTCCATAATAACTAGCTCATATATTCATTCCTAAAATGACTACAGAGAAATTTAACGTTGTTTAACTCATCCACTATCACTGCTCCCTTTTGGTTACATCATTGCCCGAAGGCAAAGACTTTGGTTAAGCTAGAAATGCTAGTAGTTTCTGAACAGCTTCAGTATCTGGACCAAATGACTGTTTGGTGGCTTTAGAGTTGGGAAAGCAGGGGGAAAAAAGATCACAATAACTGTATATTCGAGAAGAGGGAATTCTGTGGTGAAGAGTCACTTCTGTTCACTGGCTTTCAGGTGATACATGAGGCAGGGGTGACTCTTCACCAGGCTCTGGTGCTAGCTCAGCTCCTTCAAACATGAGAAAAGCTCAGATGCAAACTTTATGGCTTAGCTCCATGTTAATACATTCCCAAACACAGATTAAGAACAGTGAATGAAGAAAGAAATGGAGGCTAATGTGACACGTGACATTTTCCAGACTGCCTGCCAAATGAAAGCTTTGGAGGTGACGTGTAAATAGAGGCCAGCAGCCTGCACACGAGTGAGCTGGAGGGTTTGAGCTGGTGTAAATGCTGCTTCCTCTGGAGGGAAGGTAAAAATAGGTTGCAGCATGGGACTGTGGGCTAAACCAGTGTCCAAAGGGGAGTGGGAAGGGAAAAGTTTGGTACATGGGAATGATTTGATATTGTTCCTCGAGGCAAACTTTGGTGCCCCTCATTGCCTTAGGCAGAGCCTACTGGGAATAAGATAGAAATGTGGGTAGCTGGGAGCTCAGAGGCATGCCTGAGGGTGCTTGTAAACTCTGCAAGGACAGGGATATCATTGTGGGTCCCACCTGCTGATCCCACTCTTGATGGGGAGCTGAAGAGGGGTTCTTAAGTTCCCAATCTCTGTGCTAGATTTCCACTCCCTGAGTAATCCCTTTTTTAGAGCAAGCCCTGTAGGCAAGGATGCATTCCATTTTAACCTACAATCTCCTGATATGGAGACCAAATAGGCTGTTAGAGATGAGCTTTCACTCCACAACCGGGCACTTGTGTGATTCTTGTAGCTGGAGTGACACAAGAGTGACTTCAGCAAGTAGGTGAGGGATTTTTGCTCAACAGTGAGTCAAAGAGCTTTGTGAGCTAAAAGCCAGGAGTTTTCCTCTTCGGTTCAACAGGCCTGCCCTGTCATTGTCAAGAAATTGGAACATCAGCTTCATGACACCAAAATGTATTGTTAGGCAATTACACTCCATGAGGTTCCTTGTCTCCTCCATTCTTGTTTCTGCTGGATGCAATAGTCCTTGCTTTTTTGATGGTTTGACATCTTTGAGTGGAAGGTTGTAGGACAACAAAGCAGTGCAAAGAACAGATTTTTAGGAAAGGAGAGAATACAAGGCAAGGTTACTATAAAAGAGGAAAGGAAAGCAGACAGACCAGTATAAAATATTTGCAGTAAAGCTATTGACTTGGAGTTCTGTCACAAATTCCTGTTTCAAACCAATAATCTTGAGAGGTTTGCTAAAGCTCACAAGCCTTTGGGACAGGCCTGTCACATTCAGTAAGTTTCTACAGGCTTCTTTTCAGCAACTGTAGTGCAATTTTCAGATTGTTGCCACACTTTCTGATCCAAATGCAAAGGCTTCAGTGTCCCACCAAGTACCTTCTCATCTCCTTGCACTATCTGTGGCTCTCACAGCATCAATATCTGAAATTGTGTTGTGGAGAGTGGAGAAGGGAGTGTGTAGGTTGCAAGCGAACCAAACTGATTCTTTTAGCTCTCACAATGAAGGATATTTTGGGATGCCCCCCCTCCCCAATCCTACTTTTATGAGTTGAATAATAGGAAAGTTTAGGTTCAGAAGGGACTGACAGAAGTCAGCTAGCCCTCCCTGAACTTCTGTGTATTGTCTTTCCATGCAGGTATTCTCTTCTTGGCTGTGGAGGGTGAGGGTTGAAATTTCTCAGTGCTTTGCAGCACTTGTGTAACCTCTTTTTTCGTCCCTCCATAGTTTCTCACATCTACCTCCAGGGGAAGAGCATCAAGTAAATCTGGTCACCAAGTGATGGGTCAGAGTTATTTCCATGTGAGAGCTTGTATCAACATCAGTTTAAATTTGTTCTGAGGTCAGCATGTTCCCATATCAATTTTTCCTTTATATTCCCTACTATCTCTTCTTCCCTCCTCCCAAACCACATGTATCCTGAAGGCTCTTCCAAGCATTTATGGTATCATAAATGTATGTAATCATTAACATGAACAAAGCTGCTTGGACTAAATAGAGATGAAGTGCTGAATATTTCCTTGCCTGACCAGATCTGTAACAAATGCAGTAGGGCAGCAATCTAAGTTCAGAAGGAGATGAAGCACCATTGAGTTTAGGACTAATTCAGGCTCATTTCTGAGTGGCAAGCCCCAGCCTAGTGTTAGATCTCTGCAGGAAGACAAGGAAAACTAAGATTTGTATTTACACCAAGTGGAACCAGGAATGGAAACTATGGTAAAGTTTTGTTTTTTTCACTAATTCCATCCAGGAAAACAGACAAGGTCAGCAAGCTCTTGCTTGTAGTTTTGAGAGGAGGAGAGCCCATCTGTCCATTTGCCTTGGGCTCTGCAGGCAACCATCTGCCTTACTAACCGAGCTGTGAAAAGCACAATCTCTGCAGGATGAAAGCTGAAGCAAAGGCGGAGCTGGGACACACCTCTCCCACTCACAGTACTTCATGCAGGGTGACTGTCAACTCCAAGCTGGCAATAGGTGGCTATCAGTGACAAACTCGTAATGGGTGACATCTGAGTGCCACCAGGGCACAGCTTTCCCAGAAGTGCAGCAACTGGGGCCCCATGACACGTCTTTAGCCATCATAGAGGATTCAGTTTGGATTGTATTTGGGTCTGACCTCTGCAGAAAACTGGCATTGAGCAAACGAGGGCCACAGCAAGATAATTTCTAGTTAGCTTTGGGGGTTGGGAAAGTGTTTCCTTCTCAGCAGAGGACCTGTGTTATGCTTGGCTTGCTGAGCAGAAATGTTCTTATGACTGTTGTCCCTAGCTTGTGTCACAGAGAACATGATTTGGATTTCCTGGTAGATATGACTAAAGCATGTTATAAACATGGTATCTCACAGGGGTATGGACCACACAGAACTGGTGAATGATGGATACACATTATAGTTATGTCTGATGTACACTTTCTATACCTGAGTGCAAATTGGAATAATTCCTAGAAAATGGGTCATTATCATTATTAAACCCCGTTCATTAGCTGGCCAGTCTTGAGGAACTCATGTTAATGGAAAACTTGCCTGTACTGACGTTTTTAATGTAGCATGCTCATGGCTTAGCACAGACCTGAGACATAATGAGATGGTTTACAGTTCAGTTGTGTTTGTATTAGACCAGCATTTGCAGTTTGCACACTAAGAGCAGCTGAAGATCTTTTCATTTAGAGTAAATCTTTAGGAATTCCACTGCTATTAATAGCTTATTCCAATTTTGCATGAAATCAGGATATAGGCTGTAACGGAAGATATAGGAATTATTTTTTTTTATATGGTGCATTGTACCATTACCATTTATACCAATGTATTAGACTGTGTAGTATAACTATCATTTATCTTAAGAATTTCACCTTTTTTTCGTGTAGGAAATTGGAACATTTTTGCTGAACTTAAATCCCTTCCCAAATGACATAAACAAAACCAAGACAGAATAGAAAGTTATGCTTATATAATTATATCCATTTATGCTCTTGTCTTAAGTTACAGGGAAAATGCTTTCCCAAGTAGGTTGCTTAATTTTAGAAGAATTAGTAACAGCTATGACACTATTTCTGAGGATTCGCTCAGGCTTTGCAACACATCAAATACAAAAAAGAGATATGTTTTATTTGTGAAAAAAAGAAAATATATACATTTTTGTCCCTCACACCCGAGTTGGGTGGTCTGAAAAAGTTCTGCACTCTACATAAAGCCAAAATGATGTTTCTATATAATTTTATATATATAAATTGTCGTCTTCTAATCCTTTTCAATCTATGAAGAAATAAAGCAAAAATCTGAGAAATGAGGGAAGGGATGCCAAGGCTACGTGAGGGATGACAAAAGGGAGTGACAAGGCAGTGATTTGTGAGGGGCTGCATTTGCACCACTCTGAATTTTTTCTGGAAACTTTTTTCCCAGGGCTGCAGAGTCCATTGAACATCTGCCTGGCTGCCCAACCTGTGCTGTCCAGCCTCTCGGGAGCACCAGCCTCATCTGTGGGGAAAGCATGCTGTGTGAACTGAAACTGCTGGAGCTCAGCACTGCCATCCATGGCGTGAATGATCATAACCTGGTGATGTGCAGGAGTGGTGTCACCAGCACAGACACGGAGGATGCTATCTCAGCAAATTCCTGCTAGGCTCTGCTGGCAACATCTGCAGGCACGACGGCATCTGCCGGGGCCTGAAGAAGGGGCACTCTGAGTTACAGCCTTTCTTGGCAGAAATCCTTTGCACTGATGCTATTTATAGACAAAATTGCACTTTTATTACTATAACTTTTCCCAAGGAGAGTGGTTTTCCTGCAGCAATGCAGTAGTTCCTGGAGTGCTTTATTTACTGCTGAGTACTGATATTCCTTCTGGCTGGAGCACTGTTCACACAGCCCTTGTGCAGCTCCTACCTTATCACAAAAGAAGATATTTGTGATATCACTTATTTTACCATTCCTGAACAAAATAAACCACCCATGCAGAAGCCTGTAGAGCTTTCTCTGTGCTGAAGACATCTGCTAGCAGAGCTATCTCAGTCCTGGATCATGTTTTACCACACCTCCCTCCAGCATAGCTGTGGCTGAGCAGGTTTGCTGTGCAGAGTTCTAGGATACTGCTGTGTCACCAGTAAATGCCTAGATAATTTTTAACCTCACACGGGATTGGTTTATCAACTACAGGTGGCCAAAATAATTATACATGGTGCTCTCTATGAAAACTGGATCAACAGGATAGTACTTCTTTTCATGTCCCGTCAGACTTCTCTGATTTACACCTAAGGTCAGACTTCAGGGAGAAAGGTGTTTGAGTTAATGTGAGCAGCCATCACATCTCTTTAGGTGATGCCACCTTCCTAATACATTGACTTCCCTCTAATTTTGCATCATAATGTTGGCTATGATATAATCATTGCCCTTGACAAAATGAGAAAGGAGAGCCCAGAGGAAAAAAATATTGATGTTTATTTAAAATGAAGTATGATAGATAAATGCACACCCTCATTATGTCAGGGCATGAGGAAGCATGGACTTCCAGCACCACAGCTTTCCAGGCAGAGATCCTCAGGGCCAATGTGGCCCTTAGGCACACTGGCAAAACTGCACGTTTAGGAGCATATCTTCCTTTGCCCATGGGATGTGGTTTTCCCAAACCAGTCCAGCGTGTCCTATGTATGTGTGCACTACATCTAGGAAAGCCATAAGGTGACAGAGCTAGTTAGCTGGTGGGATTGTGATCATTTCCATCAGGACATGACAGTTGTTAGCTTCAGTTTTGGAGTACTGAAGCCTGAGAATCTCAGTGTCAGCCCAATGGTTCACTAAACCTCAATATTGATGATTTCTGAAGAGGAGTAGGGATGTGTCAGAAATAATGTCTCTAGAATGTGTTTCTTTATAATCTTCACCAACACATGATTAGCTTCTGCCTTCATGTTTTCTTTCCCCATTGAGTGCAATGTTGGGCCTCGATAAGGATATTGCACCTTTTGGATTCTGGTTAATTTCTCCACCTGACTGTCCATGTCTGTGCTGGTGCACGAAGCAGGCCAGGGCCTGCTCCAGCCCAGAGGGCAAGAGGCATGACATGGCTTGTGTTCAGGGAATTAAGCCTTCCTTCTCCCCAGAGCAGGGTAGTCTTCTCTATAAGGTCAACTGGGAGCCTTCCCTATATCTGTGCTTTATTTTCTGGAGTCATTCGGGTGTTGATCAATGATGAGAATGGGATCTACAGATGTTTTTACCCTGAAAATATCCATCTGTTGAAGTACAATTGCCTCTGGTTTGGTAGGAGCTCTTGTGTGTTGGGAGACATAGTAGGTAGCCAAAACCTCTCTAGACCATTAATTCTTTTATACGCTTCCACTATGTCACTCCTTGTTTGCATAGTCTCTGAAGGAAACAGATGCAATCTCCTCCATCTCTCCCCATGCTGACGTCTTTCTGCTCTGCTCATCACTCTCATCAGCTGTTCCTGAACTGCCTCTTACCCACAGCTGGAAATTCAAAGCTGGGCCCCTCCCCAGCTGCCTCTTTGATGTCCCTTTCTCCCCCTCCACATCACCAACATCGCTCCCTTTGAATGCAGGCATCGTGATAAGGTTTATGAGATTACTTCCCGTTAGGATGAGGGCACCCAAGTGTTGCATGTCTGAGGGCCATCTGCTGCCTCTGAAATGGGCATGGGGTAGTAGCTTCTAGCAGAAAGACAAGGTTAGGTTGCTTCAGTGTGAGTTGCCACAGTTTGTGAATCAGAGCCCTCAAATACATGCATAAACACTAATTAAACCCAATTTAAAAATGTCTGATATTTATCAAGCTTCATTTAGTTAGGGATAAGAATTAAATTATTGATTAGCTACTGAGTTAAGCTGTGTCTGTGTCATCCTCTAACGCAAACAGAAGAATAGTTACCTGAAGGGACTGATTCAGTTCTCAGACAACTTCAGAAAACATTTGATTTGGTGTAACTTAGGTGTATTGTAAGCCTGAAAGCCACAGGTTTGCATTTAATTTACATCAGAACTGAAATTTCAGAGTTTAAATTCACTGCATAATTCAGTTCTCCTGAAAGTCAAAGCTTGGATATTTGGATCTGGAGCTTTTTTTTCTTTGGCAGTTTAAGAGCCAAGAGCCAGCAAAGCCTGCTTACTCAGCAGCTTGCAGAAAGTTTTCCAGATGGGGAGGTGCACCAGTGATATCACTGGCAGATTACATTATAACAGTTGGAGAAGGTCTTCAGAGGAACAGAATACAATAGAAATGCTGGAGCAGAGTGAGAACTGCAGACAAGGGTCTGAGATCTGGTCTTGAAAGATACCCAGTATTAGCATCCTCACTGTAAGGCTACAGCAGACTGTTAGGAGATAATCTCAGTGCAAATGTTGTCTTAATCCCCATAGGTTAAGGGGTAATTTATACCAGTAAGCACAGGAGAGATATCTGGGAGTATAAAGAATTTTCTCGAGAGGAAATAAAAATAATATTGGCATTTTTTTCTACAATGACACCATCTTGCTCTTCAGCACTATTTCTGTTCTAAATGGGAAAATATTAGCTGCGGACCAGCTGCTACTGCTAATTTTAAAATTAATAGCTCCTTTTTTTTTTTTCTTTTTCCTTCTTTTTTTTCCCCAAGTATGAACTTTTAACTTGTTAGTAGTTGGTGAGATATGTGGTCCTTGGAGCCAACTGGAGTCTCACTATTTATGTTACGGTAGAGCCTAGAGATCATAATCAGCCTTCCAGGTGCTGTGCAGACAGAGACAGCCTGCTACAAATAGCCTCAAAATAGGTAAGGGGTGGAGGGGAGACAACAAAAAGATACAGGAAAACAATGTGAGACCAGGCTGCCAAGCAGGTTGGAGCTGGGAGCAGCAGAACCGACTTCTCTCTTGTGTCCTCCTGTGCTCCAGGAGGGATTTTCCACTGTTTTCCTGGGTGTTGTCTTTGTGCAGTTCAAACTGATTGTTAACTCATGTCACTGACAGGCACAAAACTCAGCCTATAGCCTCTTTTTTTTCTTTTGGGGGGGTGGTGGTGTATGAGATACCAACCCCATGAAATAGAAGTCCTGCCAGAATTTTCACTCTAATGGTATAAAGGATGCCACTACAAAAAACCCCACTGCTATTTTTATCCCTCATCCAGCTGCCCTCCATAGCTTTCTGTTTGTATTTTCCTCTTTTAGTAGACAGCCTTATCACTAGGCAGAGAGTGGGTGCTGGAGCTGGGAAGAAACACCTAAATAAAGCTGGCTGCAAACCAGAGGTGGATTGGCTATGGAGGTAGTGACAGGGAATTCTTGCTCTAAAGCCTAGCTTTGACCATAAACTCTAGTTCCACTTAGTAACCTAAATTGCCTCAATTTTGTCCAGCTTCCTCACTTCACTCATATAAAGAGCAATAAAGGAAGACAAGGGTGAAATAAAAGATGAGGTAATTTTGAAGGCACATTAGATTTTTATGTGCATTATGGCTTTTCATATAAGTCCACTGAGAGCTGCAGCATCTCCAATATGGAGCTGTCACCTAGTATTTTCCACTTTACAGCAGTTTGCATAAAATGTGAGTGCCTCTAGTGCAAATTGCTCAGAATTCCTCACTAATTTTCTAGAGTGGGGCGGGAGATGTGTTGAGGGAGATGATTTTTTTGTTGTTGTCTCCTGTTTTCTTCTAACCTTAGCCATAATTTTCAGAGGAAATAGAAAGGAACTGTCTGTATACAAATCAAAGGTCTCACTGAGCTGAAAGAAGGTGTTGCCCAAGCAATCTGCTGAACTGAAAGTACAGGATTGATGTGGGTGAAATTCTGAATGACCTTAAAATCTGTGAACCATATGTAGTGAGATTAGTGTTGGTATGGATGCTGTAACAATCCCACAAGTATAAATGTCCATTGGTCTGATACCTTACAGGTTTTTGAATTTCGGAATATTTCACACTCACTGGGAGAGAATAATTCTTGCAGGGATTTATGGCTAGGAAATTTGGCTCTAATTTGCCTGTTTTCTCCTTAATTTTCTCTCTTGTTTGAGTGAGAGTGAGCTCATGATGTCCTTTTAGCAAAGAGTGTGAAGCCCAGGCATAGGGCAGAGAAGCCAAATGCAGTAGGAGCACACTGCTAGCTGTGATATGAACCACTCTGTAGACAAAATTCTGTTTCTGATCCTCTCCTCTTCCATGAAGGGCATGGGGGAGGAGAGATTAGCTATGTCACCTTTGATGGAGATCAACTTGCTTGAAGGGAATCCCTGGAAGGTCTAAAACCTACTTGACTACGTTCAGACTCATAAAGTCTCATGTATTATCTGGAGAGTCTCTCACTTGCTCACCTCATGCCTCCTCTCAGACACTGGCAGCAAGGTGACTTGACCTCATTCTTGCTGTGTAACCTCAGGGAACGGTGTAGCTCACTGGGGAGAACATCAGGATTTAGGAGATGCAGTGCTTGGAAACCAGAGAGTATGTGCACTCAAGGGTGACCTCATGTCCATAAGAGACTCAGCAGAAGTGACACTCTTCCAATGCTGCTTGTCAAACTATCTGACTTGTGCAATCTCATATGTAGGGTTAGAAAAACCAGAAATCCATAGGTCCTCCAGCACTCTCGTCACTTGATTTTTTTTTTTTTGGAGGCAGATTGTGCTGGAGGAAGAAGTTAATACTTCTGATCTTCTTGCACCACAACTGTCACTAATTATGATATGTTCAGAGACAGATGGAGTCCAGGTCAAGAAGGAGGCATTGATTAGCAAACTTCACCCCTCTCTTGCCTCTGGCTTACTTAGGCTGTAGAACTTCTCCCTAGAAATGGGATTAAGTCATAGGTTTGATAAAGAGATCTAATCTTGTTGCAAAGGATCTAAGTAAAGTGAATCCTCCTCTCTCTTGGCAAACTGTTTCAGTATTTAATCATCCTTACCTCCAGGAAACTGCATCTTGTTACAAGGTCAAGTTTATCATATTTCCACTCCAGCTACTGGAAGTCTTTGTGACTTTCTAGGAGGCAGGCTCCTTTGAGAGTTGATTTAACAATCTGTCCTGAGATGCCCAGCAAAAAGTGATGGGTAGTTTTCTGTCACTTCAGTTCACTGAAGTGACCTCTGGATTGGTTTAAGGAGCTCCAAAACTGGCAGGAGGGGGATGTCTGGGAAGAGGTGGGGACCACCCAGGAAGGAGAGGAGAGAGTTTCTCCACCTCTGAGAGTCATGCTTATAGGGGAACGGAAATGTAGGTTTAACCTTCACAGTTATATCAGTGTGCTCTGTTCTGGTGTATCAGTCATCCTTGCTCATTGGTTTCCAAAGGGAAAACTGCAAGGCTGCCATGGTTATGTGATGTGACACTGACCCCATCACTGCACAGCCTCTACCTCACTCCTTTCAAGTTGTCTGGAGCAAGGTCCACATGAGGAGCTTCTGCTGGTGTATTGAACACCATGTAGGGCTCTGGGATCTTAGGCAATGCTTTAAGACTGACACAACCTGTTGTGGGCATACCCTTATCCCCTCACAGAAGGAGGGGATATTTAATCTCTATTTATTCTGCTTGGGGACCTGGCAGAAAGTCTCCTGGTAGAAACTTCTTTTAGATGGGCTTGTTTTGGCCAATAAAAAGTGCTTCTGCATGAGGAGGTTTTGAATTACCAGCTGTAGCCCTGGAGTCAAAACCTCAGACCTTTTCTATCATGGCCCTGGTCCTGGAAAAGAGTCAAACCTGATGCCTGTTGTTAGCTGAACAAATTTCTTCTTATTTTGGCCAGAGTCCTCCAGTTCTCCTGGCCTGCCTTGACCCCATGCTCCTCAAACCATTATTGCAACAGTGACAAGGGAAGATTCAGGCCAGCTGTCCTAGAGTGGCCAAAGCAAATGAGGAGGAGGCTCGTGTTCTGGGGCTCCAGAGCCAAAACCTCTGTGTGCAGCCTGCAGGGAGCCAGCAACTGGGGTCCAGGGCTCCAGCCATCTCCTAGTGGACCCGGAGCCCACAGCCAGCTTCACATGGCTGGAATCCAGCTGCAAGGGGGAACTCAGTGGAGGTAAATCTCTGAAGTCCTCTGCTGAGTAGTTTATTGATGTCTTGGTTAACCGCTTGTGGGATGAGCCAAGTATGTCTGAAACTGACTGCTCCAGAGCTGCCAGATTAAGTACATGCTGTCTTGAGAGGAGAGAAAGATGGATGGGGGAGAAGGGAAGAGCATGTTTTCCTCTTGTAGTCCTGTTGGTTGGCATGAAGGAGTGAGAGACGTGTGGTGGAGCAAGGGCATTTTTGACTGTATATTCATTATTGCCATGAAATTAATGGTTTTTTCCACATAAAGCATATAGTGCCACTAATGTCTTGCACAGGACCGGAGACATAGAAAAATGCAATGTCCTTGAATGCCTTAAGAAACTTTTCCTTAAGTGTGCAGGCTCTTAACTCCAGCTGAAAATACTTGGGCCAACCCCATCACCATCTCTGTTGAAGCACCAGCCCTTTGGTGATGGCTCTTCACATGGGCTCCTAACAAATTTGTCTCTGCAGTCTTTGCAGAATTGTCCTTGAAACATCTAAAAGAAATAGTTTTACAGAGGTAACTGGCACATATTTGCTTGTGGCTCAGTCCTCTGGTTAAAAATTGCTAATGGGTGTGGACAGTCTTGTCATCCTGGATGTTCCTGTCTTCCCCTGGCTCACCTTCACTACTGAATAATCTACAGCCTTTCATCTGTGGAGAAAGGAAGTGTTGTGAAACTCCCTGTGCCATCTCCAAGCTGGCTCTTAGGTTAATGAAAAGGGGAGTGTCTCTGTGCTCCTGTGTGTTGACTAAGTTTATCTAGAAATGATCCTTCAGCTATTGCTGCATTCTTTAATGAAGTTGGTTTTTTTTGGGGGGTAATCCATTGAAGCATAGTAAACGTCAATAATTAGTAAGGCTAAAAAGGACCATGTACTTGTGCTTGTTTTAATAAATGAAAGGATTTTGTGAACAAAAGAATATATACTGGTTAGAACACTACAATGTTGTGCTCATAATAAGCAAAAAAGTTGCACCGTTCCATAGATGAAGCAGGTTTGCAAGTTCATTATTCAACTAACTAAAATTATAGATAAATAAAGGCAAAACAATTACTCTCAGGCACCTGCTATTAATCTAAAAATGTCATGAAAGGTATTCATGCTTGTCACTGAAGGGGGAAGGTCCCTCATGACTACAGGTTGATTGAATGGAGATGACTGAGGCAGTTATTGCTTCTAGCTGTCCTTCCCATTTCTCTCCTGCTGATCATCAACCTGATGAAATGCTGGTGAAGCTGATCTTGAACTACTATAGCTTAAACTCCAAACCAAAGTTTACTTTCACATGCCTTTCTGTAAACTGCAGTGGTTTTGGAGCATTTTGTTGGGTTGCCCCAGTGGCAAGGTGGGCAATCTCTGAGGAGTAACTGCTCCAGCCATCTTGCTTGTGTTTGAGATTAATGTGATAATTGACTGATTTTAATTTACAGCAGCTGAAGATGTGGTCTTGCCTTGTTTGCTTTCTAAAGTCATGTGTGGCTTTGATGAGTAAATACAATTTGGCCACTAGTGTGGGAGAACCAAATAATTAGGTCTGATCTGTGTGTAAATAAATATCCATCAATAAGTTGGCCTCTGTTGTCTACTTCCACCTTGCTTCTTTGTACAGGGATCACTGACATGAATAACTAGTGTTCAGTCTGTGACTATTTAAATAAGATCCTGAGTGAGTATTTTCATAATAGCTTCAGCTTTGGAGCCTTCCCTCTGGAACCATTCTGTTATTGTCATCATTCAGAAAATCATCATTGTTATCAAGTATCAAGTGTGTACAAAATGCACACAAACACTGAGTGCAACAAACCCACAGACTTCTGCTCAGCTTGAGTTGCTGCTTAGTCCCTTTTGTTTGCTGGGCCAGTGTCCTATCCCAATGGCACATGGGGACATCTAATGGTTGAGCAACAGACCACAAGGAAACTCCCCAATGTATTTCTGGGTTGATGTTTTTATCAGAACTTGTTTTCTCTCTACTTTGCATCTTTTCACCTTAAAAAAAACCCTGTCAGTTTTACCAATTAACTTGTTTAACTTACTCCTT
The DNA here is from genome assembly GCA_013401335.1 of Brachypteracias leptosomus. NCBI lineage: Eukaryota > Metazoa > Chordata > Aves > Coraciiformes > Brachypteraciidae > Brachypteracias > Brachypteracias leptosomus. Next base: position 386,904 of record VYZX01003154.1, read on the forward strand.
TTCAGAGCTAAACTATAATAATTTAGCTGTAATTTCAATCTAGTTAGCAAATACCTTTCTTCTAAGCAGAAGCAACAAAGAGAAATCTAAGGATACTCATCTGCTGAATTTAGCAAGAAAGATACAGAGATTACTTGAATGTGAAACAGAAATCCTTCCAGGAAAGAAAATACTGGGTGTTGAACTCTTCTCATTCTAGCAGAGAAACAAGGGCTGGAAGCTGAATTCAAGTTTTGTTACTAAGACAGGTGGTTTGTTTTGTTGTGGAGTTTATTTGGATTGTTGGTTTTTCGGGTTTACTTGTGTTTTGTTTTGTTGTGTTTTTTTTTTTTAATCGGAGGTATAGTCCTGAAGGAAAGGCCTTCATCTTCCATTTCCCAACATGTTCAAATCAGGATTGTATGCGTTTCTGCAAGATGAGCTTTAGTCAAACCTCAACTCCTACACTCAGCCCAGGAGTGTAGTATGTGGTTTGATGGAGTATGTCATACAAGAGCCAGGCTTAATCTTTTCAAAGGCCTCTTTGGCTTTAAATTTATGAAGAAATGTTTGGTGTTCTTGGTGTGCTTATAAGACTCTCTTGATTACATCCTTGGTTGGCACAAGGGTTTGGAGTTCCTTTGACCACCCTTGTCTTTTTTGCTTAGATTAAGCTCTTTATATTAGCTTAGAATCTATCATCTTGTGCTCATCTTTAGGTTCCTCTTCTGCCCTACTGACACTTCAATCTCAACTGTTTTATTGCCCAGGGGTATGAAGGTTAAAATGGACTCAAGATATATAATCTTTCTGTTTCTGGTTTGGTTTTTGCATGTCTTTCAAACTGGACGTGGTGTACAGATGTTTGCCTACAGATGACTCTATCTGTTGAAGAAATTCCTACATAGTTCATCAGGTTTTCTATCTGGACTTTTATATTCTGAGGAATCCTTCAGGTTAATACATTTGTAGGTTACAGAATATGTGTGGATGTTCTGCTATGGCTTGAGCAGGCAATCACATGGCTGAATTACTCATTGGAAAGTAGAATAATTAATAATATTAAATCAAATCTAACCTAATCTAAAGGTGTAGGCTAATGATGCGCTTATCAACGTACTTTGTTGATTTTTATCAGGTAGAAAATTGTATCTTCGAAGATTAAAGGAAAGAAAAAGAAATCTTAATGCCCAGTGATGAAAGTATTGGTGGTATGAGTGCAATCCACAGATCTAACATAGTATTATTTTAGAAAATGAATTTGCTGGTGGGTCCTTACTGTTTCAGAGTATTAGTGAGCTTATACAACTCTATGCACTTGCTTGAGGTTTTACTGTCAAATAAAATAACTTGCAGAGTTCATCCACATCAGCCCTAATCTATTTTTGCATAACTAAACAAATCTTCACACCAACAAGGAGCCAAACTGAGGTGCCAGGCTCCAGAGAGGTTCAGGAATCCATCCAGGCATATGAGGTTTTATGGTCAGCCCCTGCATTTAGCTACGACGTGGCAACAGGTAGCAAAAACAAGAAATGAGGCAAAATTATGGGATACTGATAGCAAGAAATTGGAATGTGAGCTCAAACTTATGCAGCTACCTGTCTGTCTTCCCAAAGCACTCATTACCATTGCATGAGCTGGGATTGGAAATGGGTGTGTGAATGCAGTGTATGGCATCATATCGGAGGGTAGTGTCTAGAATAAAGACTGAAGCAGAAGTTTTTAATAGAAAAGTGTATTTACTAAAGGTATATTAAGAGAGGAATAAGCTGTTCCTGAGATATATAAGGTTAATGTAAATAAATATATATATTTTGGTTTCCTCATTTGCCAGTGCAAGGAGAACTAAACAGTAGATTGCTAAAATAAAGCAAGCTTAAGACAGAGAAGCATCACTTACTACATGGTATTCCCATTCTTACACTCTGTGGAAAGGAAGAAATCTATTCAGTCACTAGGCAAAGGTGGTAACCATGAGCAGGCTGAGCTGGGTTTGTTGATGATGTTTGTGTTTGATTTTTAACCATGTGATTAACAAAGCTTGAGGTGGGAGCAAATCTTTCATTTTTACAATTACATTCAGAAATTAAAAGCCTTAAATGACTGAAAGTTAAGGGCAATTTGACATGCCCTTTGTGCAGCATCAGATAATGATACTTTTTCTGGAGGGATAGTTCTTTTATGACTAACATTTCAAACATCTCATTCATACTGGAATATATGACTAAAAGCACAAAGTACTTTTAAGTATGTCAGGGCTTTTGTAGCTAACATCTAAGTAATACCAATTTGAGGAAGGAAAAAAGGTAGATTAGCTAAAACCAAGTCACAGATTTCTAGCTAGGGAAGGTTACAAGCATATGTAGTCAAGTATGACATTTGCTGTATTAATGTATAGTTGTGAAATGTGAAGATGACAAAGTTGATTCACTAGGCTTTAATGATACAGATCTTTGCATGTGCAATAGAAGTTTGCACAGACTTTGACTTTAAACCTGACAGAGTTGAAGTCTGAAAATGCATCTTAGATTTTTTTTTTTCTCACATCTAATACCCTTGCATTGATTTATTGCAAGAAACTGTCCTCATTGAAGAGGACCTCATCTACATTATCCCATTAGGTAATAGCTAGCTGCCAAAATGTTTTTAATGTGCAAGACAAGGTACTAATTCAAAGACTAGTGCAAAATATTTGTATTAGGACCTGATTTTTAAAAATTAATCCTCAACACAACAACTGAGTTGATTTTGTCATAGGTTTTGAAGTTTGCTTCATTTAATCCATTACTATTGTATGGAAACACCTCAAATATATATGGAAAGCAAAGGTTAGTCAAAGAAATGCAATGCAATTTGAGGTCATATAGGAGGCTTGCAATAGGTTTTGTAAATTCTGTGCTAATACTATAACTACTGGATTAACTTTCCTTTTTGAGCTGGTCCTTGATTTCTTTGATGAGTGCTACTCAAAAATGTTGCTTTTATTTGAAATACCTAAGAATGGGCACCCATTTGAATTGAAATGGGAAAAGAAATTAAAGCGTTCTCTCACAATTAATCTTTAAAGTGATTCTCCATTTCCTGAGGCCAAAGGAAGTAGAAAAAAACATTAGATATTCCTGCCTAAAATTTGTTTCTCAAATTCTGTGCTTTTACGGATAAAAGACCCTTTGGTTCTCTTGTCTCTGCTACACAATGAAAAATTTCCTTAAGAAATCTGATGTGTTCTTTCCACCAGCCCCACATTCTTTTCACCTTACACACCCTGGATTTAATGTGCAAAAGCAGAGAACACTTAGGAAATCTTGCTTTGGCACAGTAAAAATGGCAAATCACTGAAAGGTGGTCAATAAATGTTTTCCTTATTCCAGAGCTGTACAGGAGGCAAACTGGTACCATCAGTGTAAATTATATAGTTGCCACCTGTGTTTAGAGTTCCTGAAACACAAACCTTTTCACCATCCCCCTCCATTTCAGAAAGCCAGAATTCTCTGCAGTGATTATGGGCCCTGGATCAAGATTTTGCTTAGAAGCTTTTGCAGCTTTTCCAGAACAATCTGTGCCAGCAGAAATGCCGTGGTGGGCTGAACTCAGTACTCCAGCCAGAGTCAGTACTCGAAGTTGCAAGGACCATAATCACTCTGGTCTTTTTCTGTCACTCACATAGAGAGGAAAGCATCATGGGGAGAGAATTCTGATTTTTTTTTTTGTTTCTGATGAGTGTAGATTAAACACAATCCCATTTCAACCTGCATGAAATGGGATGAATCCAAACCATGCTACTTCTATGAGTGCAGGAATTACCCCTGTGTTCATCAGATAGCTGAGGAGTCCACAGAGTGGTAGGAAGGCTCTTTGTATCCCAAGTCTTATAAATGCTCTTGTCTGTGTCAACTTGTTTCCTTTTAATCTTGTTTTNAGAATGAATATTATTATTTCTTATTGTATTTTCCCTAAGCTTTTCTCGGTTTGTGTTCCCAGATGTAAAACTGCTGTCTAGCTGAGGGAGCCTGACAAAACCCTGTTCTATGGCAGGAAAAGAGCTAAATGCTGGCAGTGATGTCTAAGATGAGTTTGATGCAGATGCTTTTAATCTGGTGTTCGGAAGATCCCACAAACATAGGAAAAAATGTCTCTCTAAACTATATATAAAACCCTACGAGCCAAACAGTTGTGTGATATACAAGTTATGTGGCATGGTTGAAACGCTAATATTTTAAAACTATTTCAAACTCTTGTAAATGTTCAAACAGTAGACTCAAGGATATTTAAAATTTGAGTTTTGCTTTTTGTATAAAGGGTGAATTTTGGTTTCAACACAGAGTGGGAAGTGATCTCCTGGTTCACTAAATCTGTTCCTGTTCTACTGGAGGCAAATATGTCATAAAAATGTGTTTAGTAAATTTATCAAGTTCCACCAAACTCTATGCTCTGGGGTTTTTCCTATGGAAACTTATAGAGATTAATTATTCTGATAGTTAGATTTTTTCTTCCATTTTCCAAGCTGAGTGTATCATGGATGGTGTGCACTCAATTCCCTCTTTAGTCAACAAAGTCCTTCAACTTAAATATAGTTTTTCACTCCCTAGTTCAGACTCTACACTTACAGAGAAAAGAAAAGTTGTATTCCATCCATCTATTTTGCTGGATTGAACAAGAAAAATATTTCACATCTGACAAGATTTTATTTCTCCTGGATTATTCTAGGAATTTTTCTTCCTATCCATTCCCATTTTGATTTGCTTTGAAAATGTGTGACCGGAATTGTACACATTAT
>VYZX01003154.1:391677-421549 GCA_013401335.1 Brachypteracias leptosomus
TTTGGCACAGTAAAAATGGCAAATCACTGAAAGGTGGTCAATAAATGTTTTCCTTATTCCAGAGCTGTACAGGAGGCAAACTGGTACCATCAGTGTAAATTATATAGTTGCCACCTGTGTTTAGAGTTCCTGAAACACAAACCTTTTCACCATCCCCCTCCATTTCAGAAAGCCAGAATTCTCTGCAGTGATTATGGGCCCTGGATCAAGATTTTGCTTAGAAGCTTTTGCAGCTTTTCCAGAACAATCTGTGCCAGCAGAAATGCCGTGGTGGGCTGAACTCAGTACTCCAGCCAGAGTCAGTACTCGAAGTTGCAAGGACCATAATCACTCTGGTCTTTTTCTGTCACTCACATAGAGAGGAAAGCATCATGGGGAGAGAATTCTGATTTTTTTTTTTGTTTCTGATGAGTGTAGATGAAACACAATCCCATTTCAACCTGCATGAAATGGGATGAATCCAAACCTTGCTACTTCTATGAGTGCAGGAATTACCCCTGTGTTCATCAGATAGCTGAGGAGTCCACAGAGTGGTAGGAAGGCTCTTTGTATCCCAAGTCTTATAAATGCTCTTGTCTGTGTCAACTTGTTTCCTTTTAATCTTGTTTTCAAGATCTTTTAATCTTGTTTTCAGAGAAAAAGAGGTTTATGTTACAATATGCTGTTTAAGTATGTCTGTATGTCTTATGCTGTTACATTTTGAACCTGTTTGCTGACTTTGGTTATATTTGGTGGAAGAGAACAAAACTGCAAACATAAGTAGGTTCTTCTAAGGTGCAGATGCCTGAGAAATCAGTTATCAAGGGCTGGTGTTCATCTGATACAGTTCGAAGCAAAGGAAGATATAAAACATCTCTATCCTTCTCCTTAAATAGGCACACAGCCTTCAGGGCCCACAGGTTAGGTCTTCTGAGAAGACCTGGATTTAACAAAATAGCAAGTGAAGGTGAGTTGAAGGGGTCCAATCCAAATGTGAATTTCTCTGCTTCCTGTGTTTGTCTGGTCACATTGACTTTAAATTCACTGGAACAGTCTCTGGTACCACCACATCAACACAAGACCAACACAAGACTCACATGTAGGTGAGTGTCCAAGCTGTGTTAGCACAGTTTCAACAATTTACTTCCCATCCATTGATGCATATCGACTGAAGAGAAAATCTGACATGTACCTTACAGAACAGCTGTCTCTGCCTTCCCTACTCTGTTAACTTTTAGCTGCCTTTCTACAGAAATGTTTCTCAGAGCAACTCTTCTAAGGATTGTCCCTTTAAATAGTGCAGGAAAAGCCNGGGTGAATTTTGGTTTCAACACAGAGTGGGAAGTGATCTCCTGGTTCACTAAATCTGTTCCTGTTCTACTGGAGGCAAATATGTCATAAAAATGTGTTTAGTAAATTTATCAAGTTCCACCAAACTCTATGCTCTGGGGTTTTTCCTATGGAAACTTATAGAGATTAATTATTCTGATAGTTAGATTTTTTCTTCCATTTTCCAAGCTGAGTGTATCATGGATGGTGTGCACTCAATTCCCTCTTTAGTCAACAAAGTCCTTCAACTTAAATATAGTTTTTCACTCCCTAGTTCAGACTCTACACTTACAGAGAAAAGAAAAGTTGTATTCCATCCATCTATTTTGCTGGATTGAACAAGAAAAATATTTCACATCTGACAAGATTTTATTTCTCCTGGATTATTCTAGGAATTTTTCTTCCTATCCATTCCCATTTTGATTTGCTTTGAAAATGTGTGACCGGAATTGTACACATTATCCTCACAGTTTTGTGTTGTGGCTTTAATACCACTGATTTTCTTCTTGGAATATCATATACTGTAACATCTTAGGATTACATTCTCCTTTTTCGATTTGCAACGTAGTGCTTGCCATTGAATGTATACACAATTTCTTCTGTCTCTCTTTCCTAAGCCCCTATTTGTAATAAATATCAGTCGTGTTAATTCCCAGATGTGGGACCTTGCATTTAATACTTCTGCATTCAAGCCAATCTCTATTATGCAAGGTGGTCCTTTCTCCTTGGATGACTGTCTTGTGCTATGCAGTGTAAATAGTGCCTTCCATCTTCACATCATCAATTTCTTGGTTAAAATCTTCTGTCTTGAGGTTGATGATCTCCACTCTAATTTCATTGTATTTCTCAAATTTCCCATTTACCACAGTCTCTTGTTTTTTCCCAAAGAACAATGAAAGTGTACAAAACCTTATTTTTAATGCCCTGGTTTGTTCAGTTTAAATAATTTTCAGGGTAGCAGTTATGTGCTAAATATTGTCTGTTGCACTGGAGAGTAGCATACCAGAGTCATACCTCCTTATTTTTTCTCTTGGATAGAGAATATCTCTTTACCTAGACAAGGAAGGATGAAAGAGAAGGACTTTGGAGCACCAGCTCCCATTGCCTCTCTGCATGCAAAACACAACCTTTTGCTTTCACAGGGACTGTAATAACATGTCTCTTTCCAAGCCTTTATCCTGACATCATGGTGGGTACCTTTACTGGGAATTGTAAGAAAGTATTCTTCGTGAGTCCTGATCTAAAGATAAAGAATGCTTTGGGCTCCCATTATGCTGCGTGGGCACCGCAACGTTAATTTCCCATGAAGTTAGCTCTTTCTCTTTCCCTCCCTATAAATTCTATTCTTGTCATGGCACAGATCTGTGTAAGCAAACAATATGACTGATATAATTTGGTGACTGTTGCACCTACCAATGTGTTCTTCCCATATAAACTGCATAAACATAATCTTGCCACTCTATCATGATGGTGTGCCATCACTAACTTATTGTAGGTCCAGCTATCCCTTATCATATTTGTACGTGATATTTGGTTTCCTTCCCTTTCTTCTTCTTAGATTTTACTCATTCCCAAGCATATTGTGTGTATATACATTGTCACTCCTTTGCTGCGGTTTAGTGATACCAGCCTGATTAGAGTCTGAGACTGCCATGTAGCTGTACAATGAGCACTGGTGAAACCCCTGGTGCTCTGCCAAAGCTTCTAGGTGTTACTGAGCTACAAAGGAAAAGAGATAATGATGGTGTAGGAGGGAAGAAAAATGTATTGTGTGGACAAAACTTTCCCCTCCTTTATATTAGCCTGAATCTGTGTTAAGAGTAGGGAAATGTAGAGAGGGTTTTAATGTTCATGTGGGAAACAAACTGTAAAACAGAAATTGATGAGTTTGGATTAGAGGAAAAGTGCTGAATGGCTGCAAATATATCTGGTGTTTAAATGAAGATGCTCCTGACGAATGCTCTCCAGTATCAGCTTTATCGGGTGCATTAACCTCATTACCAAGGGGGATGTTGCAAACGTACTAAGCCTCTTCTGAAAGCAGTTTCACTTAATAGATAAACCATATTACTGAAGGAAAAGATCACTTTTATCATGGACACAATCCAGCTTCCTGCTGCACCTGGCAGCTTCCTTAAGACAAATGACATGATCTGAAGGGATGGGAACCGGACTGCGTGTTCTGGGTAGGAATGAGAGTGCCTTTCTCTCACAACAACCTGCAAACCCAAACCACACAAGGAGTGACATTGTGAGACCATCTCTCCTATTGACATGGGCTTGCAATCTACATGCACTTGGTATCTCGGTTGTCTTGCATACTGCTCTATCTGGAGATAAAGTTCTTATCCTTCTTTCTGCTGTGATTCAGTCATTGTTTATCCAATTCCATTCCATGACTTTCGTGCCTGCAACTCCCATACAACACAGATGGCTGGTAGCACTATAAAACTGATAACAGCAAGATCAGGATCTAACTCCTGAAGACCTTTTCTGAGGTTAATATAGGTGTGAACCACAATTTCTGGTAAGTCCTTGAAATAAAGTACACTGTGAGGTTCTTAACTCAGCTTCCCGCCTTTTTTTCAAAGATTTTCCCGGCTGCCAGCCTCCTGTTAATCTGTTCTGTTTGAACTCAAGCAGCATACAAGCCAACAAAAGCAATTAAAGTCTGCAGTAATGATCAACTCTGGGAAATGATCGGCATGGATTAAAGCAAATTTAAGGGGTAATTGCTTGGCAACGAGTTTCATAATCCTGAGTGTTAAGTACAGGAGGGGACTTTGAAACCCTGTTAATTAAATCAGAAAACCTGTTTGTATAATGTATATTGTTCTTTTAGCTTGATTGAACTGAAAAAATATTCTTTTAAAAGAATCCAGTATTTTGTTTGCTGGAGATTTTATCTACCTGAGATATTGCTACAGCTTTATTGCCAAAATATGTGGGTACATCACAATCTTTGATGTATTCAGCCTTAGACAGGGAAGTGCTGCTCTCCTTGCTTTGCTAGTGAGGGTAGGGGGATAAGATACAAAAAGACTTGGCCACACACCCAAATGGATATAAGAAATCTGTGGAAAGCTGTGATTTGACCCAAGTCCTGATTTTCAGTTTTATTTGTGTCCCTGAATTTCCTACAGCTTTACTTCTGGTAAATATGGGTAAAACCCTTCAATCACCATTCAACAGCACCATGATTTATTGCTCTCTTATGCAACACTTAGTGTGCACTGTCGAAGGAGTTGCTCACAACGGCCATCATGCTGATAAAGAAAGGTGCAGCTTATACCTTGAGAATGGAGGCAAAGTTCATACTCAAACCAAAAGTAAGAGGTGTTGCAAAGGTGAGGAGGTAAATCCCTGTACAGATAGCTCAGCACCCTGGTCATTCCCAGTTTGGGCTCTCTGTGTACTTTGGGGCTTGTTCACAGGCAGATCTATGTGGAGTGACCATTGCCTCTACAACCTGCAGCTGTCCTTTTGCTAAGGGCAGTTGTACAGGTCATGTATCTGTTTGTCTGTCATAGAGATTAGGGTAACATGGTCAATCATTTTTATGATATATATATATGGCATCACAGGGGTGGTTTGTGGTTTTGTTTGCTTCTGTTTCCTTCCGTTGTCTTATGCCTAAACTATGAAATAGAGGCAAATAATTTAATATCTCAAATATACTCATACTCTGCCAATGTGGAGTTTGTATATGCTGAGCCATTGGATATTTGCAAGTAAACTCTTTCTGTGCTCTTCTGGTTCATTTTTGAAGAGGTGATTTATGAGCAGTTAGGTTGGTAGTGGACAAGCTGGCATGTTAGTATGTGTCATGTACCTCTACACCACATTTTTAATAAAGAATTTTCAGACACATAAATCTTATTTAAGCATCACACATGGCCTCTGCCATGGGTAATAGTAAAAAATTTGTACACACTGGCTCTCAAATGGTTACACATGCATTAGAAGAGCCTCAATTGAGGATTTCTATACAAGTTCCCAATACAGGAAAGATTCAGATTAAATAAAGATGTGAAAGTGATCTTTATTATGTATGGACCACAGTATAGGTCCTCTGGTGTTGGAGAGCTGAGAACACCTTGCAGATTAGGGTGAGGTCCATCATTTTCAGATTTCTGCATCATGAACCTCTATTATAGCCAAGGGAGATCTAGTCACAGCAGTTAATAGAACTGGTAAAATGCAATTAAGAATGTAGGAAACTAATGAGATTAATTGTGTCACCATCTTCATTAATTTGGCTGTCTGATTCTCTGCTGACTGTAAAGATGTCTTCAGGTGACCTGCCCAGATACAGACACATACTTAGGTAGATACATATCAGGTTAAGTGAATTCCAAATCCAGAGTATTTTTTTTTCCAGTCTGTGGATTTTAAAAATCCTTTTTCTTCTTCTGTACGTATTTAGATGTCTGGGTGATATTTAGAGATTTGTTACTTTGGTCATTCAGTGATTAACAATTTGTGGATTTGGTTTTGTTTTTTTTAAACAAGGTTTTCCAAGCACTGTGTTCAGCTCCCCTAGGAGAAGCTGTTCTAGGAAACAAACTGCAATCTACTAATTTCCATAATCACAAAATTAATAGCTTGTTTGATGTTTTAAGTATCCCCACAGTTTTCCACAGCTGATAATGTATTAAACCCAAGAGGTAATGGCAGTTTACATGTGAGGAAGCCTTCAATACATATTAGTTAGAAAAATTTTAAAGATACAAGGCTACTTGTAAACAGTAATCTCTTTAACAATATTACAAATAAATCTCCACAATATGAAAATAATTCCTCAGGGGTGTTTGGGTGGCATTTTTCAACCCTCTACAGTTTATTAATCTGTAGCTCCAGAAGTGAATTGTTCATTGGCATGGATGATCTGTTACGAAGGTTGTGATTGAGCCGCCCACCCCCAAAGCTGAACGGGATTCTTGTGATAGCAGGAGCAACGATGGTTTCTTGATGTTGTTATGGGTTGGGCTTTCACTGGTTGCATGCCAGCAGTGGGCTGTGTGCTGGGGAACAGCTAAAGGGTGATACACTTTCACATGGAGGAGTTAAAAGAGCAGAGAGAGAGATCAGACAGAATAGAAAATTGATCTTTTCTGAGGACATGTGCAGATGAGAATTTTTCTTCCAAAATTAACTGATTGCCAGATCATTTGAGTTAATTCAGATACTCCTATAAGATTTATTCCAGGACTGAAGGGGGTCTATGTTACCCTGTGGGAAGGGTAGCTTTAGCTCATTTTTCTCTGTGAATGATCTATTGAAGTTCATATAGAAGGAAAATCTTCAGTTAGAGGATACTCTACAAAGCATTTCTGGGGTGTATTGTCCCCCAGGAAATATTTCGCAGAGTACATGTTAACTAGAGTACAATTTCATATTGCACACTATCAGCGTAACCACGTTCTCCTAAAAAGATCAATCCTGCTCCATGTGTCTCCAACTGTATGTTTCCTTTCCACCCACCCTGGGTCTGGTGTTGGGTGCTTGTAGGTCCTGGATGTGCAAGCTCAGATCACAGTTCAGACAAACAGGGGATTGTTTTTCATGTGATCAGCAAGGCAAAGTGTCTCACCTTGCAGTCTCAAGTCCTCTATATCTACTGCAGAATGATGGAGAGAGCATGTCCTCACTGTGGGAGCCTGTGGTCAGAGAAAATTTGGTCTGATGTACAACATTGACCTCAGAGGTTCAACTTCATGTCTGTGTCTCAGCCAGGAGATCAGGGCAGTGATTTGTGAGGACCCTCTAAAACCAAGTCCTCTTCTCATGTTGGCCTAAAATGCAGAAAAACTAAGGTCCTTTGCATAGCCTATGGGAGGAGGGTGAGTCAATGGGACCCAGACACACACCAACAGGCAGAAAGTCTATGATAGGAATTTGTGATTTTGAGGTGCTGAATCCCTCCTGAAAATACTGACTTCTGAGAAGATAAGATTGCTCAGCAAATTCTGGCCCAAGGGAAATTTCATAGAAGAAACATCATGGGCAAAGCAGCAGAAAAATCCAAAGGCAGATGGTGCTTACTGCTTTATAGTGAAGCCAAACAGGAAAGAGGGGGAGAAACTGAGAAGGAATAAGTAGCTTTATCTCAAGTCTTTCATCCAAATAGCTTTTAGAAATATATAATTTCGATTTTTTTTGCATTTGTTTTGCAATATTTTCCCCCATCTCAGTTTTATTCTATTATCTATTTTGTTAGTAGAAAAGAGGGAGAGATATTCAGTCCAGGATTATTTTTCCTGGTTTAGGCAGACTAGGCTAATTGTGTCCCTGGAATGATTGCAGTAACTTTTTCAAACTTGGTACAAACAGATCTAGGAATTCTTCCCCTGGACATGTATATATGACAAACATAGACTATGATTTTTACATTAGTAAGAATTTCCTACTAATGTCTTCCCCCCCATATTAATATTTTGTTAGTTTCTTGAATCAATAGGTTATTTTAACAAATTTGTAAAGATTGTAATTAAACATATAATAATGCATTTCACTGGAAAGCTTGGCAGCTTTTCTTTGCTGTCGTTAAACAGACAGTGAGTTATGAAGCCAAAATTCCAGCTCAACCTCTCACTTCAGCAATTAAAAAATCCTGAGTGAAATTATCCATGTAAGATCAGAACCTCATATCTTAAGAAACATAAATATCCTGTGCTGTCTAATCTTGCTTCAGTATTTTAGTTAACATTTGGCCAGTACTTTTATCTTTCCTGGGAATGTCTATTTATATCAGTATTTTGATATTTTAAGGAATATCAGAGTACCTTTGTGTAGGCTTCTGCTGCACATTCAAAGACACAGCATGAGGAATGTTAAGTTTATCTGTTTGAAAATTTTGCTGAAATACTGTAAAATTTCTGTTGAAATGTTAAGTTTTCATTGAAAGTCTTGCTCTGTTCACCTTTCAAAACCAAACCAAACCAAATGCAGCCGAACCAAAACACAGGAATATCTTATTTTATAGTTTTATGTTTAAAGAAATCAACATTTATTAAGGAAATAAGAAACTGAAATTAATTCTTTTAAAACACAGTTTTGCACTCCAGACTGTTTTCAAGGGAACTGTGTGACCTCTTCTACCGAAGAAGTTTATTTTCATTACAGTGAAGACACTTCTAGGCTGAATGAAATTCCATTACATCTAAAAATGGCCACATTTTTTCCTCTATTGAAGGTAACAGCATCAAAAACAGTCTGGTGACAGCAATTTTTGTTTGGTGAGTAGCCATTAGTCATTTCAGAAATACCATTGGATTAATCAGATACAATCCACACTTCCAGTTCTTCACTTGTGTGAGAATGAGCAATAACAGATCATAACCTCTCACCTTAACTTGGTCAACCGAATGCAGCCAAAGCAAGAGAGATCCAGAAATTCACATCATCAGCTGTTTTTTTTTCAGTGGCTTGTTTAAAACGAATTGGTGACTTCAGTGGAGTTGCTGAGACATCATGGAGTTGGTAAGTTTTAATCAACTTAAAAGTAAATTAAAAGAAGATATTCCCCCTACTGACTTAGCAATAAGAGGCATAAAAATGTCATTGAAATAACCCTAGGATAGCCTGCCAGTAATATTGATGTGGAATTCTGTATTTACGGAGGTGCAATATGTAGGCATTTATTGAAGACTAGGAAGATTTTGAACTACTGGCATAGATCATGTCAGAATTTCCAAACTGCAACAAAATAATGATGCTTGTTGGAGATATCTGAAAGTGGTCGGCAGCAATGCCAAGATAGCGTCAGAGCTATCAACTTTTCCATTTTACTTTATTTCTCAGAGGAATAGCAGTGACATTAAAGTTGCCCCAGTGATACATTTGCCACACAAACCATCCTAACTAAAGGAGTTTTCACTTACTAGCCCAATTTATGTCTCAGTTTTAGGAAGACAGGCATAAGAATCTACACTTACTCCCTTCTTTCTCAATTTAAATAAAGGAGATAAATTTTAGAGAGCTGCTAAAAATCTATTGTTTTTATACTGCACACTTTCTCTTACAGTAACTTGTAATCAGTAAGAAATAATAAAAAAAATCTCTTCTGCTCAGGTTGATGCAAAGCTGTCCCTTGCAATTCAGGGAGATATGATTAGTTTATTTGTTTACAGATGTACAACCTGTTAATTAAGATTTATCTTATCTCCGTTTTAATAACAGCTGTGGTTCTACAATCTGTGTTTATGATTAAGCATGAATGTTCAGCAATCCTAAAATCAGAGAACAATTGGAATGGATGTCTTTGGGCTGGGCTGCTGATTTGAAATATCTTGAAAATGAGTTGCAATATAATTACCTTCAAAAGCTTTGCCTTGGCATACGCTTGTGCAGTGTTATAAAGAGAGTGTTAAAATCTAATTAGAGGGAGAGCTCACATTTTCTACAAAAAGATTTCCTGCCAAGTTAGATTTTTTTAAATGTTCTTTTTCAGAAAAATACTAATTTTTATTGCATTTTCTACTTTAAATAGAGAAGATTAAAAGAAATATATTTATTTTTAAATGGTCAAAATAACAAAATTTAAAATTGAAATTTTGCATTTCAGATTGGAACACATTCAGTGTCTAGAAATTCAAAATGAAACGTTGGAGAGATGGGCTTGAAACATCTCCTTCCTTCTTGTAAGACTAGTCTTGTGCTATTAATTATGGAGAAATAATCTGTGTCGTGGTTTAACCACAGCTGGCAACCAAACACCACGCAGCTGCTCCCTCAGTCCTCCCCCCAATCCATGAGATGGGAAAGAGAATCAGAAAAAAAGAAGCAAAACTCATGGAATGAGATAAGAATAGTTTAATAACTGAAGTAAAATAAAATACAATAATAATAATAATTGTAATGAAAATGGAAATAACAAAAAGAAGGGAAATAAAACCCAAGAAAAGACAAGTAATGCACAATGCAGTTGCTCACCACCTGCTGACCGATGCCCAACCAGTCCCCAAGCAGCGATCAGCCCCTGGCCAACCTTCCCCCAGGTTTGCATGATGTCCTATGGTAGAGAATATTCTTTGGCCGTTTTGGGTCAGCTGTGTCTCTTCCCAACTTCTTGTGCCCCTCCAGCCTCTGCTGGCAAGGCAGTATGAAAAGATGAAAAGTCCTTGACTTAGTGTAGACACTACTTAGCAACAATGAAAACATTGGTGTGATATCAATATAATTCTCATACAAAATCCAAAACACAGCACTGCACCAGCTACTGGGAAGAAAATTAACTCTATCCCAGCCAAAACCAGGGCAATCTGTTAGCACATTGTTAGTCATCTAATGGAATAGTACATCAAAGTACAATTCGCTGTTGCCACCTGTCATTATAGAGAGTTTGAGACCCCTTTGCCTTTTTACAGCCTTATTCTCTAGTTGTTTTCTGAAAGCACGAAAATAACCAGAGGAAATCTGCATATGAAATATTCCTTTGCAATATCAGAGTCTCCTGTCTGCAGCACTCTCTGGACAGCAACACTTGGACACTCAAATCAAAAGAGCAAAGATCCTGCCAACAGGTCAGCAAACTCTTTGAGAATGACTGGAAATTTCACTACTTTAGATGAAATTAGGTTAAGGTTTGCTTCCAGGTGACTTGTCCTTTACATGAAGTGTGGGTGTCACTCCCTTCCTCTTGGTTATACAGTCTCACTCCTCTCTCTCACTGACTTTGGTCCTGCAATCTCCCTCCCATGAACTCTTCCAGCTCACTAAGCCTACTATCTGATCTTTCCCTCTCAGCCTACAGTAGTTTGTGCTTGGTTGGTAATGTGAATTGACAAAAAGGAGTGACTCTAAGGACATTAGAGCCAGCCCAAGATAAGAGGGGGGTCGGGAGGCACAAGTGGCATAGGGAGGAGAGGGAAGATGGAGAGAACCACAGTGTCAACACTGAAGTATTGACATTGAGCTGTTAGATTGGCTCATCCCATTTCACAGGACTGCATCCTAAAACCTGCTCCTTTGATCAGTTGCCCTCAAGTCTTTTCCGTGCTCTTTTGCAGTGCTGATATCAGGATATGGAAGATTTCTTCTGTTTGGTCCTTGGCAGTGTCATAAACCCATATACTAACACCACTAGAAAAAGCCATCAGGAAATGTCGTGTAGTTTCAGTAGTAAAGCACTAAAATGCCAGAGGATAAAATTGAGATTTTACAAGAACTGAAGAGAATAGTGGAGTTAAAACATATTTGTCACTCTCTAGACATGTCACATTGTATTTAAAACCGGAGAAATCATCTGACAACAGCTAGGACTTTAGCAGCTCGTATCTTACCTGCACTGGAGGAAACTTGGAGGAGAGGGAGATTGTTACATTGCTTTAAGGTGAAGCTATCATTAATGAACTTCTTTGAATCCTCCTGGGCAAATGAGAAGACAACACCCTTACAGGAAGGAGAAGTGGAATGAGTGTTGGCACGTTGGTTGCTGAAATTCACAACTTAATCTGTCTTTGTATTTAGTTAAGCTGAAATGGTAGGTTGCAAACTGAGGTGTCTGATGAGTGGATGTCTGTGTGGTTCTGTGTCTTTGTTGGAGATGGTATTTGCTGCTGGCAGGAAAGGTGGGCAGCCAAGAAGGTTATCACCACAGCTAGTGAGGCAGGATTTGACAGACCTTGTCTGCTGAAGCCCTAAACATGACAACCCTCTAGACAAACAATTTCAAATTTTTTTTAATTTATTTTGATGGAAAAAACATAGAGTAGGAGGTCAAGATAATTTGCATAAAAACTATGAACAACTTTTTCTTCAGTAGGCTTTGGCTTCATTCATTCAAGGTGTTTACTCAATATTTTGCCATAGAGCATGTACCCCTTGAACTGAATATGCACAAACTGTTTCAGACAAGAAGCTTGCAACAGAGCAAGGCATGGCAGTGTGAGAGATCATCCTTCAAACAAAGATGGTTTTAAGTAAGCTATTTACATTTTTCACAATTGTCTGCAAATCAGCATCTGGTTATTTACTGATCTCTGCTGGGGGTTAGTGACTTCTATAACTGCATTGACTGATTGACTATATGTTTAGACATAAATTATTTTAAGATTAAAAGGAATTAAATGGTAGGTAAATGTGGAAATATTTTGTGTGGATGCTTTAAAAATAATTTACCTTCTATTTCCATCTGAAGCCAATTTTAGGCCATCAGTATGAAGTGAAACTGGTTCAACTGAAAAGGTTTAAAATAATATCTTCAGTTAAATCAGTGCAGGTTCAAGTTTAAACCAGGTCTTAGGTGAAAGGCACAGTAGCAATGAATTGTACTTACAGAAAAAATATTATGGTGATTGTTTTATTATTCATCTTTAGCACAAACCTACTCTTACAGTGATAAATGCAACAAATAACCCTTTTTCCCATATAGGTCCCCCACTATAAAAAAAAGAAGTAAGCAGATTTAGTGTTTCACTGGCAATAAGTCAAATGTTGCTTAAGACATAAGTCAGTGCCATTTGACACAACTGATTGTTTTCGCTTGAGTAAAATTCATAAATGTTACCAGCATAAGATCTGAACAGATTTTTAATCTCTGAAGTCACTGGTAAGTCAGTCTGGGGAAAACTAGGGTTATTTTGATAGACTTATATTTGGCTGATGAATAAGAAGGACCTTTTTGAATTCCCTGCCTGAGACCTAGCCTGATATTTATCTATCTATCTTTGTCTGGTTTCCCTGTGCATTCCTGTTTTATTCAATTGTGAATTGCTCTTTTTTTTTTTTTTAAGGGCTTGTGTGTATGTGTGAGTAGCCACACTTAATATTGTAGTTCTTTTCTTTCTGAGATGGAGATTGTAATTGGTTATTGATGGCCTATTTGTATGCTAATGTTGCTCAATAAAAAAAGCTAAAGCATAATTAACACTCCTGCTTCACCAAAAAAGAAAGGGAAAAAGAAAAGCTTGGAAAGGTCAATGGATTTCATATAATAAATTACTAAATAATGAAAGACATAGGATCCTTCATCCTAGAATGTAATGCTTTCACTATTTATTAGCTATTATTTATTACAAATGCTGACTGTACTTACTTTTTGGTAACTATTTTCTATATACAATGTATTTAGACATTAGGACCCTGCGGTTGGTGGTATAATGTACTGCAGCCTGCCAAATTTCAGATGTAGTGGCTTTCAAGAGAACAGCATCTCTGTTTATTCTCCTATATTTCATTAGCCCCCAATTCAGTAAAACTGCAGGCGAAGCTGCCCAGCTCTTGGTGCAGAGACACAAGTCAGAACACTGAGTGCCAGATCTCACAAACGCTCCCAGGGTGTGAAGCTGCACCCCCAAAGGCAACACATGCAACACATTTACTGCTAGGGTCAGTAAGTGTTGGCAGAATGGGCTCCTTGCGTACTTAGAAAGCAAAGGTAGAGCCCAAACCCTTGTTCATTTGAGTGATATAATTTGCTTTGGTGGGTTTTTCAGTAGTGCCATTAAGATACAGCATAAGAGAGAAATATTTGGGTGTATGGGCAGGTGTGGAGCTGAAGCTGGGTTGAACAGGTGACCATGTTCTGTTTTTATGCTTCCTTGGCTGTGAGTAAATTGATCTGCCCTGAGGTGAATTAATGGGTATAGCCTCGTGACTGGGGCTGTGTGGACCAAGTGTGATGTGTAGGTGGTTATCTCTGCTTGGGCAGGAGGGCAGTCACAGTTAACTTGTTAAACATCTACAACATGATTGCATTCAGTCATACGACTCAACCTTCAGATGCTGTTCGGGTTTTAATGTTAAAATGACACTAAAATTATAGTCAGAAAAGAATAAAAATACAAACTATGACTGAAATGATTATACATAACTTTTAAAGCCAATGTCATGTGATGGAGGTGAGAATGCTATAAACACCACCATCTGTGGCTTCATATTAGCATAAAACATATTTTCAGAATTAATGCTCAGAATTTATAGACTCTTTTAGCTACTTCTTCAAAACAATTTCTTTCTGTTTTGTTTTATTTGCAGATGACAGAGCACAGCAAACAGGGCCCCTCTGCCTGTGTAACTTCGCCTCTTTGGGCATATTACAAATTACAGTTCTTACATCTACTGTTCTTCACTTTGCTCATGGAAAGCAGTTGTTGCATATTCATGCACTGGTTGTGTGGTTTAAAATCAAATAAAAGACTGTTCCAGGAAAAATATTTCCTTCCCTAAGAAAACTAAAGATAACAGTAAAAAAATAAGAAAATATGTTCATATATTCCAAAACTAGCAAATTCAAACTTGGTACACTAAAAAAAATCAGCAAAGTTAAAGATTATCTTAGATTTGTTTTCACTTTTTACTAGACCTCAGTCACCAAAATATTATTTTGCTATGCTTCAGAGTCATTGCTGGGTGATAACTACATGTGAAAATTTGATTTATATGCTTAATTCTTTGCTGATGTTGATCACAATATTTCTTTTGTAGTTAATGGAGCTATTTAGTAAGCACAGATGAGGATTTGTTCTACACCATAGCATGTGACCTTCATTCCTGGGAAAATATATGTGGTGAAGTTTGTGTGTTACTGTACATAATTATCCTCAGTGGAACGTCATACTGTTTCTTCTTGCCATTCTCTGATGAAAGGTAAATGATGAGGTTTAGGATTTTAGTCTAGGCATAAGGAATAGTTTATGTTGAGTCAAGGAACACTTGCATGAAATAATTGACTTTGTTTACATCCATCTGCAATTTACCTACAACAACAACATTGAAATGTGACATTTATCTCATGAGTTTCTCATTCATTTCTGTACTCTGATCTTATCGTTCATGCCGTTCAAGTGTCTGATACATGCAGATGAATATTTATTATAAATGATGAAGTGTCCTTTTGGCAGTATAATATACTTCACTATAAAAATAAACAGATTGTACATGAGGTTCTCTTGATTTGAGTGTTGGCATAGATAGTACCTCACTCTTACCTAGTGCTTTTCATCAGTAGATCTCAATGTCATTTACTGAAGAGGGCAGTACTATTATCATCTCTTGGTAATTCCAAATCCTTTACTGGATTGTGCAGGGCTTGAAGATTCTAAGACCTCAGAAGTCCCTCTCAGAAGGTCCAGAGTATTCTTACTCAAAATTATGTTTTAAAATATTGGAAGCTGTGGTCGTGTAGAGACTGAAGGTCTGTATTTTCATATTCCCAGGGGTAAATAAAAGTTTACTGAGACCGTGTCTGGTTCTTCAATAAATATTGTAATCCCAATAGTAAAAATTAAATTTCTCTTAAGAATATTTGTGCAATCTGTTCTTTAATTTGAAGTCATGTCTGGGATGTTAGTGGAGAGAATTGTTAAGTTTAGTCTTTAACTCTGCTGTAAACCATGACTTGGAAAG
This sequence comes from Brachypteracias leptosomus, assembly GCA_013401335.1. Lineage (NCBI taxonomy): Eukaryota > Metazoa > Chordata > Aves > Coraciiformes > Brachypteraciidae > Brachypteracias > Brachypteracias leptosomus. The sequence continues at coordinate 407,335 of VYZX01003154.1, forward strand.
GAAGGCCAATACTCCCAAACTCATACAGCATCCAAGATAGTGAGAGTTTATTGAATTACAAAGTTGTACTAGAAAAAGAAAAGAATCAAAAAGGCAGCTAGACTTCACCCTAAAGGAGAGAGGAAAATAGAGATTTAGTTTTCAAAGATGTGTGTTTGTGGCTGGCTAGCTAAAAAAGATTGTGAAAACATTTATATGTGATTTATGCTCCTTTATTGTTTACCAAGGACCACATCTTATCTGAGATCTACTCTGTGAATAATATACTGCAAAAATATAACCTGCCAATGGGAAATTGGTGCTCAGAAATCCTGAGAATCAACTCATCTATTCAGATGTCTAATGTGCAGTACTTGGGTTTAAAACGCAGTGCTATTAGTGCTAAGTTTACTTGTTTTCTGAAACAAATTGATGCAGAAGGTGCATGATGAGTGACTTGCCATTTACCACCATCTGTCATGAAGGGCATTTTCTGATGTCTGGAAATGGGATGTGGGGCAAGAAAGGAAGGAAAATAAAATGCTGGATGGGACTTTTTGGATGTAAATGTCCTTGCTTGTTGGCTGCTGAGAAGGTCGTGGAGCTGAGTTTACCCTTATGGAATGAACCTGGCAAAGCAGGTGAGGATTTCCATGGGAGGGAAGAACTAGATCTGTGAAACTGTGCTGTGGAAGTCGTGTTTGCTGGTGGAAAAGAAAAGAACTGTATTCGGAGCCATTGGGTTTGTTTCGGCTTTTAGACAACAGAGGCTGAGCAATGGAGACTTCATCAATACCTCATTTAAAATCTGAGCTATTGACTCTCAGCATGACAGTGACAATACAATTTTTTTTAAAGAAGCTGGGATTGGTTCTGGTGGATGCAGTCCAGTACAGCTGGAATCTCTTAATACCATGGTATGTTTTTGTTCACTCTGGTAATCTTAGTGACATGGCTGCTACAAGTCAGGGATTGCTCAAGTAGGGAAATAATAGAAAAGAGGAGGAATTACAAATGATCCAGCTCTATTAGAGCTGGATCAAATAATATTTCAGTATAAAATACTGCATGCTACATCTTTAAGTGTATCCCTTTAAACCTCTCTGAATTTTCAGTAGAGATGGTACATTTTCTCAAGCAGCTGAACCGCCTGATCCCCAGGAATTGCAGCATGATTAGATGGTGCTATTCCCTGTTCCTCTTTGCCCAGGGGACAGAGTTAACCTTTCTGTTTGTCCATGCCTGAGCTTTAATAAAAACATTCATGAAGTTAATGCGTCTGAATAGATTTTATCCAGTCAGTACTAAGGAGCCTGTATTAGTGGTGTGCATAAATGTCACACTGGACATGAACCTCTCTCGAGGTCCAGGATCAGCATAGACACATAATTCTCAACTCAGCATCTTCTCAAGCTTAAAAACCCCAGCCCTCTCTTATGCTTTCATTCCTGTGGTGTTGTTTACAGTGACATACAAAATGATATCCTGTTGGCCCAATTACATCTGGTATGAAATCAAATTAAAATATCTTCATCATTCATGGCCAATTTAACTCCAAAAAAATGAATCTAAACCAACACAATCAAATGAAAAATGCTACTAATTTAAGTGATTGTATTAGTGCAGATTACAGCCTTTAGGTGCTAACAGATTTGTTTTTACACTGCACTCCTGTTTTTAGTGGTTGCTGGAAGACCCACATCTAAGGATAGCTAACACACAAACACTTAATTATGTAATAAATAATGTACAGTATATCTCTGAGCATTTTTTTTCAGTTCTGTCCTACCCACAGTCAAGTGGAGAACAGTGGCCAGCAGGTCAAGGGAGGTGATTCTTCCCCTCTACTCCACTCTCGTGAGACCCCACCTGNATTTGATGACATGAAGAAATGAAACATCTCCATCATTTTGATTTGGGTTATCACTACTGCTAGAACTTTCTGTTTAAAGTGCCAGCTCTCTGGGGACAGATTTTTTCTCTCTACTGTGCCAAACATAATATGATCCTTGGCCTGGAAAGGGAGAGTTTTGGGAAGCTACCCCAATACAAATAAGCCTTAGCAATAACATAATGGTATTTCAGGGTGCAGAATGTGCTGTGAGATCCTCTTTCACCAACAAGAACCTCTGTAAAAAGGCTCTGGGCGGGCTTGTGCACCAAGGTGAGTGGCACTGTGGCTCAGCTCATTATAGCCAGGCTGCTCAGAGAGTGAAGCTGTCTCCTGTGTGTGATATTTTTTTCTCACATGGTCAGTTTTCTGAGGAGGTAAGAATGGATGGGTGAACATCCTTTTCTATTTTGCTTTCCCATATTTCTTTTTAATTCCATTGCTTGTCAACTGAAAAAATGGAACTCATTTGCAGATATATTTATTTTTCCTTTAAGTTCCTTTATCTCTCTGGCAGTTTTGACACCACTAAAAATTACATCACAGAGGACTCATATACATGCCTTTCACTTAAGTTCTGTGCTGAAACCGAAATGCACTGATCTGCCTCCTGTTCTCCTTCTTCTACAGATGAAAACAATGATTTCAAAGGCTGAGATCTTAACTGATACTATTAAGCAAACTTTCCTCAATGACAGCAAGGAAACTGAATCTGAGATACAAACAGTGCTCTCTGCTGTACGCTGAAACATTATGCAATGACTATCTCTGCCATATGTTTATGTTTCCCATGATTTCAATAGTTTTGTCTCATAAGATGCTGTGTTATACTATCAAATTCAATATAATTTTATTTCTTTTTTACACTGAGGTCTATATAGTAGATTTTAGAAAAGAAAAAGGAAAAAGAGATGAAAATTGCAGAATTTGCACTGAACATTGCATTTCTAATTTGTAAGATACCTGGAAAAAATCGGTCACTTGCTTCTGGAAAAAGGAGTCATAAAAGGTACTTTCTGATGTCCAGTTGTAATATGTAGGCCTCAGACTCTCAAAGTTGATATCTCATTTGAAAGCCCAGCCACATTTGAAATCAGGATGCTGTTTGATCAGACTCGCTGAGGAATGCTACCGTGGCATGGTGCACAGTTTCCAAACCCATCAGAGAGTGAAAGTGCCTAGAAGAACCATGGCTTGAACATCAAGCTGTGATACTGGCAAAAATGCAAGAGTTCAAGCTGTGGCCACTGTTCTGATTTTGGACACACACATATACAACCCTGTGCAGGCATAGGTCATGGAATTAGGTATTTGGAGGGTTTCAGGCACTTGTTTCATCTGCCATCCCCTGTTTCTTTGCGCAACACTGGGATCTTTGATGTTCATACAAGACTGCTGCAACTTGTCTCTGGGTCTCTCCTCTCTTGTGACAGATTTTCCTCTTCTCTTTCTATCCCCAGATAGTAATGAAAGGTAAGTATTGAGAAATCGATCTGTAGTAGAAAAGCAGGGCTCTGTCTGTTCCTACGCTCAGCTTGCAGAAGGGGAAATTCCATCAACGTCGATAATGCCTTGCCTAGGTTTCAGTGGAACTGTACAAGGAATAAGCACTGCTCACTGTATGTGTTCGTAAAGATTTATAGTGTTTATCTTGAAGGTGTCTAGTAGCAGAGAGGCTCGAGAAGAGAAAATGAGGGGAAGCGACATGTGTTGTCTGATCAGCTCCTGCAAAAGCATGGAGAGAGTGAGGGTTCTGGGGAGGACTGTGCCGTTATGGGGCTGGGAGTTAGGAGATATGGTTCTCCTCCCAGGTCTCCCAGTGATCCTGGTTACTTTCTCATCTCTAATCTCTCATCTAGCTAAATGACCATTTTTCTATTGTCTTGTCATATATATGTATAGGACTGAGTAGAGATTGCCTGGAGCATGGCAGGGCAGTACCATCATGATGAAGACATGAACACCAGAAGTATTGAAACGGGCCAATTCTGAACTGTATGTAATAATTTTTAGTCTAGAAATTTCTGAAATAAAGATCTCCAGTCTGCAGGACTACTCTGGGAAGGTATCACCATATTTTACCTTCTTTTTTCTTTTTCCATCTATTTATACTTAGCCCCTGCCAGCAATAAGATCCAGGACTAAATAGGCTTTTGGTCTGGTGTAGTGTGGCTGCTCTTATGTTCTTGTGTTTTGTTACACCACCTCCCTCTCTTTTCAAGACAGTACTGAAGAGGAAGAGATACTTTAAAGTCCAGTCATTCTTTATAGGTTACAGAACGAGACCCAGGGGAGAGTCAGAGGTTTAACAAGTAGAGATTGGTTTAACACAGACAATGAAGTCAGCAATATTCCTTACAAGATTGACTTATTAGCTGCATAAACCTTATTATCTTTCAACTAAGTGGCTTTATATCTAATTTACTATCTGATAAGGGGATAGCCTGAAAACCAATACTCTTTTGTAGTTATTCAGTATGCTGCTTATGATTCTCTGCTTTTATTTATACCCTAGTTTATCATTCAAGCTGGTTGTTTGTCATAGACAAAAAGGAGAAGATTATGTTCTTGCTTCAGCTTTGCTGTATTTTAAAAAGAAAACAGGTGATGACATATTCTTCATTACAGAGTTGATTGAGAAGAAGAGCAATTAGGCAACACATGCACTGACACAGGGAAGCCTTATGGAAACAGACCTATCCTGAGTTAGTGTGTTATTGTGATAATGTAATTGAGATTTTTGGGTGTAAAAGAGAAGAGTCTGTTCCACAGAGAGAGACTTTGTTTTCCAACATTACAGTCTTTCTTCTGTGGTCAGTGCAGGATCTATATGTTTCCTTTTGAGCATGGACCAAGTTCCATGCTCAAGCCTGAAGCTCCTGCCTTCTTACAGTGCAGACTGTGGGAGCCTTGCCTAGAGGGGGAATAGCTGGGGTAGTGCTGGCTCAGCTGAGCTGCCACTGTGCACTGTAGAGTGATGTCCTGTGATGTCAAACAGCTGGCGTCAAGTGGGAAAGTGGGATGAGTTTCTTTCTCAACTGCTCCACGCACACAACCAATCATTTTGGGTTTTGTAGGCAATTAGTTACTGATGTCCTTTAGCCCGCAATATTAATGGAGAGTATAGGTCAAGAAACATATTGTACGTTAGCTTGGTCACTTGTCTACACTCCCCTGCCTGAGATTCCTGTCTGAAAAGATCAGGTTTCCTCATGCCCAACATCTCATTCACTCACAGACAAGTGCACATATGTCACTATATGTCCCAGAGTTCCTTATCCTGCTGCCTGCTACCAGACATGTCCACACCTTCCCACCTTAGTGAGAGTCAGTAGAAGGAAATGAATGCTCGTATCCTGCCATTTTTCGGCAAGGCTTGGCATTTTGGCTTAGAATAACTCCCACCAAGGCTGCTATATTTCGCATGTAAACAGGTGCATTTTTGAATGGTTTTATTCTGGGAGCAGTGAATTCAATCAGAAGGGAGGAGAAGACACCTGGAGGTTTGTTATTTTTTGCATTGCCATGACAGGATTCCTCAGTACTCATTTTGGAGACTAAACTTCCTGGAAAAGGAGTGTCCCTTACATGTGTATATGTGGATGGAATGAGGAGGCACTTATATGACTTCAGTTCTTCCATTATATGTCTTTCAAATTACTGGCTTTGTAATCTTATTATCTGTAAGTCCTGTGTTATTTATTTCCTTATGAAAAGGAGACATAAAGAAAAAGGTGCTAATATCTCATGACCTAATTTAGCTGGAGCCAAGTTCTACCTCAGCATCATAACAGCTACGTCAGTAGAGAATTCCCAGGCCTAGTGATTTGTCACTCCTATGTTTAGATTCCCAGTCGTACCTATGTATATTGCATATAACCAGTCCCACACCAGCTTCCACAGCAGCCTGAGTGGAATTACTCTCTATTCTGCTCAAGTCTATTATCCTTGGAGCAATGAAAAGCCAGAAAACATTGAATCTCCCATCATTTTGAGTTGTTGTTGATTCACCTTTCTGACAGTGTGTCAAGGTTTAGGGTCAGAGCTGTCCATTAGATGTAGAACAGATGCTCTCTGTTAATTTCTCTCCCCTCCCAAAGAGGAAAAGAAAGGGAATAAGGGAGAGAGACTTATGGATTAGAAAATAAGACTAAACCAGCTTAACTAAAAATAATGATAATAAAATGGAATATATACAAATAGATGCAAACCCAGTATTGAACCCAACAGCCCTGATCGCAGTTATGTCATTGTCACCATGGATGCTGTGGAGCAGGCACTGGGGAAGTCCCAGCCTGGACTCAGTGGCAGATGGGAACTGAACTCAGGAACAGGATTCAGGAACACATGGGTTGGGATCAAAGGCAGAATGGATGGAGTCCTCCTCAGATGCTGGCCTTTGAAGAAGAGAGCTTGACCCTTGTGATTCCCTCAGCTTCATACTGAATATAATGTATATAGAATGGAATACCTCTTTGGTCAGCAGACTTGTCCTGTCCACTCCTCGCCTCATGTGTGGCCTTTTGCTTTTGCACCCCCTGAAGTGGTACACCAGCTTTAGCAATGACCTTGGTCTGCACAGCAATCCTTGGTAGTAACTCTAAACACCATGCCTTATCACTGCTAGAAGCAGATACTGTCTGTGAAAATATGCCTTTAACTTCAGGAAGTGCAGTTAACTAGAAGAGACTTTACCGAAAAGTAAAGATCACTGAACAGAATTAGTTCAGTTCTAGCTCAAACCAGGACACAGTAGCACTTTGTACACACTTCTATCACCTACCCTCTTTTCCAAAATGAAAAATGGCTGGCCTATGACATTCTTGATCAGCTTTAGGAGTGATCTAGATGCCAAGTTTTGCTCTTCTTGGTTTTGTGCAACACTCCTACAGAGCCCTCAAGCAGAACATTAAGAGCCTACACATCCTTAGGCTGAAAACTAGAGGTCTTTATACAATGAGGCAGCAATTTTGAAGATCATGCCCTGGAACTTTAGTGTTTCTTTGTGGATGGATCAGAAAGTTTTCATGTCCTTTTTCCCAGTACTGCAAGCCAGCTGGTTGCAAGACAGATCCTGTCTAGAAGCTGCACATCGTAGTATTAGCTTGGGCCAATAACTCCTGTCTAGTGACAAGGCATTATAACTTGGGCTCAGTGCCATGTTAATGCAACTGGACTTAAACATACCTGTTTTCATGGAACACGCATAAAGTAGAAGCAGGATGGTGGGCATCTGTCCTGACAGCCCATGTCTTCTTCATGTTCATCTGAGGGTGTTGTCCTGCATTGATTTTTCTTGGACTTTTCAACTGGTACAGACAATTGTGCCCCAGTAACCTTCATTGAAGTATTCTGGCAGCAGGATTGTGCTTTCTTATAATCAGATAAACAGAACAATCCTATCTTCTTCATTTTTGCCCTGTTGATAGTTCGGACTCCAGACTATCTAAAAATATAGAGGTTTTAGCGTACCTGAAGATACAGCTTGCATCTATTTGTTCCCAAACTCTGAGTATGTCTTCCTCAAAATAAGCCTTTCTTTTGGGGGACTCTTCGATCAATACTCCATCCAAAGGAGAAACCACAATGATTTTTTTTTTTTCCTCCTCCACAGCCGTACTTTTATTATGTTTATGGAAAAGATGTTGGAATTTTGGCTTATATTCTAGTTAGAAATAGACAAATCTGTTTATACCAGGTAGTGATTTGACTGAAAGATTCCTTACCACACCCAAAAGAAATGAGTAGTTATAAATATTCTCTTTAATCATGGAAAAGAGCCTTGTATCCAAATTTATGCAGACTCCCTTAAAGACGTGGCCAGGTTCTCCTTTCATCATCAACAGATTTGCTTTGCGTCTCTCAGTTAGCTTCCTTTAAGTTGTACCACTGGTCTGTGCTAGAATTAAAGAGAGATCTTGCTCCCAGGCAGCTGAGGAAATGCCTCCCTTTTCCTCATTTTTTGTGTCTTTTATTATTTCTTGCTATCATAAATATTTATATGGAAATGGCTAATAGGAAAATTGTATGGTTTCTAAGTTCAATGAGCCATTAAATAGGTTCTAATAATCTCAATAAAAGTTTGGAATATTTAATAATGAGAAGCAGACATATAGGTTACTTGATTGCTACCAGACTCTCAGTAAATATTGTCAGTGGCTCATATACTGCGGGTTCCTCAAACACCCTCAAAGAAGAGCCTCTGGGGATGGGGGAGGGAATCAACCAAATTATGTATAAACAAAGTGCTATTCAAGAGAACACAGCTCATTTTTTGGAAAATGCTGTTCACCACATGCTTTTTATCATCTCTGTGGAAGGTTTAGAGGTTTTCCAATAAGCAATTAGAGACCTAATCAGACTTTGCATTTATAATAATTTACACTTGCATTGCATGTAACATCATTACGGGTTTCAGTAGCCTTTTCTAGAATTGATGCTCCCACAAATTGGAAATTTGAGATGTACAGTCACCTCCTCCAAGGCAAAGCACTCACCTCTCTAACAGACCGAGGATGATTTTAGTTTTTTCAAATTACACCAGGGCATAGAGAAAGATGGGAAACTTGGATTAGCAGCATCTCCCTCTAAAGCCCTTCTCTTCTTTGACTATATAGTGAATTTAGGAATTGCTTAATTATGTGATTGATGATTGAAAATTAGGTAAAGTTAAGGTCCTAATGTACATTGCAGGTGTCCTTCTTTGCTCTGTGCAGTGCAAGCAATGAAACTTTTACTAGGCCAGGTGAAGCTACTTGGGGGCCTGAGATGTGTTTCTGCAAAAAGTTCGTTGAATAAACGTGAAGTGAAAGGATCCCATACCTTGGTCTGTGAGATACAGGCTAAACTTGCCAAAATGTTTTTGTAACAGGCAATCTGCTTATGTCCTCATTGGATGTTGAATCTTGTGGTCTCTGAAAGGTGGCAGCAAAATGACTCCAACTACAGAGACCCCCGTACTGGTTGCATGTTCTCTAAAGGTCCCTTTCTGCAAGACAGGACCATGTCTGTCCATCTTTACAGTCATTTACGATATTTGATGAGATAGATCAGAGCTTCAGGTGGTACAGCTGCAGGAAGCAATAAACTAATTACACATTCTCATACCTTGTGTTAACTAGATAAGAGGTGCTCACGTGAGCTGTATTGTGTGGCTTTTAAGTTTGCATTGGAGGAAGTGAGAGGACAGGGAAAGGAGAGATGCTTTATCTGCCGTACACCTTCCTTGCCCTTATCTCCTTGTGAAAATGATAGATGAAGTTACTACACCTGTAATCCTTGCTGAGTGAACAGAAAAAAGAATGAACACTGTTTCCAAAACATTTGCAGCAGGGTTGCATAATCTTCCTGTGATTTGCAGAGATCTTGCAGGCTCCACCTGACCAACTGTTTGTGCAGCTGTAGTTCTTCTTGGAGCTCTGGCCATGCCCACCTGGATTTTCTCTGACTTAGCAGGTGACACCTGCCATTGAGCAACATTGCTCCTATGTTGTTTGACTTACTGCATATGGATGTGCACACCTATCCCTCTGAAGACATTAATTTTGGGGGTTTGTGCGTCATGTTAAGCAGCTGGTGAGCTAGGTTTCCTGTCCCTCAGACCATTATTAGTTTAATTGTCTCTTGGCATTTTCTATATCTGATGAATCTGTCCTCTATCCAGTTAAAACTTGTATTACGTTAGCTATTCAGTGTGGGAACTGATTCTTGGTTGTGTCTGACATAGCCTAAGACTCTGGGGCACAAAACCTGTTACTTGGACAATAACTAAGCTTGCATTTAGTGGCATGCATACAGATGTGTAATTGGATTCCTTTTGCATGTTTCAGAAGCATAAGCACTGCTATTAAGGTCAATGAGGGACACTCAAACCTGTATAGCTTCAGCTAGGTAAAAAAAATCAAGCATATTCTGACCTTATTTACAGTGATTTAACTCCAGTGACATTAACAAAAGTACTGCTGGAGACAACACTAGAATTAGGCTGAGTAACTAGTACGATGCATTGTCCTTTCAGGTAGCTTGGGGTTCTTTACAAATGGTGAGTCTTACATCTGCACAGAGTTTATATTATGTTTAGGCCCTTGTCAAGGAATCCAGTCTGTGTGGGAGGTCCTTCACGCTTGCACGGAGTTCCATTGATGACAGCAGGGACCCATCTAGGCAGCAGGACCCACATGCACCCAGTTAAAGGGCAGTGGCATAGATACAGGTTTATATATATTTATAAATATAACCCAGGCATTAGTCACATTTGTTTCCAGGTTGGAAGAAAGCTTCTTTCACATGTTGCACTGCAGCACTTCAAGATAACTCTGAGTCTCTTATCAAGCTGATGGCACTAAGATAGTGCAGACAGAAGTTATGTACCTAGAATTTCACCAGAGCCACTGGATCACACACTTAGTTCTTTCTAAAAGCACTTGGGATCTTTGGTACCTTGTACTGTTAAAGCTGCAATCACCATGATGTTGGTGCTTGCTTTTCACAGACAACTATGAAATAGGTGGAAGGTTGGTTTCTTTGGCCTTCTTTAACATCCACATGGCTGGAAATTCAAGTGGGTCAGAGATTACCCTTCTATTCCCCAGTCCCATGCAAACAGCTGCTCTGTGATGGAGCGCATCAGTGGCTGTACTTTCTCATTTCTATCAGGGTAAGATATCCGACCCGTTTTTGACAACTCATTCAAAGGGAAAAAACTGATGAGAAATCTTTACTGACAGCACCGAACTCCTGTATGCTAATTAACTGATAGGCAAATGAGGTGGGAACTGTCCTCTGTACCCTCCTTTAATCAGCTGGTGGTGGAGATCTGAGATTCTTCCACACCATAGTAACAAGTGGAAAAACATAGCTGAAAGAAGACCATTTTTTCTGTGCCAACTTGCAAACGTGGCAGGCTAGCAAAAGTCTGACTTGCTTGCAAAGCCTCTACTGCTACAGCAGCCGTTCAGTGAAGCTGGACTGTTAGTAGTAAATGCAATTTTTTGCAGCACATGTATACCCATGCATGTCTCTGTAGTCCTCCATCTGGGCTGCCAAGGTCTTTTCCATGCAATGCCTCTGGATCTCTGGCTGTAATAACAGCCTCACTGTGTAGCTTTAGCTGGCACCTTGCTCATGACTGTTAGGCAGGGCACTGCTTGAAATTAGATACAACAGGCTGGTTTTCAAAGAGTGAATGCTGAGCCTGCAATTACGAATTCAGTTCTGCAAAACCACAGATGCAGCATGGTTAGAATGGTTTCTCAGAGGTATGCTGCAGCAGAGTGCGTCTGGTCAGTGATGTGTGAGGTAGCTCTTCATCTGTGGTCTCAGGCTTAGATCAAACATGTTATACCAGATAGAACTGAGTCAGGGTAAGAAGTTATTGTCCCCATCTGCTTGTCATGATCATCTCTTACTGCTCTGGGTACTCCCATACCCTTACCTGCTGAAATAAATGCTTATGTAGTCCCTTCCAATCCTGAACTTCCCTCCCCCTCAAATGATGCTGGTTTAAGCACAATAATGTAATTAACATTTATTTATTTATTTATCTATTGATTCATTGATTGGTTTTGTGAACTGGGTGTTTTTGGAAGATGTAGACTAAGACTGGGCTACACCAGTGGCTTGGTGAGATGGATTATACCAATTTACTGTCACCAACTGAATGACAGTCCCACCTTTGCAACTCATGTGGTCAGACACTCCTGTTGTTTCTCATGTACTAGGCTCAGGCGTTTGTTACATCCATGCATGAACTTTTTGCAAGTGGATGAGTTTAATCAACTCTCCAGAAGATCTAGGTGAGCACCAGAACAGATGGAAGAAAGGACTGGATTATGTAGTTGGGACAGAGAGAGAGAAAGAAAGGAACACAATCATTGATGTATAAAAAAGGTGTAGACAGGCAGGAGAGGGTCCGGAGAAGAGCCACAGAGATGATCAAAAGGCTGGATAGCTGCTATATGAGGAAAGGCTGAGAGAATTTGGTTTGTTCAGCCTTAAGAAAAGAAGGCTCAGGGAAGATCTTATCATCATGTTCCAGTATTTAAAGGGTAGCTACAAAGAAGATGAGGACTCCTTCTTTACAAGGAGTCACATGGAAAAGAGGAGGGTTAATGGGTACAAGTTACTCCTGGGGAGATTCTGATTGAGCACAAGAAGAAAACTTTTCACAGTAAGAACAATCAGCCACTGGAATAATCTCATCAGGGAAGTGGAGGATTCCCCAATATTGGACACTTTTAAGATTTAACTGGACAGGGTGCTGGGCCATCTTGTCTGGACCGTGCTTTTGCCAAGAAAGAGTTGGACCAGATGATCCTTGAGGTCCCTTCCAATCTGGTATTCTACGAATCTATGATTCATTCGCTGACAGCACATCACTGCAAATGTGTGCAGATGAGGCAACTCTGGGAGCTGTAGGGAGCAACTTTTGTTGTTCTGGAGGGTTGGTAACTTCAGAACATGGGAAGAGAGTAAAGATGAGTTGATGACCTCCTCGCTAAGGCTAGTGGATGCCCAGCTCCTTATTAGAAGTGTTCAGTGACATAGAGGTCTCTAAATGCAGCCTTTTGAGAAACTAGCCAGGAGTTTGTGGCTTCTCCAGGCTGCAGCTGGAAACATCATCTGCATTTTGAAGCATATGAAGGACACGCTTGGTAAAAGCTCTTGAACATGCATAGTTGGAGGGATACTTCAACAGTGCCTGTTTCTTTGAGGGTCTGGCGGGATACTGGTGGGATGAGGAAATGCAGTTACTGCTGAACCCTGCCTGGGTCCTCTCCCCAAACCAGATCAGAGTGGCTTGACAGGTAACTGATCCACTAAAATGCAGATATGAACTGCCCTGCGAGTGGTGATGAGCCTGAAAGGGAGAAACAGTAACCATGGGTTTTAATTGCAGTATTTGGATTTGTTTGTTTACCTATACCTTGCATCTTCAGCCTCCCCAGGCTCCTGTAGGAGAGTGGAGAGCTGGTCTGTGACCTGTGCAACACCTCTCTTAGGACAGATGTGTACCCATGTGCCACTGAGGAGCAGATAAATATCTTTATTGTTCTAGCTCATAAGTGTGAGTAAATGAAAAGACTAAGCTCTGCTTTCCCTTGATTTTCAACTCTGGCATGTCTTTGTAACCCAGTCTTCTCCTATTTATACAGATAAATGCCAGCTCAGCAGTGATAAACATTGTGATTTCCCACTCTCCGTGGTGCTTAAGCTGGCCCATTTTGTTACAAGCAATTAAGCCATTAACTCACCAACTCCAAACAGAACTAAGAAGAAATTAAATGCTGCGGGGAAGATTTGTTCAGTGGTGTTTTAACTTGCTCTGTTCTTCAGGAAAAGATCCATAAGCCTCTTAGTTGTAGCCAATGATCTGTTCAAATAAACCCGGACCCTGGGCACTTCATCGATGAACGTGTTGTGCAATTTCACCTGCTCTTCCCGTCAGACTTTTCAGTCATCTTCCATGTAGTCGTACCCTTCGTAGGAGCTGAGAGCTACAGTAGCTATAAAACATGAGGAGTAATTGATCTCATCCCTAATTGAAATGAAGACCTCAGATTATATGTTAGAGTTTCCAGTTTTATTAGAGGCTGTTCTCTCCACTTGTACTCTCACTGGAGAGGTTACACCACGAATTTTCAACTTGCCCAAATAATAAGGACACCTGGGATGGAGGATCAAAAAGCCTGAGAAACGACATCTTGAATACCCCATCTCCCACACAACCAGGGTGTGTGTGAGGCTGGAGGATCTCCGTGGTGGGAGGTGGCGATAAGGTGATTCTGTTTCACATCCCAGATGACATGGAGATGCCTGTCTCTGCAGATTCCTTCAGCCCTGTTATAAAGGAGCTGGGGTTTCGCTGATCCCTGCCTGAGATCATTGCCTGAGAGCCAGCCTGGTGGTGAACACGCTTGGCCCTGCAAACCCCACTGCAGGACAAAGCTGTTAATGCAGCCATAACCTCAAACCCGACAGCCCAGAGAGGGATGTGGCTCAAGCTCATGGCTCAGCTCTGTGCCTACTGTGCTGTTTTGGGAGAGAACGGCAGCAAGAGCCCAGCAACAGAAGAGTCCCATTCAAAATTTTCTTCTTATTCCATTTTCCAGCTTTTCTCTCCCTTGTGGACCACTGCTGAGTCAGATTTCCTAAAAAGGCCATGACACCCTTCTCCCATCTGCTCTGGCCTCCCCTTGCCCTCTGCACTTGTGTGGGGATCTGTGGCTCCACAGGGTACTTGTGCACACAATCTCTGGCAGACAACCCCTGAGCACACCGGGAAGGAGAGATAACTCCCCTTCTCTGCTGAACATAGCCCTGCCAGGATTTATTTTGTGCCACTTC